>LPNX010634823.1:229768-387570 GCA_001517045.1 Pseudotsuga menziesii
TATACCTATTTTTATGTGAAAAAAAGGTCGTCAATCCATTTTTGAAGAAGCCATTGAGCCACTTCCGAAAAAAAGCCACCGAGCTATTTTCAAAGATAAGCTTGACTTCAAAAGATAAGGTGGTCGAAACATTTTGGAAGAATCCATTTTAACACTCTTAGAAAAGGCAATGAGCCATTATCAAAGATGAGCACAACTTCAAAATATAAGTCATCAAGCCACGTTCAAATAAAACATCAATATATTTTTTTTAAAGCCATCACCCCCATTGTTTAAGAAGCCATTGGTCCATTTTTAAAATAAGCATGACTTCAAAAGATAAGGTTGTTAGGCCATTTTCAAAAGCATCAAGCTGTTTCTAAAGAAAACACTTTGGTCCACTTATATTTACTTTATTTTGGGTCAATTTGAAAAAAAAAGCTCCAAGAAAGGGAAAAATCATTCATAGGTTTGATGTTGATCCATGTTGGTGTTTGCCCTCTATCCACCCCCACATTTATGAAAATAATGAACCTCATATGCCTAAAATGGCCCCAATTTCTCTTAAAACTTTCCAAGGATACTTAATGTTACCTAATTTTTCATCTTGCTAGCACATACAAACCTTACTGTTATAACCAAAAGCTATGATACCAATTTGTAACATCCCCTTTGAAGGATTACACAATTCAAAAATCAAGGACATTACCTATATTAAAAAACCGACATTTAAATTGAAACCCATTAACTCCAAGGTCAATTGAATTTATAGACGCATGCAGTTAACTAATATAAAATAAATAGTCCGATGGGTTAGCTCAAGTGGTTGAGAGCTATGAGTTGTAAGCATAAGGTCTCAGGGTCAAATCCTAGGGTGGATATGCATAGATATATAAAGGCCTCACTTGATGTCCCCACCGGGTTAGGCTTAGTAATGGTAGCTGATAGGGTTAGGCCCCTTCGGGTGGGCCCTTGGGAATTCTTCCTGTGGACGTAACAACCCCTCTCCAGGGTTGTGAACCACATTTAAAAAAAACATTGCAACTTAAATAAACACGAGGGTGGAGGTTGGGGAGAGACAATGTACTTTGTCTCTCCCCCGCCACACCATTGTTGGGTGTGGGTTTGAAATGAACATTATCTCCCCCCACCAGCATTAGGGTGGGGGGAAATGCACATAGTCTCCCTAAGGGTGGGGGATTGAAATGTACATTGTCTTCACCCATGTTTACTCTTACGAGCATGGAGGGAAATGCACATTATCTCCCTAAGGGTGAGGAGGGGTCATGGGGCTAGTGGGGAGGGGGGGGGGGGGGGGGGGGAGATGCACATTGTCGCCTCCACCTCTACCCTCGGTGCAAAGGAGGCGAGGAGGGGATGTGGGTTTAAGATGCATGTTGTCTCTTGCACTCCACCCTCGTATGGGTAGAGGTGGGGGAAGACATTGTGCATTTCAATGAGGGTGGGGATGGGGGGAGATAATGTGCTTTTAAATGCAGACGGGGCTGGATATGGAGACAATGTGCATTTCAACATGTAAATAATTAGGGTGAGGGTGGGGGCAGGGAGAGACAATGTTCATTTCAAAATGTAAATTGTCTCTCCCGAACCTCCTTGAAATGCACATTTTCAATGAGGGTGGGGAAAGGGTTGGGGAGAGAACTGGAGGGAGACAATACATTAAAAAATGCAAATTGTCTCTCCCATCCTTGCTTCATCGTCTACATTTTAAAATTCACATTGTACCCCTCCACCCTAACCCTCATTAAATTCTCAATGTCCATCCCCACGACCACCTTAATTGAAATGCACAATGCCTCCCCCCATCCCCGTGGGGAGACAATGTGAATTTCTACAATGTTGGCGGGGAGGGGGGGGGGAGAGGGGTAAGACAATTTGCATCCCCGCCCTCCCCATCCTCGTTGAGGGAGGGGGTAATGTGCATTTTGAAATGCATATTGTCTCCCCTCACCCCCACACTTATTGAAACTTCAATAAGGGTGGGAGAAGAGGTGCACATTGTCTCCCCCCACTCTCATTTCATTTAAGGAGGGTGGGGATGTGGGGTAGAAAATGTGCATTTCAACCCCCCACCCTTAGGGAGACAACGTGCATTTACCCCACTCTCATGGGGTGGGGGAAACAATATGCTTTTCAATCTCCCCACTCTTTGGGAGACAATGTGCATATGCCTTCATCCTTGCGAGGGTGAGGATGGGAGAAGATAATGTGCATTCCAACCCCCCCCCCCAACTTTAGGGAGACAACGACGAGAATGGGGGGAGACAATGAGCATGTAACTGCATATTGTCTCCTGAAGGTGGGGGCTTGGGAAGTTGAAATGCACATTGTCTCCCCGCACCCTCACCCTCACCCTCACCCTCATATACTCATTAAACTAGGGATTCCATTCAAATTTCATTCCTAAGTAGAAAATTGAATTTAGATGTCTAGTTATAAATTGAGATTTAATAGTAGAGATTGAACACTTGTCTTTTTCATGAAGATGGATCAATAAATTAGCTATGTATGAGCAACTTTTTGTGAACCAAATTTAGGCATCCATTGCAGATGTCACCCCAAGCCAGGCTATGAGGCCACTAGGGCAAAGGAATTGGCTATAGACTCGTAGGTCACTCGCTCAACCTAATTGGTCTCGGGCTCAATCGAGTTGTTCACAATAAAACACTCAAGGAAACCATATAGTCATCAAACAATGGTGGCATCTCTCATCCATTGCCCACATAGGACAAGAATCACACCTCCCTTCTTTGCAACATAATTCCTTAAGAGTATTCTCTTTCCCAGTACTTCAGTGTACGAATCAAAATTTTGTCCTACTCTTTACCTTTTGGAATAACCTGATAGAAACATACCTTGTCTCCAAGGCACCCAATAAGAAATAATTAATGCGAGGAAGGGAGGTTTCCTAAATAGCCAAAATATTATGTTCCTATACAACCACAAATCAGTCTCCCATAGCTAGATTTAGTCATTTACAAGTTTGCATATCGGTTTAAAGCATGGGTGTTGTTTTTATAACTTAAGCGGTGTTTTCAACATGAGCAAATGGTGAGTGAATGGGTCCATTACAAGTAGAATGCAAGAGTGTGCATGGGGATGGAGGAGGTTTGAATTTCCATGAGGATGGCATCCTTATAGTTCCCCGTGATGATTGTACTCAACCTCCATGACCTCATTACTATATAAGGTAGACTTCCTCACCAACCAACCACCACATGCATTTAATAATCGAGTTCTAAGTTAAAGATGGTGGTTGAGGTTCAAATAAGCACACACTAAATAAAAAGAAAAGATAAAGATTTAGGAAACTTAGGAATATTTTTTCTTGATTCCCCTTGTGTGCGTCCTCCCCCCACCTCCCTCTTCCACTTTTCTTCTTCCCTTTTAGTGGACTCATTGCCCCTCTTATGTTTTAAGCACCAAACTTGGACCTTTGTATTAACTTCTGAATCATAGTTTACATCTCTTGAGTATACCATGGAAAATGTGCCATAAGGTATATATAAACCATGACTATCGTAATTATATGCCTATCCATTCACTAGGCCCTTGAGCTTTGCACTGAGAATCCATACAAGATATTTACATAATTTACACATAGGGTCATTTTATTTAATCTCATTTGGCTTGAATCTTGTAATTTTAAACATTTATTTACAATTAATACACAATTCAACTTAATATATCCAAAGGTCAAAACAAATATGTTACAACATGAGTGTGAATAATAATAAAAAACTAAATACCCCTTCGTTGCTTGGCATTGTTGCTATGACTATAAAATCTCCTTTCCTTCTACTCACTTAGTTAATGTGATGTCTTCTTCCTTCACTTTGGCATTTACATAGTTAACGATCTCCATATCATGTTTGATGGGTTGTCCTGGCTTTTGGTTGTTCTCTATGTGATGTTGCAAGATATCTTATTAGAGTGACATATCTCTATCTTGGATTTTTGTTCCACATTAATACTCTCCCCATACTCCACGAAAAAGCCTTTCACTCTCTGTCTCTCTCCCTCTACTCTCTTATGGAACTCGAATTCAAACTCGAAACAAAATACCTCTAGATATAGGTCAGGGTCCTTAACCGCAATGTCAAACCATGGCATTTAACAAAATATCAATATCATTGGTAGAAATTCAATCTATGGTTTTGTATATGGAGTTACAACAATAAAGCTCAGAGGGTTAACTTAACTAGTTCTTACCAATATTGCTGGGCATTTCACTACTTAAGTACTTATAAATGCTTAACTTGAATCCCTTGAAAATAAAACATTAATTTACATCAAAAACTTTACTAGAGATACCAACCATAAAAACATACTACTTGAATTTCCCACCAGATAAGTAAAATTTAGAATGGTTGATACACAAACAACATAGAGAAATCAAACTCAAAGACTGATGAAATACTTAACCAAAATGCGAGGGTCTTATGTTTCCAAACTCTAAGGAACCTTGAGAGAGGGCTTGCCACCCTTTTAGGGAAAACAATCTTTTTTATTGTTACATTGATAGGCATTTTATTTGAGATTTGGGGTGGACTGCAACATATGTTTCTTCATCTACGGATGATGATGAGACAAGTGTACTCTCGAGATTGATTCTATGGCCGTCGTTCAAATTTTGAAATAAACAATTATAGAAAAATAAAATAAAAAAAATATATGGTCCCTAATGAATGGATAATTGGTAGGGATGCATAGATAACTCGTAGCTGATGAATGGGTAACCAACAATTCATGATAGATAACTTTCAAAATGTGAGATAAAGAAAAAAAATATAAAAAATAATTGATTGTTGATAAATAGATAACATGAATAAAATAGATAATAAGATGTGACTAGAGATAGATAACTAAGAGTTAAACCCTTTAACTTAAAATTTGTATATATATATTTTTTTTCAAAACATTTTCCATTCCATTGCTATCCTAAACCATTTAATCTCTATCAACTTGATCTACCAACCAACTATATAGAGTTGTACTGTTTTTTTTCTTCGAGTGTACTAGTTGTATCGGTATTTAAGATTATATTGTATTGTAATAATATTCTGCCAGCACGACAAGCACTCAACTTTTTGGACAAACACAGAACACAGTGGCTATCTTTCGTGAAAAGAAAACTAAAATGCAGTAACAACATAAAAGTACTGAGACATATCTCGGGTCAGACGTGAACAACAACCGTTTTTTTAAGCAGCGGTGCAGAATCAGGGGTCCGTGGAAGCAGCGGCAGCTTATATGCACGCCAAGAAAGGAGAATTTGAACACGATTTTGTCGAGAGGGAGACTGGAAGATCAAAACAATGGACGATTACAATAGAGAAATGATGGATCTGAAAACCCTGGTCACTCGAACCCTCGAAAAGAAAGGTGTGCTTGCCAGGATCAGAGTAAGAAACCCTCCTCCCCCTTCTTTCTGCTGCATTTTCTTTCAAATTTATTTATTCTTCGCTGGTCATTGCTTGTAAATTACTAGCTATGAATGTTTTCAATCTGTTCTTTTGGATTGGATTTTCGTTCAATGGCAGCTGGCATTGTGAACTTAATTACCATTTTAAAAAATTGATGGGAGCTTTGTTGTATTTTCCTGGCTCCATTTTCTTAAACACAGACCTTCGGCTCTGAAACAATGTGGCGTTACCATCATATCGAAATCTAGGTTTATATAGACTGGAGAGCTTCTTGATTGGCATGTGTGTTTTGTGCTGCATTTCAAAGCTTCGGATTTTATGTATTCGTAGCCTTCTTTCCCTAATGCCGTGGAATAGGGATCTGCTTCGTTATAGTTATCTAGCTTGCTTGCTCCATATATATTTCTGAGTTAGGGTTTATCTATGTTTTAGCCATTATGGTCGCCGGTTCAGAACCTGTGTTTTTGTGAAATTCACCTCAAAATGCTGCCAGTTTCTGTGATCGTCATGTTTTTCCCAATCTTCTTTAAGTTTTTATGGTCGTTAACACTTGAAAACCTCACTTTGGGTTATATTTACTGGAAAGCGCTGTTTAATATGCAATTCTGTATCAATTTTTTTCTGAATTTAGATTGACTAGGTGCGTACAACAGTTTGCATTTTTCATGGACGTGACAGCCTTCTCCAGTTTGAAGACTGTGTCACCTCCAGCTTATGGAACCTAATAACCGAAAAAGGCTCTCAGCAGTCCTTGGAAAAGTTCAAAAAAAGTTTCATACATATACTCTAGTCTCTATATGAGTTCAAAATCTCCAAAAAACTATACCCTCAATCTCTTAAAACTGAATATCCTCAGAATAAGAGATGAATTAAAACAAAACTGTAAATTCTTCGTCCTCAGTAGACAGAAGCTATCATAACTCAGAATCTGATATTAGAGGTAAACTAAATGCCATCTCCGGTTTCGTCCAGAAAGATTGTGCCATCAGCTACCTGTTGAGAATTCTTTGACAAAGTGTCCACTTACACATTCAGCTCCCAGTAAATATGAGTGAAGGTAATGGGTCATGATATAGGCCTGAGTATGGTATTGTTCAGTTGAGAGGTGCCTTTCATCCAATTAATGACAAGGCTTGAGTCCCCAGAAAAATTCTGTATCAAATATAGGGCTCCACAATCTGACAATATTTCATATTTCAATGAAATTGGGAGGAATGCCTTCTAGCAAATTTCCTCACATTTTTCACTTTCATTTCTCCAGCTAACTATTTTTCTTCTCTCTTCAGTTGTCTGCTACATTTTACCGAACTGCAGTTGTATTTGTGGGTTTGCAAATGAATGGCGTATATATGTACAACTTGAGTTCTCTTAAGAGATCATAGGTTGAAATCTGGAGGGGAGTAGGGTATGTACACTTCCATAGACTTTAGCAGTTAAATCGCTGCATGGAGGGGGGCCCTTGTCCCACAAACAAGGAAGTCTCATACACCAACTTGGTGTCTGGCTAGGCTGTGACTTTATATATATAACCAAATTCACCAGACCCATTTTGTTGGCTGAAGAGTCAAACTTGACTCAGGACTTGGAAAGAAACTTGTGAGTCAACCGGCAATGACTTGTTGCTATGAATTTTTTTTTTTTTTAGATTATACCTATACATGATAGATTACAATGAGTATAATGCAAATACACTCAATATAGTACAAAAATAAACCTATACATGATAGATTACAATGAGTATAATGCAAATACACTCAATATAGTACAAAAATAACAAGTTAAAACATAACCAAGTGTATCATACAATCACGATTAATCATCCTATCATCATTCGTCCATAGATTCAAAATTTTCATGGACTATGGCGTGAACTTATGACTCATCATGAACCAAAATGAACAAGGCTCTTAAATAGTAAACTTTCAATGTCACGATTCAAAGCTCAAAGAGTTGAATCTGAAATCAAATGAGTATAGTTTTATGTTGACTCAGCAGTACCTGGTTTGTTTAGTCCTGCTAGAACTTGGTAGTTCCTAGTAAAAGGATTTTGGGTTGAGTTGTGTGGCTCCGAGTCAGACTCCTTGTGTCTGGGTCAAATCAACTTGTCTAGGGTGGAGTGCCAGGAGGACTCCGCAACTTTGTTAAAGTTAGTGCAACTGCGAGACCCATTCTCAGGGAGGATGCTACCCTAGTCAATTAACTAGGGCAGAGTAAGACCCTAGAAGGTACCCTAGGGCCCCCAATAGTCTCCTGGGGTTCTTGGTCTGGGACCAAGCAAGTTGATGCCATGGCAAAGTCCCTAACATATGGTTAGGGCCCCTATATGTCTCTAGGGTATTTTGGTATGGGACTAGACAGTTTCTTGGACTCGATGTCCAAGCAGATTCTGCAGGTTGAGACAGAGACTTCCTGGTCTGGGACTAGGCAGATTCTTGGTCTGGGACCAAGCAGTTCCTGCAGGAGCACTCCTGGTCAGTTAACCAGGTGAATCTTGGTCAAGTAGACCAAGATGATGATGTGTGATGTCCTCTCTTCTAATCAGTTATTGCTAGGTTATTTCTCAAGGGACTAGCCACCCCTTGATGATGTCACTAACACCTAATCCTTAGGAGCAGTATTGAGGACCAGAGGATCACATCATCCAGTTTGGATCTTCCCCTTATACAGTGATGAGAAAATATATGAAACAATGTACCTTGAGAGAGAAAATATTAAAGTCCTTGGTCTTGTTGGTCCTATAGGTAGAAGGAGTTGTTTGTCCACCTTTATGGTTCACCTTGATCTTGTGGATACGAGGGTTGTCTTATTGTGACCCCCTTTGACTTATGGTCCTTTATCTTACTTGGTCCTAGCACTCTTATTGTGTGTACCTTTGTTATGATGACTTTTATCGTATGTTTTTATTTTATTTTATTTTTGGACTATTGGTACACTATTCTAAGTCAATTTTATTTTATAAAACCATTGGACCATTTTATTATTAGACCATTTAATTATTACACCTTTGGACCACTTTATTTTTGGTTTTATTTTATAACACCCTTAGGACCTTTGGTACCTATTCTAAGTCAACCTATGATGACTTTTACTGTATGTTTTTGTTTTATTTTTGGACTATTGGTACACTATTCTAAGTCAATTTTATTTTATAAAACCATTGGACCATTTTATTATTATTTTTTTCCTGAGAAAAAAAGCATAATTTTATTCCATCTTTCGAGTAACAAAATTACATTTTGCAGATACACAGCATTGTGTATTCTATAAAAAAACCTGAGTAGGTCCAAAATAAGTAAATACATCAGAAACAGGATGAGTGTTCAATCCCGGTCTAGTGAGTCACGACTCACAATATATCTCATATAATGACCAGCCAAAAATCAGTCATGAAACTGAGCTATAAAACATACAATATATAGATATTACAAAATTTTTCTGCCATAGTCTATAGATAGTCCCAAAAATGCTGCAAGAACTGTATCTAGGTAAAAACCAGCAAGTATGAGTGCCAGACCGTGCTCACAAAGGAGCCACCCCCTCTATGAACTGTTGATGGTAAAAATTGTGAACAATGCCATCAATCTGCTCACAGATCCCCCACTGTCCCAAAGTCGGTAGTAGACCCTCCTTTGAGGCCTTGTCCGCCTCCTGGTTATTCTCCTTGTAAACATGACTGCAAGAGAATGAATCAAAGGCATCTAAAATATCTGTGATAGAAGAGAGAATATAGTCTAGTCTCAAATTTTTGCAAACTTGAGTCTTCTTGATCCAGTTGATCACATTCATAGAGTCACCAAAAACATTTAGAGAACGACAACCTTTCTCTGCTGCAAAGATGAGTAAAAGTTTCAAGCTGAAAAGTTCAGCATAATTATTGCTGCCTTCTCCTAATCCCATCGTGATTTTGAAGAAATGTCCCTCCCTAAGGAAGAGTATAGCACCACCCCCACATCTGTTTTCTTGTGCCGCTCCATCGAAAAATGCCCAAGGAACAGACTTGTCGATCTCCACATCTAAAATAACCCTCTGTTTTTTCACTCTGATATGTTGTGGAAAGGCCGTGAGAATACCACTGGCCAGATTGGCCGTGATCTCTGGAGTACAACATTTCTCAGAGAAAATCAAGTTATTCCGGGCAATCCACACTCCCTAAATAACAAGAAGGGGGAGTACTTTCATAGATTCCATAGTAATAGATCTTCTCCAGTTTTCCCAAGCCTGTAGAATGTTTATGCCAGCCCGATTACACAGGATTCCATATATCTTAGTACATTCTTTCCACACAGCAATGATATATGGACAAGTCAGAAATAGATGAAAAACAGATTCCTCCGCACATTTACACAATATGCACCAGTGCGGTCCCTGAAAACTCCTTTTCTGTAAGTTATCCCAGCATGGGGCCTTATTCTCCAAGACCAACACATAAATAACTTGGCTTTCGGTGGGCAGTTGATTTTCCAGAGAGTCTTCCACCACCAGACTGCATCTCGATCCACCCCCTGTGCACTCAGTTTTATATAGCCTGCCTTTGGTGTATACTTCCCATTCTGTGCATCATCCCAGACTAAGACATCTTCCCTATCCCTAAGGATAATCTGATCTCGAGATAGTGCCCCTATAAACCTTTCCAAATCCCTTGTTTCCGGTTCATCAAGCCCCAGGTCCCCAATCGGAATCCATGATTGTTCCCACCCGACCATCTGCAAAGGATCCGCGAGCTGATGAAGGAAAATAATACCAATTTGTCTTAACACCATCACTGTATTATCCAAAAGCTTATGCTGTTGTACACACCCGGTCCATGGGTCTTCTCCAACCTTGAGTTTTCTTCCATTCCCAATCATCCAAGCTAGACCATTTTCAATGACATCAAAAGATTTGACAATGACTTTCCAAAAAATAGAACCCCCAGCATGAGATTTATCTGAGCGCTGAAGCCATTCCTCCGTCGAATTAGGGCTGATATATTTCAGAATCATCACATGAGACCAAAAATTCTCCGTCTTCAGAATTCTCCATCCCCCTTTAGCCACCAGGGATTTTGCAAAGAGGAAGATATTTTTGAGTCCCCACCCCCCTAACCCCTTTGGGATAGCAATCTTCTCCCACCTTACCCATGGGGTCACATGAGCTTCCTGTTTTCCACTCCAAAGGAAACGAAAACAAATTCTGCGAGCCTTTTCCAAAATGCCTTTTGGAATCCATGCCAAAGACATCCAATAGACAGGAATGGCCTCCAGAACAACTTTGACTAGAACCAGTCTGCCTGCCCTGGATAACCATTTGTGGCTCCACATCTTCAGCCTCTTCTCCAGTTTCACAAGTAACCAGACCCTATCCTGCTTCCTGTAATTGTTAGGTTTTAGAAAAAAACCCAGATATTTCAACCCTTCCTCCAACTTTACAATAGTGAAAGGAAATAAAGTCAAAAGTTCCTGCTCCTCATCCTCATTTAACAGGTGAGTGGTCATCGTAGATTTCCCCAAGTTTATATTCATGCCTGTTGCTTTTGAGAAAAGCTTCAATTTATCATCAAGAGTCTTAAAATCCCTGGCTGAACCAGAGCAAAAAATCAATACATCATCCACGAACAGTAAATGGGTAAGTTGCAGGTTCTGAGAAAGCTAGATACTAGAGAAAGTTCCAGTTCGATTAGCCTCCTTAATGGATTTGCTTAGACCCTCAGACACCAACAGAAAAAGGAGGGGAGACAGCGGACAACCCTGTCTCAGCCCTCTCTCTGCATGGAAAAAAGGGGATGCAGCCCCATTGATCAAAACCGAAAAGGACACAGTAATGATGCAGCTCATCACGCATCTGATAAAAGCAATATCAAAACCTAAATGTGTTAGGAGCAAACGAATATATAGCCAACTTACCTTGTCATATGCTTTAGCAAGATCAATTTTCAGAATCGCACCCTTAATATTTTTGGTTTTCATGCTATGCAACCCCTCCTAAGCAACTCCAATAGCCTCATGTATCATTCTCCCCTCCAAAAAACCAAACTGTTCGTCTGTTATATGTTCTGATAGTACTCTCTTTAATCTACTGGTGATCACTTTTGTAACCACGTTATAGATGCAATTACAAAGTGAGATAGGTCTGAAATCATTTAAAGAGGTGGGATTGTCCACCTTTGGGATTAAGGAAATGAAAGTGGAATTGAAGCTAGCTGGGATCCTCCTAGAGGTTCTGGTATCCTCTACTACTTTTAAAAGATCCCTTCCCAGTAAATCATAGAGTTCCAAAAAAAATTCAATCGTCCAACCATCATGACCCAGGCTTTTGTCCTTCTGGAAACTTTGCAGCACAACCTTCAGTTTTTCCTTCGTCACTTCATCCATCAAAGCTTGGTTATCTTCCTCCTCCACGAATCTAGGGAAGACCTGAACAATTCGGATAACTTCTGCAAGGGTAGCATGTGCTGGGGATTTATACAAGTTCTTGAAATGCTCCACCCCAATAGAGGCCATGCCTTCAAAAGTGTCATGTACAATACCATGTTCATCTTCAAGACTCCACATGGTATTGGTAGCCTTTCTCCCTCTGGCATATGCATGAAAAAATTTGGTGTTGTCATCCCCACAATCCAACCAAGTAGCTCTGCTCTTCAGTCTCCAAGTTTCTTCCCTTTCCAATAGAAGAGTGATCCTCCGTCCTTCCAGGGTTTTTAAAGCATCCTTATCCACCTGGTTCAATAATCCACCACCATCCTATTCATAAATCACAGATAGCTCCAATTCAACCTGTTGAAGTTCTCTGGCATCCCTCTTTCGTTTTCCACAGCCCAGGCCTTAATCACTTCTTTCAAGTTCCTGAAATTCTCTGCAAATTGGAAAGCAACAGAGTTTCTATTCTCAGGTTCAAAATGGGCCTAGCCATTGGTAATCAAATTTATAAAACTTTCATTTTTGAGCCAAATTTTATTAAATTTCAGAGGACTTGGTGGTTTGACTGGTCCATTCTTGAATTCCGGGAAAATGGGGAAATGCTCCGAGAGGCCCCCTTTCCGCACCCACTGCCTAATAAAGTGATGATTGTCCACAATCTTCTTTGTAACAAGAAAACAATGCAGTCTTTTTGCCACCCTCCCCTCCCCACATCTATTGTTTTTCCATGCAGGTTTGAGCACACAAGGCTCAACATCCAGCCAGTTTCTCTCTACCAAATTCCTTGTAAAATAATCAGTCAGCAAGTTTGATCGCGCATGAGGCCCCCAAACCTCTGCCTGCCCCAAGGAGAAATTTAGATTCCCACCAATAACCATCTTATCACCCCTAAAAAGTGAATTGTTAAAAATATTATCCCAGAAGGGAATTCTATCTAGGTACAGACCATAAATATTAATAACACTGAAAATGTCCACATGTTCCAGGGCTCTGAGGGTAATGCCCAGAACCGATTCCATGCCCCACACATTCAAAACCTTGACACTCCTTGTGTTCCAGCCTATTGCCAGTCCACCCAAGCGTCCTCTAACATCTAGAGACTCAAAACACCATCCTCCGAACCAACTTTCTAACTTAGCTTTTACCTCTACACCAGCTTCCAGCGTTTCCTGAAGTAACATAATCTAGGGTGGTCTACCTCAACCACCCTCCGCAATGCTGATCTTTTTTGGGGGCTAGCAAGACCCCGACAGTTAAAGGATAGAATCTTCATCTCCTACCCTTCTTGCGGGCATTCATCGCTCTAAGTGCCCTATCAATTGAAATCTCTTTTCCTTCCAAGACATCCTTCTTAGCACAAGATTGTGCCTTCGCCAAATGTGAAACTCTGCCCCTCCCCCTAGTAGTAACAGCAGGGTTTTTACACAATCCTCCTGAAGTACCTTTTGTGCAGGAGCGAAGGAAATAACCCAAGTCAGTAGATTCAGTAGGGGAACAAGGATGGGCCGAATCTAGAAGGATCGGTTCCAGAATCGGCCCAGGAGGAGGTTCCTCAACAATAGCAGCAGAGTTAGGTGACCAAAGCTCAATTGGATTCAGGTTTAATTTCTTTAGCCCCTCCACCCAGTCAATACCAGATACATTTAAATGATTTGCAAATAAATTAATGGACAAAGGTAGCGTGTAAGAAGAAGTACCAGGTGCTCCAGCCAGAAAGGGTTCCCCAACCAGTCTGATCTTCTCAACTTTCGACAGTCTTTCCGGTGGATCCACTTTGGCCTCACTGCCTTCACAAATGCGATCTCCTGTCCTACTGGAGAGAGAGGCGGAGACGAGGGTTCAGTATTTTCCCCCTCATTGCCAGACAGAGAGCTGCTTCGTTGAGTGTGACGCCCATTCTTAGCACGTGCCGCCAAGGGATAGTCGGGTGATCATATACATGGCATATATTATAGCGAAATGAAATGTTTTCATAGTCCAACGTCGGTTGTGGGAGTACTCCTTCCGAGTAATCTTCATAACACCAGGAAGCCCATTCCTAATATTAATATTGACAAGAATCCGAGCCACCCTTTTCAGCTTAGTGACCTTGAAAGAATAATCAGCCTCCAGAAAAGAACCCAACAGATTCCCAATGTGCACAAAATGCTTCTCATACCAGAAAGGCAACGGAAGGCCCGGAAACCTGACCCATGTAGGTACAATGTCCACCCTTTCACGGCTCGCATCGAAGAGAGGGTGCCATTTCTTCAGTAGTACCGGCACTTGATCAAAAAACCAGTTATGATTTAGTACCCACAGTAAATGATCTTCAAACTAAAAGTTGAAAGCATACCATCCCCGCGCTAGACCTTCCACCTCAGGAACAATCCCCAAATCCCCCATCCAGCATTCCTCAACCCACTTGTTCATTGACTTGACAGATAGCGATTTCCCCATGAACCGCCCGACCAATGTGTGTTTATCCATCATTTCCATCCTCTCCCAGCTGATATCCTCCCCCACAACATAGTTAACAGCTGGAGCCATCTTTGGCCATTTTTTCCAGCGTTTGCAATGCCCTTTCAATCTCGAACGTCCGTCCACCTCACCACTGGTATCAGAAAGAACCTTCACCACAGGGCTCGAACAACCCCTCTGTTCTCTCGCCCCAATGGCGCTGCCCACAAAACCTCAATGTGCTTTTGCCTCAGCAACATCCTCCAAGCCCCCACTGGGTCCATCTCCTCCACACCTCAATCCCTCAGTTTGCGGCGCTTGAGTGCCCTGGGCGACAAAACCTGCCGTAGTGTTCCCTCCAGCCGCTTGGTGCTGCACATTTGCGAACACCCCAACCTCCAGGAGAAATAGCTCCTCCGGCAGCAGTACCGGCCCAGGAGAGGTCAGAAGATAGTCCGACGGTGATAAACCGTCTCTTACAACCGGAGAGGGATTGCTTGTGGCTAAAACCTCCGGCCAAAAATGTTCAGTGGCCTCCACCTCAGCAGCCAGTCCTCCCACCGGTGAAAGACTAAAAATACCCTCCTCCAGAGGATCACGAGAGTAATCCACGAGGTCCTCCTCCGTCACAATGCCACAGGGTTTAGTAAACCACAGTAAAAGTAAAAATAGGACTTACCTCCACTAGAAAACCCTGTCAAAAAATCGACTCGATCCACTCAATCGCACCGGCCGTGTGTCCACATCCCCGTCCGCTGCTTTGGATCCCCTATCCGCTGGCCTAACCGTCACAGACTGCATGCCATACCTGCGAACAGCAGGGAAAACGAAACCCTAATCATCGCCGCCCCCAATCCTTTGGCAGTCTTGTTTCCACTCAAACCCTTATTAGACCATTTTATTATTACACCTTTCGACCACTTTATTTTTGGTTTTATTTTATAACACCCTTAGGACTTTTGGTACCTATTCTATGTCAACTTAATTGTGTTTTATGTTGTATTTTGTAACATCCTAACCCTTATAAAAAACAAAGGTTATCCTTCAATATCATTATCGAAGAAGACGTTCTCTCATTTTACCTGGGTTTGACTGCTGCTAACCGCGACCACTTTTGCCCAGCATGATTGTGTCTTCTCCCCTCAGTGTGACAGTGATCTCACTCTTCCTCCGTGTGACAGTGATCTCACTCTTCCTCTGCGTGACTGTGTACCTAGCGTGTTCTCTCGCTAGCGTGACTGCATTCCTCTGCTAGCATGACTGGGTTCTCTGCCTCAGCGTGACTGTGCTCCCCTACCTAGCAGCGTGACTGTGCTTCTTCTCTTGCTCCACGACCAGCGTGACTGTGCTTTCTCTCTCACCCGTGTGACTGGGCTTCCCTGCTCAGCGTGACTGTGACTTCCTCTGCTCTGCGTGACTGCTTATCCCAGTCAGCGGGACTGTGTGTCACTACTCCACGTGACTGTGTGTCACTGCTTCATGTGACTGTATCTCGCTGCTCAGTGTGTCTATATACCTGCCAGCGTGACTGCTTATCCCAGTCAGCGTGACTGTCACTGCTCCACTGAACTATGTGACTGTATGCCATTGCTCAGCGTGACTGTATCCCTGCCAGTGTGACTGTATCCCTGTCAACGTGTTTGTGTGTTTCTTACCCAGCATGACTGTGTGTCTCTTGTCAGTATGACTGTACTGGGTATGCTTGTGTTGCTAAAGCCTGAGTAATTGATTGAAGTTTCTCTTCCGGTTGACTAAGAATCTGAGGTCTGTATCCTTCTGCTTTAACCCTCTTAAGCTCTCTCTCGAGGTATGTCATTTGTTCACCCAGTTGCCGTGTCCCTTCAGTGACAAGATCAAAACCTAAAAGTATCTGAGTATAAGGCTGATTCAAAAGAATTATTACAGTTCTTTACTACTGTTATCTTCTGTACATTATTTTATAATATTGTTACTGTACATGGCACTTGGTTAATCATCTCAAGGACCAACTTTAACGCGGATTGTTAAAGTTGAATGAGATGAAAATTGTGTTTGATTTTATTGCAGCTTAAATTTACTGAAGCAGTACTACTCTGAATCTAAACCTTGTTTCATTATTCTGTTTATGCATTGAAGTATATTTATCTATGTTAAATCTGAACCTAACCCTAAAATTTAACAAACTTGTGGGTACACCTGTAGAGTCCTGCAACTATAATTTGCCTGTTGACATTGCTGTGTAGTTTGGTGAGGGTAAAAGTAAATTGACTGAACTGTATTATTAGTACATTATCAGTAGTATTATATTATTAATAGAACATCGAAATGTATTATTAATAATATTCTTAAAACAACATTAATAATGAGACATTATTAACATTCTATTCATCGAAATGTAATATTAATAATATTCTTAAAACACCATTAATAATGAGACATTATTAACATTCTATTCATTGATAAAGATATTAATGACACACCAATAACAATGTATTTACATATCATCAATGTTTCCTGAATACGCATCATTAATGTCTTAATGATATTGCATCTGATTATACAATTCTTCCTCATAGATACCTTTTCTTCTTCACCCATATAGTTTCATCCTTAGATGTATGGATTTTCATCAGAACTATTTAATAATTTTATGTGGGGCAAAAGTGAGGAGGTATGTCGGCATATGGATTTATGCATGCTCATAAGGATCTGTAGGCCTTGTACAGATTTCTGTGTTTGGTTGTTATTTTTTTTCCAAATTTTAATGCTCCAATGTCAAAATTGAAAAAAAGAAGAGAGAGAGGGGGGGAGGGAAACATCATATTTTTGCCTGGAAGTTGTATGGAGCCTGAGAAATGTTTCCCAGGGGTTTCTATCTTTCTACCACATTTCTGTATGATTCAATGGCAAAAATGTTTTTTTCATTGAAGCATGAGCAAACTGGGGTATGTTTCATAGCATTGGTGATAATTAATTGTATAAATATTGTTCACTCAGTCTGGATGGTAAACTTTTGTTACTGGATCCTGGATGTGATCCAGATCCACCAGTGTCTGTCATGGAAGCAGATCCCCTGGAGAAGGAAATAGATACTGAGGCCATGAAATTGTTCCCGTGGAAAATGAAACGGATTCTGAAATTTTGAAGTAGATCTGAAAACTTCCAGGGCATTTGTGACCCACCGCCCCCCCCCCAAAAAAATCAAGTTTTTAATGCAAAATTTCCAAAATCCTAAACTTCTAAAAGTTAAAACTAAACCCCATTTCTAGTTAAGACCGGCTTTCAAGGTTTCCATTTGATCTGTCAAGGTTTGCTCTATCATTTTATGGTCAAGGTCTGCTGTCAATGTCTGGTTGAGCCTTATGTGCTATGTTATTGCTCACTTTACCGACACTGTTATTTAGTCTTGCCATTGCTTGATATGGACATGTGGATGTGGCTCACAAAAATGCTGTTATGACCTGCTACATACTCATGCTGAAATGGTCTTCAAAATTATCAACAATCAATGGTGGTTATAACTTATCAAATTAACAGTTATGGTACATGGATGGCTAATAGTAATATGCATGAGGACTCCTTTTCGGTGTTGGTTATAACCACTAATTCTATTCTTGTGATCTCCAAATGGTTTTGATTCTTGACTCTGATTTTTTTATTTATTGTAAGTTTTTTTGTACTTGCTGTTTCCCACCGTATCTGGATCCTGGCTTTTCAAAAATGTGGTGGATCTGGATTTGGATCTGTATCGGTATCCTGGTAACTTAGAGGTAAACCAATGTGTAAGTCACAGTGATAAAAATGATATTGACTAATACATATGATAGGCCAAAAACAATTCTATCAAGGTGGTGGGGGGATGGTATTCCCAGTTAGAATTTAGTATTAGTATTGTATAACCAACTGCCCTGACCAGATAACATAAGGCTTCAAGGCCAGAATATGAAGATGGAAGTCTCCAAATGTATTATCCCAATTCTCAAAAGTTATTATGCAATATAAGTTAATCCGATTAGCTTTGATGCTCCAAAGATTGTAACCTCCAAGATGATTATAGTGCAAGGCATGGAGGCTGGGTTTTTCAGATGGCTTTTTCGTTATCAAAAGAAGTAGAAGATCTTTTCATTTTTTCCTTATTTTGAAAGCTTTATTGATACACTTGCTTCCTCAGTTTTACCATGTGATCCATTACACAATTAACTTTGGGGTCCCTTTCATTACAGAAGTTGCATGAACATTTTCTATTGCTCGAGTAGCCTCTAGGATCAATGTGCCCAAAATCTTGCTAAGCAGATGGAAGATATCTTTGATACTTTAACAATGAACCATCCCCTTTCACAAAACCATTTTAAAACGCCTCGCCACTTACTGCATATACCCAAAATATTTCACCTGAAAATTACTTCTAAAATTGTCTACTTGGCAATGTTAAAAAAATTGCTTAGAAATCAACAATTTTATTTTTATTTTTGGTGAGTCAATGAATGGGGGGCAAGGGTCTATCTAGGAGTCTTAAGTTCTATGATGGTCATTCTTCTAGTCTGAAATGTATTCCAAGGAGAAAAGGCCTTGATTTTCCATCTAGGGGTGAATGGGTTCTGGATAGGGGTTGGGGGCTGGTTATGGTACTTCTTTTGAGGGAGGGATTTCCATATTTTGTTGAGTTTTTTTGCAGTCTTTGGTGAAATGATTGTATTCATAGCAGTTATTGCATTTGAAGGGTAGTTACTTGTATTCTGGGGATTGAATATGAGACCAGCCTTCAAGATAAGTTTTGATGGCTTTTGGAGGGCTCCTTTTGAGGGTTACTTCAATGCATATTCTAGCGTAGGCATATTGATTCCCTTTTGGAATTGATTTGTGGACATAATGACTGAGTGAGCTTCCTATTACCCTCAAAGATTGGTTTTCCTAGAAAATGAAGGGCAAGCATGAAACCCTGACCCAAACTGGGAATATAGATGGAACGCCGTCCTTCAGGTTGAAGTCTAAGGACCAGTGGTTGAGCTACATTTCTCTTGGGCCCATGAAATAGGGGCCGTTATGAAAGTTCAGATCCCTTCCCTCCTGCAGTTTGGACAGAAAGTCTTATATGTGCTCACAAGAGAAAAGCTGCAATTGCTTTTTGATCAGGGTGGCCTAGTTCTAACTTCTTGTGCAACCATGATTCCATTGATGTCAGGGAAGGTCACTTGTAAACTGACCATTAGTGCTCACTCACAAAATTCAGAGCCTTTGTTTAGGGGAGTGGCTGCCGACGTTTCTATGGAAGGGAGACAGTCCTTACAAAGTGGGACTGCTCAAGATGACTTGTCTTAGCCTACTTGTCCTAATAGTAGTTTGCATGCACTATATGTAGTAGAAGGTAAAAATATGCATATTTATAGAAGTTTTTTGTTGTCAATCGAAAAGCTTTTCCAATATTCTTCATCGATGTATCCATCTAGAATCTAGATCACAATGTTTGCAGTGAGTGTTGGGATCTGAACCTTTCGGTTGTGGTAGCAATTTTTTTTGCCTTTGTTTTTGGGTGCCTTTTTTGATCTTTTGCTGCCTTTTTCATGCATGACTCGATATAGAAGCTTTCTTGCTTCATTTATGCTTCTAGCATTCAGAAGCTGCAACTGCCCTTTGGTATGACCATGTAGACCTTGAAGGTACTTCACTACTATCCTAGGTTTTTCTGGGGCAATAACCAATATGATGGCTTGTTTCAAAATTCAGACATCTAATCTTGAACACTTGTTCTTGCTCTTGCCAGTAACATTGCCGTCTCATGAGTTGATCCTCATCATGGCCTATGGGATAGCACTGTGGTTCAACAATTCCTTGAAGTGTTCCTATATAGTCACCATGGGCTTCTTGCCCAACTGCAAAGTATTTACATAACTCTCCCATTTAATCAAAGCATGTTCAGATATCTTTAAACGGTCCATAGAAAATTTATGGCATCACCTTCTTACAGGCTTCCTACCTTCAATATCCTTATGGATAGCATCTTCCTCTTCATACAGAGATTCTGCTTTACATTCTCCCTTCTTGTACTTTGTTTCCATAAGCTGCAATACCATATTACCATCTCAGAGAGTGTTGCTATGTTCTGCTTGAATGGAGTGATTATGCTTTTGAGTCTTCTGAGCTTTTCTTACATGGGAAGGCTTGACTATCATTGGCTGGTTGCTCTTTATTCCCAGCAGCAATGGCTCACTACTCACTCACTATGAGTCTAAACCATGTAGGGTCGGGATCAACCTGCTATGATACCTATATGATCTGTAAATAGCTAAAGCTATGCCTTTAGACAGTTCATAAAAAGATATCCTAGCTGAAAGATAATTATGCTACTGCCATTTCCAATTTTAGCACCCAAACCAGCACTCGTTCACTCCATTTGCTGTTGAATATTAGGTGCAGAAATAATAGAAGCATACATGGAAGATGATTTAAGTCAGCAACAAACAAATAATACTCTCGATTTGCCCTGTAGAAAACCCTAATCGTTTTTTTTTTTTAAATGCTCTGTTTTATCACTCACATAGGAAGATTATAAATCTTTGAACATACGATCCAAACACTCACATCACAAAGGTTTCTTTACTGTGTTTTTGCTCTTTTGCCTGGATTGTTCAGCACACAATGGTGAAGAGCTGTTCTCTTTCACTACCTTCCAAGATATGCCTCCAAAAAGCCTTTTCCTTCTATTTTTTTCTCTCTGCTCTTTTATAGAGCTTCGCAAAGATATATGGTCAGAGATGATCAAAGGTATCAACTCATTAAGTGCTTTGGCCTTTATTATTTAACGCACACCTAATCAATTTTGACCAAATTAATTATCAAACCATTAAGTGCCTTGTTTAATAAAGCTATTAAACAACACTAGCCTGCTCTTTTAATCAATCTCTGACTTTACATTCAATGTCTTTTAGTAAGTCTTCAAGGCATAACTTTGATCACTCAAGACATCTCGCATGGGCATATTACATATTACATGGATCCTTGGTCTTAGAAACAACAAAGTTGAATCTTTTTCTAGACCATCCACACAGGCAATTTTGTTGTCTTATCCCCATGGGACTAGACTTGGGGTTTTGATCTGTTTTGGATCAATTATTGACTTTCAACTGTCAAGCCATAATTCAGTTAGTGTCTTTAGTTAATAGTTTCTTTTGAGCATGTAATTTATTGGTAAATCTTCCTATGCATGGGTGTGATAAATTGTTCTAGATACTCAACATAGCAATCTATAGGATTGAATGGGACTTCAGCTGGGTGGATCCTATCAAATTGACACTTTTTTATGATACTTCGTTGTTGGATTCTCTCAGGCAGAGTTGAGAGCAAGTGTTTTTGAGGCAATTGAAGACGAGGATCGGGCTTCGGAAAGTGAAGATGGTGCTTCTCCTGCTTTACTTGGTAGCTGCAATGATCGGGCTAAACAACTTCATGCCTCTCCATCAGGTAAGTTTTTCTCATATTTTCATATTTACACAAATTATGCCTCTCCTGCTTTGCTTTTAGTTCCTCTTTGTTATATTTGGCTATGCTTTATGTTTTTTTATATTTTGAATATATGTACTTTTATAATATGAAATGTTTTGCTATTATTTTGTCCAATAAACCCGCTTGACAAGTTTCGTAGTTGTGTTGAACTTACTCCACATGTTAGGGAATTGGAATAAGGATTAAAAAGTCAACTATATTGAGCTTTGATTGTTCAATGATAAGCTGTTTTGAAGTAGAAAATCCTTCTGCATGTATGAAATTGTTTAGACTTCTGCTATTTACTTTCTAGCTATTGTGTGCTTGCTGCTATGTGAAGTTAATTTTTTGCAATTCAATAACTTGCTTGTTTAGTTGAGAACTTAAGGACAACAGTAACCTAGGGTTTAGAATTTTCACATGGTATCAAAGCTTTTCTAATTGAGAGGATTTGAAGAGTTTACAGCAGTAGATCAAGTGTCAAAACCAACTGCCAAGAGCCAGGACCAGCAGTTAGATAATTTTGGAGGTAGTGCTTATCAGATATGGGGTTTTGTTCAAAGTTGACATCAGCTAGCCTTAGGTTTGAGTTCTCAGATTGGAAGGTGCCTCAAATTTACTATCATGAAAAGTCATGGTAACTCTTCTATTAGATGAGAATGATCTTTTGGATATTGTCAAGGATGTAATGACTCCACCAATAGATCCATAGAATTTGGCAGTTCATTGGAAGAAAGAATTGAAAGCCAAGTGGACGATCATGGATCATATGATCCCTCATATATTTGAGAAGGAGACAATGAAGGAGATGTTTGATCTCCTAGTTAGCTTTACTAGAGCGAGAACATAAACAAGAAGATGATATTGCATAAAGACTCAGATTTGTGGAGAGGACCATATCAGATGTAGTTACCAATTACTTGATGAAGGTCATGCAGATTCGTGATCAATTTGCACATTTACAAAATAAAACATGTCACAGTCACATCATACATGCATATTTCTAAATTCAATGATTCATATGGACATTCACATTGAAAATTTGAAACATAAAATAATAAATTTGATAAATCATAGACTCATAGTAGATATCAAGCGGAAGGCTGGAAGTTATATAATTAATAATATAAAATATTTTATGTCCATGACTCCATGAGTTCAAACTTCATTGTCATACTACATTCAAAATTTGCCTAATGGTATTTCTAGACAAGAAAAAGAAAGTTTAAAACATTAAACAACGAACAAGATATCTGAAAATGCCAAATCTGGCAGCTGATGTCTGTTGTCCACAGTCCATAGTCGTTGCTGTCCACAGTCCACCCACGTTGCTGTCTGCCCATGAAGAAGCCACGACTAAGAGTCTATCCAACATCCATTCGTTCACCCGCGATGAAGAGTCGAAGATTGGTGCTTGCGTGGAAGAGTTGAAAACTGTCGCTGGAGTTGTGAGAATTAAAACTTAATGTTTGGGACCCAGTTTTAGGTAAGGGACCACTTATTTGTTTTAATAATGTTTATTAAATTATTTACTAAAGTTCTAATTTTTTAAACATTGCAAATCGACCCCCTAACCTGTGGATTGACCAAACCCCTGGCATAACCAAACACGAGGTACGGTGTACTGAAATGCGTGCAAGTACCTGAATTACATGAATGACGTCTTGGGTACGTGAGGTCTAATTGGGTTACGACTGGGTATGTACCTTTCAAGTGCCCAAGTACCCGGTACAGGTTTGTGTACCCGACTCCCTAGTACGGGTACCCATGCAACACAGGATTTTATTAATGAAAATAAGATGTAAAATGAATCATGTTAGAGATATTGTTACATTTCACAAGGATTTACAAAGTACAAAACTTAGTAATAAACCTTTAAATTACATATTTATGAATTGATATTAGTTTTTTTTATTTAAAAAAAAAATGATTTTAAGGTATATATATAATCGGTCCAAAAATTGCAATGTTTTGAGGAATTGTGACTTTTTCAGCTTGCCGATTTTTTCCTGATTTATCTCGATATATTGTCGATTTTTTCCCTGTTTTTTCTAAAGGTGATTTTGACTTCGTGGAGGGTGGAGTATGAGGAGCCTATTACGAAATCCACCCTTGGAGAGCATTCTTACAACACTAATTATTAATTTCAGAGCATTCTTACAACACTAAATAGTTAATTTCAGTGCATTCTAATTTCTTATGGCACTAATTAATTAATTTTAGAGCATTCTTACAACATTAATTAATCCGCCCTTGCATGGCATTCAGTATTTAGTCGAACTAATTAATTTAATTTATTATTATTATTGACTCATGATGATCATGAGATACATTTAATATATTTTTTTATGACTTGGGAGGTAGGATTCAGGACAATTCATTTTTGATGTATGATGTACCACTAAACATCTTATATATCATATATATCAGTTTTCTTTCCATATTGATGTGGCAATGTGTTTATTTGATGTTATTATTGCTTTAGATGTTTAAAAAATTGAAAAAATGAATATTTTTGTATTTTATAAGTTCGCCGATTTATTGCTGATGTTTATTGATGTGTTGCCAATATATTCCGAAACAATGTTTCTTGGGCCCTACTGATTTCTTTGTTGCGTTGATGTTTGCAACACTTATATATATTATTTAAAATATTTAAAAGGAATTTTTTTGAATTGATGGAATTGTAAATATTAATTTTAAAGATTGTAAAATTAGATTACATTAAGAATATTTGAAGTTATTGAATTCTAATTATATATTAAAAATATCATTAAATAATTCAAAATTCAAAATTTTATATTTTATTTTTTTGCTCAAAATTTTCTATATTTTGAATTTTTTTCTATTTGTCGAGTCTTATTTGAGTCTTTTTTTTCTCAATGTGGTTCACGGTCCGAGAGCTCGCTACGTCCATGGATCCAAGCCAAGGGGCCTCACCTTGTCAAGATTAGATCGATGCCTAACCTCAAAAGACCCAGAGAATTGAACCATAGACCTAGACCATATTACGTCTTGGTCTTTCGAAGATCCAACCAATTGAGCTACCCCTTGGGGCTAGTCTTATCCAAGTCGCCAAGTATTTGTCGAATCTGAGTCTAATAACATTTGAATTTGGCGTTGACTATCAAGAGGGAGATAGTCACATGTCTTCTAGCGTTTAGCATTGAGCAGTAGGGGGAGCATGCAAAGGGTGTGTGTGCTTGGCAAGCATGTTGAGGTTGCTTTCCCAAGCAACGAGCACATGTCTAAGGGGATTCTAGATCTAATCATTCAAATGTATGTGGACTGATGTTCAATCATTGGGAGCATGTATTATGTTTCCTTCATTGATGAATTCTCTAGCAAAACTTAGATCTGCTTCCTAAAGATAAGGATGAGGCCTTTAGTATGTTTCAAGAGTTAAAAGCTTTATTTGAAAACTAGATAGAGAAGGAGATCAAAGTTTTGAGATCGGACAATGGGAGTGAGTACCTCCAAGGAATTAAAGGGTTTCTGCAAAGATGTAGGGGTCAAGAGGGAGTTACAGCAAAACGGGGTTACAGAGCTTGCTAAGGCCATGATACATGACCAGGATTTGTCTATATTTCTATGGGCATAATCATGCAACACACCAATCTACATCTAGAACAGATGCCCTCACAAGATTTTGGAGGACAAGACATTAGAGGAGGTATTTATTAGTGTGAATAAATGACTCACCTGCTAGAGGTGAGTCATATTTGCATCTTTGTTTGTCCAATTTATATCCATATACTAGTGGAGAAGAGGACCAAGTTGGAGCCTTCTAGCAGGAAGGGTTTGTTTGTTGGTTATAGTAAGACTTTAAAGGCTATAAGGTCTTTTTCTAGAGCAAAGAAAGATAGTCATAAGTAGGGTAGGTGTTGCGTCCAACAAGTCTCATGAGCCTATTCCAATGACAAAAGATGAGGAGCAGGAAGATTTGAAGATTGAGTTGGGGTTACCAGTGACTTCTAGTTCGTGGCAACATCTTTTAGGCGCAAAGGAAGAGCCACTAGTTGATATATGTTTTGTCAAGAGACCTCAATGGTTTACTCATGAGGGATGCTCATGAGCATGTTGAGGCTCCTAGGAGCACATCTAGGGAGAGAAAACCCTCCTAAGAAGTTTCCGGCCAACATGGCGTTGATGAGAAACATCATAGATTTTGAGCCTTCCAGTTTTCAGGAGGCAAAAAACTAGTTGGTTTGGAGGGATGCCATGGTTGAGAAGTACACCTCCATCATGAAGAGTGTTGTATGGGACATAGTGCCAAGATAGAGGGGAAATCAATAGTGAGTTCCAGGTGGCTCTACAAGATCAATCATGTGGCAAATGGCAACATAGAGAAGTACAAAGCGAGGTTTGTGGCAAGAGGGTTCTACTTGAAAAAGGGAGTGGACTACAAGGATACTTTTGATCCAGTCGCCAAGGACACTTTTATTAGAGAAGCAATGTCTTTAGCTTTTGTTATGGGATGCAAGATACATTAGATGGATGTGAATACAACTTTCCTCAATGGTATAATTGGTAAAGAAGTGTACATAGAAGAACCTTAGGGCTTTGAGATTAGTGTGAAGGAGTACCATGTTTGTAGGCTAAAAAGGTCTTGTATGGACTCAAGGAGGCACTGAGAGCATCATATTCTAGGATCGATGGATACTTGCACAGTATGGGCTTCACGAAAGTTGAAGCAGATCCCAACTTATATTTTATATTTGTTGAGGGTGATTTGCTTGTTTTGGTGTTGTATGTAGATCACCTGTTTCCTACAGGTTTGTAAAAGCTCATTGTGGGGTGCAAGGTAGATATGGCAATTGAGTTTGAGATGAAGCACATTGGCGTGATGCAATACTTCTTGGGGTTGGACGTTTGGTAGAGTCCAGGGGAAATTTTCCTTGGGCAGGGTAAGTATGCAGTCGAGGTCTTGAAGGGATTTCAGAAGGAGGACTGCAAACCTATGGCCGAAGAAGGCAACAACTTCAGATTTAGATATAGTGGATCCCATGTTGTACAATGTTTTAGTTCGTTAATTCAGCAGGTTTAGAGCGCAGGAGAGATGTGGTTAGGAAGCAGGAAGAAAACAAAGCACAGATTCCATACAGGTGAGTACATACAATAGTACATATTTCGTACAATTGTATAGCAAATTTCGTAGAGTCATATGGACAGGGCAGTAAAACAGGCCAGCAGATTCTCATTTTCAGCCGACATATTTTCTTGATGGGTGTGCAGATCTGCTTTTTGGGTGGATCGTACAGTTGTTTGTTTGACTGTTTGTGGAGGTTTCCTCATAAGCTTTGATTGTTTAATGATAAGCTGATTTGAAGGAGAAAATCCCTGTGCATGTTTGAAATTGGTTATGCTTCTGCTATTTACTTTCTATCTATTGTGTGGTTGCTGCTATTTGAAGCTAATTTTCTGCAAATTAATCACTTGCTTGTTTAGTTAAGTACATAAGGACACTAGTCACCTAGGGTTTGTAATTTCACACTTGGATGGCTCGTTCTTCATAACAATTTAGTAGTAAAGGATTGATTGCATTGCAAATTTGCAATGGGATAATGACTAATTGTTATGTGGTTTGTCAAAAGGCTTGAACAATTAGTCATTTCTTGTGTAATTGTAAACTTGTCAATATGTATTGGACTTGGATGGTTGTTGAGTACGCCGTTTCTTCATTTCTTGGATTGCAATGGGATAATGACTAATTGTTGTGTGGTTTGTTAAAGGGCTTGAACAATTAGTCATGTCTTGTGGAATTGTAAACTTGTCAATATGTATTGGACTTGGATCGTGCTTATGGCATATAAAGCACTTGGATGGTTGTTGGAATTGTAAACTTGTCAATATGTATTGGACTTGGATGGGCATGATCTTCATTCTCATTTGAGGATCATGCCCAGTTGGGATAACCTAGATTATTGCATGACAATTGTTCCAACTTACAACTAGATCACAACCCAATGGACGATAGGGTAGAGATTGTATTTGATGTAGTGATCCCTGAGAAAGCCTATCCACTTGCTCAGCAACTAGATATCCTCACCTAGATTAAGTAGATGCAGTTTTGGATGATTATAGATGTCAAAATAAATGAACATGCAACAATATAAACCATGCACACTATTAACCGGTTATAGTTGGGTGCTAATTTGAGACCTGAGTTTGGAGAAAGACCAATTAGTGGTGACAAAATTAAATAGGAAACATAATTGAGACTAAAGATACCAAACAAATGATGATAAGTCCAGTCATTAGATTTCAACAAGTGAAACAACAGCATCCTCTTGGCGATACAAAGATACAAAAAGGATTTTGTTTGTGAAACGAAACTTGATTAGCACTTGTTGCTTTAAAATTCCATTTCTTTCCAAGGTAAAAAGTTGTTATGTTGCATTAATCAAGAGAGAAATCTGCACATGGCATGCTTTACAGATGGCAATAACTAGCTCATGGGATTTGCTGTGCTCTGCATAAGGGTATCCAGGTCTTTATTGGAGATTCCAAATTTGGAAGGCACTAACATACTAATGAGCTATGTTTTAACCATTAGCCAAAATTACCCCAGAAAACAAATTTTGACCAGTTACAGGATCAAACCCAAAAAGGTAAGTAGTGGATAAACCAAAATATTCAATATTTTCACAAAAACTCAGTTGCAATGATCTGCTCAATCTTCCCAAGAAGTGGGAGTTCCAAAAGGTGCCAGCACTGGAGGTGATGTAAATTTGGTCCCCAGGCTTGAGAACTGGGAGGTGAGAAGTCCAATGTGACAACCCTTACGTTTTTACCCTTATCGAGCCCCTGGATGTGAATGGATCTCTTGTTTAGGCTATTCAAAGTCTTTAGCGATGAAGAAGAAACTGAACCAAGATTTGAAAAATCCCCACAACATAAAGGATCTAGCGAGAGACCCCATTTGTCATCAATAACAGATTGAACACTGGGGATTTTGCTATTCGTGGATGCCTCAATCCATAACAAACCTTCTTGCTTCCATCCAAAACCAAGTCAACTATCTAAAGCTGCCCAATAGGGGAAGGAGAAAGTGTTCTTGAAACAGAAGTTGAGATAGCCTACTAAATTATCCTTCAGACCTCCTTCAAGAGCATGGGATTTGGTCCCGGTCCCTCCTTGAGGATGGCTCCACTATCTTGAAAGACATATATCTTCCCATTGTGCAAAGGAAGAAAATCCCCCTTGTCACTAGAATAAGCCATGATCTCTCGGAGTAGAGATGTAATGCGAATAGCAGATTGGTCATCCTCATAAGAAACCACCAAATCATCTGGATGATTAAAAGCCACACCATTGATACCATGAGCAGTATCAAGCTGTGCTAGAAACTCATGGATATATGCAATGCTTTTAGACAAATCCCCTAGGCAGTCATTATAGCAGAGTCAATTATCAGAACCAACATATCTACTGTGCTGGATGAACCTGACTCCTTGTCAAGACGCCCTTCAAGAACTAGAGACATCCAATCAACCCTCATAACCAGCATATCTACTTTACAGGATGAACCTGAGTTTTTGTTAAGTTGCCCTTAAAGAACTAGAAGCATCACTGTGGGAGAAGAGCTATCAACCATAGTGGAAAAAATCGGCATCGGCGAAAAATTGGCAAGGGTCCAGAAAACATCTTCTCGGCAGCATCGGCGAAAAATCGGCAAACCACGATAAGCATTAAAAAATGCAAATTTTGTACTTCAATAGGGTCAAAATTTGCTTACCGATTTTTCCTGATTTTTCCTGATTTTTCCCGATTTTTCGCGATGTCAGATTTTTTGAAAAAATCGCGATTTTTTCGGGCTGAAAAATTGGCAGCCAGAAAAAATCACGATTTTTCGGAACATCGCCGAAAAATCGGCGATTTTTTCCACTATGCTATCAACTGCAGCAAGCCTGCACACTGAATCTTTAAGCTCAGTATCGGGGGCCCTTAAGTATCACCACAACCCTAATTTGATCTACCTACACCACAATCCTAACTTGATCTACTCACACCTCTCTTGTACTTGTATGCAGTTTCTCTTCTAGGGCAGTTTTAGAGAATATGATTATATGCCTAACACTGGCAAAAATGACACCTGAACAATTCTTTCATAATTGATTTCCTAGGTCCATTCCTCATCACACTCCAGGGAAATCTTATCAAGAAGACACTTGTTTGTATCCATTCACACCAATATTTGAGGAATGCGTTTCATACATTGCGTCTCTGTAGCAGCACAATAGAAAGAGCCCAAAGAGTCCAATGGCTTTCAGGATCTTTGGTTGCCATATGTGAAGCTGCAAACACGCTAGATGAACCCATTGATATTGAGGATCTCTCCTTGTTGAGGAAGAGTTGAAATGCTCATTCTATGGGAGAAGAACCCACCTAATGTCACCAAACAACCAAGGACCTTTGCCAAGGTCAACCTCTCTCTATGCTGAGCTTTCAGAGTTTAAAAAACTGAAAGAGGGTTGAGATTTTTTTCTTTCCTTTGTCCACAGCATTCCATAATTGCCCGATCCACTGAAGAATTTTGAGCAATGGTGGCTTCATTCTGCAGAAATACCTTATCCCTAAGCACCACAACCACTTCCAAAATACAATCATGTGGCCGTGAGATCTTCAAATCACCATTCTGAACTTGAAGGCATCACACTCCCCCTTGTTAGACACTATGCTAGGGGCTATTTGCTAACTCCATTCTCCTACATGCCCTTCCTCCTGCAAAACCCTAGCCTCCCTTCCTCTTCGGTCTCCATCTGCTTGAAGTTTTATGGGAAGCAATCTAAAGAATAAAATGTTAATAATGTAATTACTATTGATAATATAAATAATAAAGAATATCATAAATAAAAGTTAATAATTTTTTTTAATAATGGTTACACTATGTAGAGTGACAAACCTTGCTCATTTCCCTTCTTATGGCAGCAGACGGGTTGCACTGTCATTAGTTCGGTATGTTGATGGAATGTTCCTTTCTGCATGATATTAAGTGCTATTAGAGCAAAATTATGGTACCTGTAGGCTGTGACTCTCTACTCATCTTCCATTTCCAACTTTCTAATTCATGCTGAGTTAATCCTTCCTATATCATATATCCCTCGGCTAAACTATATGCTTCCTTTCCTTCTCTTGTTGTTCCCTGTGTCCAGAGTCATGTCTTATTCTCTATTATCTGTTCTCCCCTGTTCTAAGCTACCTCATCTGTGTTTTTGCCCTTTGTGTTGTCCAAGCTGTTTCCATTATCTATTTCTCGCCTTGCACTGACTCATACTTTGTCGCATAAGTGTTGTGAGCATAGCATTGCTATTTGCTTCAGAAGTTGGCTGCATCCACACATCTTCAACTTCCATCCACTGTCATCCACCAATGCTGCCTTATGTTTGTACTCTTACTTTTTTGTTGTATGCTGTTCCACACTTAATTATTCTTTCAATCATCATTGAAGTGGAAAATTTATAAACGTTTGAAGAAAAATTATATTAAAATATTCTTTATGTAGGCTTTCCTTTTTTATTTTCAAATTCAATCCTGAGCTCTTGGGAAATGACCTGATTAAAAATAACTGTCAATTCAAAATTTTCATGGGATTTGACTCAAATGACATTCCTTCTTCCTCTTTCAAGGGTAAGGCTTATTCATTCATGCCATGGGATGCGTTCCTGCATTCCTCTTATGTCCAAATGAAGTGAATTGGAAGAACAACAGTGTTTATTTGAGTTAAAAAGGTTGGAGCAGTTTTTTAATTAAGTTTGGGCTGTCAAGCCAAGATGGGCTCTTTTGGGTTCACACTTGGCTGAGTTAATGCTGAAGCATGCCTGATACAGGATGGTTTCGATGTTTTCTGGGGCCCAGTAAGCTGCAAAATGTCTCGGTGTTTTGCGGCTTGTTGAGGAGAGTCCCAGGAATGTTCCCACAGCTCGCTGGGGATTGGCTGAGAATTGTGTGAACATTCCCAATGTTCCCGATGCTGTTCTTGGCCACGATGAGATATAACCTACCCATCCTGAAGTTTACTGGGATGTGGGAAGCTCTGGTATGGGTCCCCCAATGGTGGGGATGTGTTCTGATGCTACATAGTGAACAATGTATTAGTTAGTGTAGTCCAAATCCGTTGTCTGTCTCGTACTTTCAATTCTGACTTGGCTTGGCCCAAAATTGAGTTGACTTAGCTGCTAACTCTGCCGGACAAAGTTCATTCAGACCTAAAATCCTGACTTTGAGTCATATACTCGAGCCTACTAGTAGGGTCCAGGCAAAGAAACCTTGAAAATTTAAAAAAGAAGTAAAAAGTAAAACATTACTACCTAAACCCTGAACCTGCCTTCCTAAAGCATTCTCTTACCTTTCTTATCTCGTTTCACTTCTTCAAACTTGAATTTGGACTGTTTGGAGCTGAAGAAAACCCTGGCTGGCGGCCTGCAATTGGAGCTGATTTGGAGCCTCAGTGTTGATGACCCTGATGAGTCTTGTAGGACTTTTATGGAACTCTATATCTGGCCAATGCCATTTTTATCATACAATTGATATTTTTCTGCATAACTCTTACTGTAATTATCATCATTTTCTCTTTTGTGTTACAGAAAAGAGTACATTACCATATTCTCTTACTCACAGTGTGTTTCCTGTCGCTTTGTGATCATTGCTACGATTTTCAGATCATTTGGAATTTCATTCAAATTATTTTATAATCCTTCGATATTTACGAAAACTGGACAGCATCCATTTCCCAACCAAATCTTTTGAAAGAAACAGCAGTTGGACGAACCCTGTGGCAGATTGTGTATACCACCTATGACAGATTTTGCACTGGAAACTCTGAATGGTCACGAACAAGATAAAAAAAACATTCAACTCTAATCACCAAAAAACTCTTAAATGGGTGCTTCAGAAGGGTATTATTATTATATTGTCTTCAATGAAGATAGATGTTTGCAATTTTTAGTTCTATGATTATCATTATAATTTAGAAATTCTTTTGTTTTCTATAATTGTTTGAAAGTCTAATCTTGATGAATCCTTGAATCTTAGATGTTTGAACCTGCTTTTGCTGTTTTGTTGTTCATGCAGTGCACTTGTCTGTACTGGTCTGTTTTTAGCATGCTTGTTGAATATTGTCATTCTTGTTGGCCCTTTGGAAGGCTGTTAAACAAGATGTGTTAGATTTGTTTGGGATCCAGCAAATAAACTTTAGATCAATTCATGGCTGCATTTGCATTCGTTTCAACTTTCAGAGAAGTTTTCTCTAAGATATTGTGTGCTTTTGAGGATATGAGTAAATGCGTACCACATACTTGTTTTTCATTCACTAAATAACTTTCTGAAATGTACTGAAAGATGAGTATCTTTGAAGAATAAATTTTGTACTGCATGTTGTTATATCTGATTGTTTTGTGTTTATTTGCAGGCAAACTTTTGACTGCACTTATCTGTGAATACTTGGAATGGGCACAACTGGGACATACTCTGAAAGTTTATTTACCAGAGTGTAATTTGGTAAATAAGATATAAACTTAAATTAAGTCATTCTTGTGCTTATTTTTATACTACTGGGATCACTTATGTGCTTGCTTTAGCATGTAAGTTATCAGTTGCCATCTATGTGGGGTAATTTTCTTGTGTTTTGCAGCCTAGGGGCGTTTGGAGATCTGAGTTAAGGGAGAAATTTGGAGCAAAGTTTGAGGTTGATTCTAACAAGGATGCAGAAAATGGTCCACTGCTAATGGAAATTCTGGAAACCTATTTGAAGTCAGAGGTATTTACTATTTTGTATGAATAGCTTTTTAACCTATTTGAAGTCAGAGGTATTTTGTATGAATAGCTTTCTAAAATATTGTTAGTGTATTCATGCTTTTAGGTAGAGCACAAATTGTACCCGTGGATATACTGGAGTTGTAGTAAATGTACTTAATTGTTGCTGTTTTAGGGTTTATTTCCGCGCTACTATTTATTCAGCATTATCTAGTCTTAGGAATTCTTTAGTGATGGTGTGCCAAGCAAGTTAAACTACTGAAAATATTTTACTTCCCAATTTTATTTATATAACTTTGTAGATCTTGTCATAGTTGTTTGGAAGGATTTTCAGTTAGGTTTTTTCTCTTAAAGTCTTTGCAACATGTTTTTTCTAATCCAATTGTTAGCCTCAATTTAGACACTGTATACTTTAGCTTGTAGTCTATTATGCTCTTTAGTGACTTATAGATGTGATTGTCAAAGTAATTACTAATTACTATGCTGCAATGATGTAATTTACCTTATGAGTTGGCTGAGTAAAGTCAAATGGTCATGATTATAAAGACACCATTAGGAACTATATGTTGAATGCTTGTGTACCCATATGTTGTTTATGTGGACCTATGAGGATAAAGACGTCCCTCATTTTGAATTAAATTATCGTCAACATTGGTGGTAATGTCATTGGATACAATGTGTCATACCTCCATCCCTGTTGATCTTATTAATTTCAATTCTGTTTACACACATTCTTTCTTTCTGCTTTGTTTCTGTCATTACTCTAAACTTGCTTTTTCTACATCTAGCACTGTTGTTAGGCTTGGTGTTTGACAAGGGAGGATCTTAGTCTAGTTGGTAACAATAACCTTATCAAGACAGTATGTGAAGGTGTGTGGTTAATCAATTGGTGATTCTTGGATATTACAATACACTCAAATTATAATAGCCAAGATTGTGTGCATGTCACTTTGAGGTGACGAGACACACCGCATGTGTTGTGGAACACATGTTAAGCGCACATGACGGGCCTGTATGAAGTATGTGAAGATGTGTGTTTAATTAATTGAGGACTCTTGTATATTATAATACACTCAATTGCAATAGCCAATATTGTGTACACCTCACTTTGAGCTGATTAGGAGACCCCAGATGTGGTTGCAAAACACATGTTAAGTGTACATGGTGCACACACACAAGATGGAAGATATGGCTGGTCAGGATGCAAATGAAGTAAACAAGCACGGATTTGTTACTTGCTTAACTAAGTGTGCTAACATAACAATGTTGGACGTGCAAACACAATAGACCAATAAAGGAAAACGATCATCCATTACAGGCACTGTTATTTGGCAACGTCTTGGTAGCTGATTAGCAAGCATAAATTGCATAGTCTAGTATTCAACAAAACAATGCAATATATTAAATACAATTGATGATCGACGCCAGTATTCAGTAGTAGCAGTTGGTACCATTCCCTTCCAGTGCCAGTGAGGTAACTCTTTAGACTTCAGCGATGTGTTGTTTGTTCCAGGTCTCCAGAAATCGGTTATGGAAGATAAGTGCTTTGTAGTAGAGTTCAAGAACCAACAAGTCTTTATTCAACTGAAGGAGTCTAGCCGAGAATCAACACAGGTAATCGGGGTTAGGGAAGGCAACAAGTCTGTACAGCAGCAGGCCTGTTTAATACCTGCTGCAAGAATATCATGTACATGCACTTGCAGAATAATGTTATTACCCAAGCATTTGTTGAAATATATTCATTGATACTTAAACAGGGGTGTACCCAAAAAGCCTAGTTAAATGCGGGGACCACCTTTCCATGAAAAGCTACATTTTAGAATAGTAAGAAATGTCTTCCACAATGTTAAGCTTGGTTGGTTTCCTAAAAGTTAATATTGTTATGTTTGACACCCAGCAGAGGCCAGTGTCTGTAAAATCCAAAAGCAGTGCATCGTTGTAATGCACGCAAAATAGAAGATGGTGTGGAAGGGGAACTTTGAATAATGCGGACAAGTGTCTATTTTCTAATCCACAGCCATTCATTACACTATATTTGCTGTCGATACTTCTGAAACATTTTTATATTATCAAACAATTATTTGAAAATAAGCTGGAATTTAAAGGAGATCTTTGACAAATATGGCACAATTTTGTTAGTGCACATTACTGGCCACCTTAACTATAAGCCTTATAGCTAGATAAAGTTAGTATTTTTCATGAGTGTCCATTATTTGAGTAGTACAATATGGATTTAGTTTTTTGGCTATTGTTTCCTAAATTTTGTTGTTTTGATCCAAACCTGTGGTACAATCAGAACACTTCTGGGAACTTGTCTAAGGGCAATGCAAGGAGATCTACAGCAGAAGGTGCTTCAACATCGGGTCCAGATGATTCTTTCACCAATGTTGAAAGACATTTACGTAGGCCACAAACATCACTTGCTGGAGGTCTACCTCCACTTGGAAGGTAAAAATGGATGTGCTACATGAATTTCTGTTATGGAAGTTACTGATTGTCCAGTGCACATGTTATTAATTTATGGAAGTCTGAATGCAGCTGCCCTTTTTTGCAGGCTTGTTCCAATCAGCCAATCTTCTACTGGTTCGCTACGTAATTCTGGACTTGGAAATGCATCAGATCGCATGAATGATGCAAACTCACCTGGTTTGTGCTCACAGTGCCACTATTCTTGTTTAGAAAGGCCTCGGCAGGCTCATTTATTTTCTGTGTTTGGATTGCTTATTCATTTGTACTTGCACAAAGTTATGATTTTAATCTGATTTAGTTTTATGAGTGTCCGTTTGCCCAAGCATTGTGAAAATGTTGTCACTGCAGATATATTTGATATAGGGGGTAACCGTAAAGGCAGTTCAACCATTCCTTTTGCTGGAACATCAAGAGAGAATGGTTCTTTTCCAGCCTTGAGAAAAGAAGATCATGGTTGGAGATACAGCGACGATGAACATTCTGAGGATGTGATAAGAGCTTCAAATGCTTTGGAAAATATTCAATTAGATAGAAAAGCTCGCAGCCTAACTAATTCATGGAGGTGAGGGCTATAAGTTCAGAACTATCTTGGTTTTTAGTAGTGTAATTCCTGATCGTTGTCATAGGGATATGGTTTATATTAATCATTAGTCAGTGTCCAAGTTCCAAATATGTTCATTACATTATCTTCTTCATAATCTAGTTTTACTTATGTAAACTGATGTGTGTGCATATTGGGTCATAGTTTCTTTGGTTTTGCTTTTCTGTTTTAGTTGAAGTACTCAACTATGTGTTTGTGCCCTGCTATACTAATTATTTTAAGTTCAGTCTGTACTTGGTATTGTTTGCAGATAACTTCAGAGCTATCTTGGTTTTTTAGCAGTGTTCTTGATCGTTGTCATAGGGATACAGTTTATTTTTCATCATTAGTCAGTATCCGAATTCCAAATGTGTTAATTATATTATTTTCTTCATAATCTAGTTTTATCTTTGTAAACTGATGTGTGCATATTGGGTCATACTTTCTTTGGTTTTGCTCTTTTGTTTTTGTTGAAGTACTCAGCTATGTGTTTGAACCCTACTATACTAATTATTTTTAGTTCTAGTAGTCTGTACTTGGTATTGTTTGCAGAATATCAAGCTTGTTCCTGTAGTTTTATCTTTTCACATTATTTGCAGAAGCTGTGGAGTAGATATAAATAGAGATACCAACTAAGTTGTAGTGAAAAGTCTTATTTTTTGCTAAACTGGTTTTGCTTTTGGGTCACATAGGTTATGAGGCCCAAGTGAATGGGATGTTATATTAGTGGCAATTTCCTCATTCAGTTGAGGTTGTTGTGAACCTCAGTATTTACTTTTTCCTGGAGCTGTTGGGCAACTTTTGCCATTGATCCAAGGAAGTCATATTTATATTTATAGCTAGCTTTGCAAATGTAGCAAGTGTTTTACAGATGATTCACTGGCAACTGTCACCAGGACTTTTCTTCATTGTGGAATCTTTTTCCTACTAAAAATACCCTTTTATTGCAGGAACATTGAAGATGGGGCTATAGAAGAAGATTCTCAGTCAGAGAGGGACAACTTCTAGCATAGGTTAGCTTAACATAGATTTCTCTTTGAAATGATTAATTTCACTGGCACTGCACATGAGCAGCTTTGTTTTTGCAATTTAAATGGACAGTCTTTCGTCATCTTTTCTTACATCTTCATATTAAGCTCATCTTAGCTCACTTAGCTTTTGTTTTTCTGGTCTGTTTGTCTTTTGGTTTTGATTTTCATTTGGCCACTTCAAGGATTCTTATGTAGTGTTATACTTTATATATATCCACACATGGAATCCAATGTATTTGGTTTCTGAGGTAATTTGAGATGCACAGAATGATTGCTATATATACACGCATGGAATCCAATGTATTTGGTTTCTGAGGTAATTTGAGTTATTTGTGCAGAATGATTGCTAAAAGCTTTTGAGGGTTTGGAGCTGATAATCATGTTGTAAGAGAGATACAAAATGATTAACTAAATTATAAGATGACATGAATTCCAACTAAAAAAACCCAGCGGAACCCTTTCAAAAGCTTCATTTACAAGTTATACCCTGTTCAGTTCTTTGTTGATTTGTTTTTAATTTCAATAAATATCCTCTTACCATTAAAGATCATATGAGATTTTGGGGCCATTTTCTGGAAATTTCTTTTACAGACCGCCAAAATACAGGGGGTGGTTGAGAGGTCAATCTTGACATAATAATTTAATTTAATTTAAACATTTAAACTCTATTGGAAGCCACAAATGGCCAATAAGACTACAAAAAGTAAATCAATGAATAAGCAATGGGAGTGCGAAGGCATCTTTGTAAGAACTAAAAATAGAAAATTAAGAAGGCTTTACTTATGTAAGGATTAAATGTGCATGAGAGTAATTATTGCTGTATAGAGATTATAATGTCTTTTCAAGTTTAACTCACCCTTGGCACTATTTCAGAAGAAATGAGGTTATTGAATATTTAATGGTCAGCAGTGCATCCATTTTTTCATCTCAAAACTATTTTACAAGACAACTTCATAGACGAAATATGCTATCTTGTAGATGCGAAAAAAATTGCTTCTAGTAAATTTGAAAAATGCTAAAAATTCTTTTAGCATCAACCACAAGATAATATATGACCAGTTGTGAAAACACGGATATTTTTGCCACCTACGATGCATATAGAGTTTTGAAGGATTTCATTCGCATCATAACAAATGCATGAATGCTAAAGCTGAAGGGAAAGTATGTTGCCAATTTAAAGATACAAGAAAATCCAATTATATGGATTTCATTTGGATGTTGATCATACTGTACAGAGAACGACAGTGTGAGGAACCCAAATTGGTTGGGTGGGGTTACTTTATCTCAGTTCATGTAGAAAAATCACCGACACTAAAACCAAGCAAGGATAACCAAGATGCAATCTTTTATGTTCACAAATATTCTTGGAATGTCATAGGAACATATAACATTAGAGAAACATATACCATCTTTTAGTTTCAGTCAGAATTAGATATAGCATATGACCAGTTGTGAAAGTAACAGTATTTTTCAAATTAAAATGTGCCCAGATGTGAAAGTAACAATATTTTGCAAATTATAGTGTATCTAGAGTTCTCAAAGAATTTAATTTGCAACATAACATATGCATGGATGCCAATGCTGAAGGGATAGACTTAGCAGTGGTTTGTGGTGGGAGGGCATACATACATAATATGCTCGGTGGTGTAATATTGTGGAGTTGGGTGATGAACAATATGCCCCTTTTGCCCTCATTACCGATAATAAGACTCGCTCGATGAAATCTTTGTACAGAGATGCCAACTGATCACCCATAATCGCTTATGGAATTGACATTGGTGGAAAAACCAAGCCTGAAGGGTTTTTCACCACAAAATTAGTTGGAGCCGAATTTGAAGCAAAATTCTCGCATAGTTTTAAATGATGGTACTATTTTCAACTTTACACTGAAAAAACTGCCATTTGTTGTGAGGAAAATATTCGTTCGAATATCTTTCGAGTACTTTTCCAATTCTGTGCTAAGTGCTTTGAGTTCTACTTACATATACCTTCACTTGATTATGGCAATGCAAACAAATACGTTGCTCTGACTTATACATTAAAATGAATTTATAAATCAAACAATTGTGTTTACATTAAAGAACGCTAGACAACATGATGTAAGTATCATGAAGCTTGAAAACAAAACTATCAACTAATTAAAACTTGGATGAGCCCCCTGACAATTTTAAGATGAGGTATAAGCAATGCAACCCAATTTTATAGGAGGCGTTTTGTTTCTTCTACGTTCTTATTTAAATTTTCTTGTACACATGACAAGAAGATGAAGAGACAATTCCTATCTAAAATTGCGGGACACAAATATCATGAAGATGAAGAGACAAAGATGAATTCGCCGAATTGTAGGGGTCGTGACAAAGAGTGTATGGTGGAGGTAAGGTGAAAGGTGAAAAAGTTGAGCGTTGTCGAAACTTGGATTAATTTGATTGACCTTTCCCTTGAGCAATCTAAATATACAAGTTTATGGAAGCGGAACTAAGAGTTAATATTCATACTGGTATTTTAATTTGATTTGACCAAGATGAAAAAAGTAATGCTTTTAATCTGAGGAAGCGGAACTAAGAGTTAATATACATTCTGTGCTTTTAATTTGATTTGACCCAGGCGAAAAAACTAATGCTTTTTAATTTGATTTGATCAAGATGAAAAACGGATTCTCTTATCGTATTGGATGAACTCATCGAGGTATGGGTCATGCTTCTTTGTAAGTCACATCAAGGTATGGCCATGCTTCTCCTCGGACAAAGTTGCTTTATTAAGGCAAACTTTCGTAACTAAAGTTTTACATCTCAAGCAGATTTTGCTTCATTACTATCTACCCATGACGTACCCATGCAAATGTCTTCCATACTCTAGATAAATATGGATATTCATTTTTAATATTATACTTTGACAACAACAATGCACGGGTTTAAAGTCTGCCCAACAAGACGGCAAATTAAATTAATGTAATTATTAACACATAAGGCATACTTAAAGCGGCACTTTCTGCATATGCTGCATATGCTCCTAATTTAAAAGCTTTCGGTATCACAACAAATTTTATACTGTAGTCATATCATGTGTAGCTTAAACACTATCGCTATATCATTTGATGTGAAACTTGCTTGGAACATTTAGCATATGATATAAATGATATGGTGTGATAATGGGTTGTATAGATTGTATAATTGGTGAATACTTGTGTTATATTATTTATGTCATTGGTTATGAAACTTGTTTGAACATTTAGTATATGATATGGTGTGATAATGGGGTAATATGGATTGTATAGTTGGTGAATTTTTATGCCATGGTTTACAAACTTTTGTACGGGGTTGCTACGACTATTTGAAGAAATCACTTGAGGGGGCCCAATTTGAAGGGTTTGCACCTTGTTCGCTTTGATTATAGAGCTAACTTGATGGGGACATCAAGTGAGGCCCTTATATAGCAATGTATAGCCACTCGGGGATTTGACCCTGAGACCTTTTGCTTACAACTTACAATACTCACCGGGCTATTTTGTGTATAGTTGGTGAATACTTGTGTTGACTTTTAATAAATAATAAAGTAGATTAATCTTAGCGAACACAATAAGTAGTAACAATAAAATAAAAGGAAATAACATATATAAAGCCTATAACAATAATATGTATAAAGACACCTTACTAACTATATGCGATCTAAAACTTTTGCATATAACATAGTTAATACTTCACAACATTTTTTTATTGAAAACAAAAACAAAAATGTACCACATGAAAGTTTGAATTATGAAGTGGTAAGTACACAACCCAAAATGGAAAACATACAAATTATTCTTAATAGCTGAAAGTTTGAAACATGGGTAAGGAGTAAAATTAATCCTTGTTCATACATAGGATTTTTTGGTACGAAATGAGCCCCTTCAAATAGGTTCATTGCTTCAACCCATAATACACAAGTCATGTGAGCCCCAAGAACTTTACTAGACAATTTGATAAATTGAGAGAACTTATAGTCACCATCTTTATTCGTATCTCTACAATTTATAATGCATAATGTCAAAACTATTGTGGCAAAAATACAGGAAAATAGTTGACCAAAATATAAGTGTTATTTAATGAGTTCATGGTTAGGGTTTGTATTATTGTAGGTTTTATTCATTTGTTCTCTTTTAAACCTCAATCATTTTTTTTGTTTTTTTGTTGTTGGTTTGGGTTCACTAATTTTGAAAGGGAAAGCATAGTCAACAAAGGATGAGAATACTTCTTGTCTATTCCTAGGATGGGGAAACATTCATCGTTTTGCTAGTAAGGCTGTCTTCTCCAAAATGGGGTATTTTTGCCATCATCTAGCACATAGGGTTTGAAACACTAAGGACACATCCTTCAAAAGTTGGGGCACCTTATTGTGCATTTTTTGGTCTATGCGAATTACAGAATAAAATATAAAGATCTTATAACTCCTAGATTTTTTGATATGATTTCTTTGTGATCTATATAATGACATATATTTGGTTTACATTCTTCATATTGATGCCATAAATCCTATGAGATCACGAATGAAAACTTATCATTTTGTATATGGTTCTATAGTTAAATGATGGCATCACCTTATATACTCCATGGTTGACAACATAAATCCTACGAGCTCACGAAGTAAACCTTATTGTTTCGAATACAGTTCCATGGTTAATTGATGCCCACACCTTATTTACAAATTGTGGCATGTTTTCTCATATTTCTGATCAAATTAAGCCTAGTGAATAATTGAGATAACCTAGGTGAAAAATATTATACATTTAACTTCTTTCCTAACTTTGAATTGATTGGATATAATATTTTTTTTTAAACTTTTCACATGTCAAAACATTATATCAAATATTGTAATATGAAATCAAATTGTTCAACTCTAAGACTAAATAGTTGAAGAGTGGAATTCAATTAAGCAATAAAACATCATATTATGCAGGTCCATCTGGTGATATTACCTCATATTTGCTAATTACACACTTTTTTATATAAGTGATGTAAATGGAATGTTTTTAGGTTTTATCATCATCAAGCCATCATTGTATTAACTTCACTTTTAAGTTTATCAATGCCAAATAATTTTGCTCTCTAAAATGTCGTACCATTTTTAGGGTGTTAAATTGATTTTGAAAATGCTATTGGTGAGCGTCCTTGTTTATTTTTAGTGCATTTTATGGTCAAAGCAAGAGTATAATTTTGTTCATGTTAGAAAGTCAATCCAACATTAGAGAAGGAACATTGTATTTGGAAATTTAAAGGACATGTCATAAACAAGTGATTAAGAAATATTAATCATGTTCAATAACGTTAGTTAAAAGTATATTATGAATATTTTTTTTAACAAAAATGGTTATATTAATATGAATGATTCAGCTAAAAGACGCTGATCAAGAGTACAGAGATCTGCTAATACTCCCCATCCTTAGACAGAAGGCAAATTATGGAGGAATTTCAAGGCTTATCTTTGAATTAACCTTGAGTTCATAGCACCCTATATCTATGAATTTATTAGCTGCTTTGTCCGCCCTCATATTAAACTCCCTAAGAACATGAAAGAATTCGATCTTCCTGAACTTTTTGGACATAGATCTGATTCTTTTTAACAGTCTTTCCATCCGCTCATTTTTGCTCCTTCCTACGCTCATTGCTTGGATAATTAGCCTAGAGTCTCCGATAACCGCAACTTCATCCACTCCTATTTTTTGCACCTGCTTAAGGCCTTGCCATAGTCCATAAGCTTCTGCCATATTATTAGAATCGTGTCCGATGTTCCAAGAGTATTCGGTTTCTACTTTCCCTCTAGGGTTTATGACAACTCCTTCTCCTCCCGCTTTCCCCGGATTCCCTTTTGAAGCTCCATCAAAGAACAATTTGAAAATCTTTCGTTCTCTTAACCAGTTCTCGAATTGGGATTTATCCATTCGGATTTTCTAATCCTCCAAATTTTTGATGACTATATTATTATTTTCCTGAATATTGAAACTTTGTATCCATTTTTTTTTTGGTCAACTCGGCTTTGTTGTATGGAATCGTGGTACTCCTTACCACCTCACCAAGAAGAGCATTGATTTTGACATTTAATTTCCACGTTGGTTGACTCCTATTCTGAAAAATTCTCTGATTTCTTTCTATCCAGATGCACCAGCAAACAATTTTAGATAGTTTCAGCCAACAGGCTCTCACACCCTTCTTATTGGTCAGCTCGCCCTTGTACATTTTTTCCCAATTGATAAAAAATTCTTGATTACTTCCACTCCATTGAAACCCATCTTTTCCATTCAACATCACTTCCTTCCAGATTGCAATAGTATATGGGCAATTAAAAAAGATATGAGAAGTAGATTCTGAATTTACAGCATAGAGAGGGCAACGAAATGGGCCTGCTATCCCCCTTTTCTCCAGGTTCTCTACGGTTAGCAGTCTTTGATGAATCAGTGTCCAAATGAACACCTCAATTTTGGGTAACGTTCTGTTGTTCCAGATCGCAGGATTCTCTGGCACATTAAAATTTGCTGCATACTCGTACCCCTCAGCAGTCGTGTAGGTGCCAGTTCGATTGCCCCAGCCACGTCTATCCTTCAGGAAGAGGGAAATCGGTGCTATCCCGGCCAGGTGGTTGAGCAGCTTCAGTTTATCACTCTCCAACGCAGCTGGGCAGTCCGGAATTACCCACGCTGTCCAGCAATGAGGATAGTTCACCTCCCAATCAGATATACTCCAAAGCAAATTAAGAGCTCTCGCCTCCATCCAGGACTGCAAATGAGGTAGACGTGGAGGAAGTTTACCAAGGATCGAATCTTGCCAGAAGTTTATGGATCTCCCATTACCCGGAATCTAGTGTAGTTTTTCGATAAATTGAGGCAACGTTTTTTTACACAGATTGAAAATAGGGGACCCCTTTGTTCTTACGTGGTCTCCTTCCAGGCATCTGAGCCTTGGACCTGGGAAGTATTTATTTTTAAGAGCCCGGCTACACCATGTTGGCTTAGAATCTAGCATATTCCAGAGTAATTTGGCCCCAATGGCCAAGTTTTGACATTTGAGGTCCTTGATTTGAAGTCCTCCCTCATTTCTTGGCAGTTTAACGATTTTCCAACTTACCAGAGCATATTTTTTACCTCCTCCAGTGTTCCCACCATTCCAGAGAAAGGATTTCAGTAATCCTTCAATTTGATTTATGATTTTGATAGGTGCTAGGAGTAGAGAGCATTGATAGAGCAAGTAGCTGTTCGGGACAACTTTAATTAAGACAACCTTCCCAGCTAGATTCAGCCATGCAGTCCCCCAGCCCGATATTTTCCTTTTTATTTTTTCCACTATGGGGTTCCAATCCGAGGACTTGGATTTTGTTTTGACAATAGGCACCCCTAGGTATTTGAATGATTCCCAGCTTACAGCGTCGTTCATATTTAGAATTCGGGATATATTTGACATTTCCCTCGAATTAATGTTCCATCCGAAGATCTGACTCTTCCTGAGATTGATTTTACTTGTAGAGGCCTGGCAGTAACGGTTCAGTTCAGCTTTGAATCTTCGAGCTATAATCTGGCTGGCACCTCCCATTAAAATGGTATCATCGACAAACTGAGAGTGGTTAATATCTTTGGTTCCTCTAGCCAGCCTTATGCCTGGCAGCTCCTGCTCTAGTCTAGCGTGTTCCAATTGGAAACTGAGTACCGAGGCCTGATTGGCGTAGAGTAGCGGTGAGAGCGGGCATCCTTGCCTTAGTCCTCTCGTAGCTTGGAAAAAAGGGGCAGCTCTTCCGTTAATGAGGGGGGCAATCCATGGCTTGCTGACGTAGGCCTTGACCCAAGAGACAAATTTGGGAGCAAAACCGAATCTCAGCATTACCTGAAGGAGGAATGGGTGGCTAACTCTGTCAAAGGCATTTGCCAGGTCTAGTTTCACCGCCATTCCTTTGTCTCCATTCTTCAGGCTAGAATGGATGGCTTCTTGCACTAAAATGATATTATCCCAAATCTTCCTTCCTTTGATGAATCCACCTTGGTTCTCCGGGATAATGACTGGCAGGATGTGCTTTAGTCTGGTGGCCATGATCTTAGTGATGATTTTATACCCTATGTTACACAGTGAAATTGGCCGGAACCTGTCAAATGTCTTAGCATCTTTCTCCTTTGGGATGAGGGCCAAGAAGGCTGAATTCGTACTTCCTCCGATCTTGCTACAGTTCTGAGACTTTATGATCATTTTAAGTAAATCTTTTTTAACAATGTCCCAGCAGATAGAAATGAAATTCACATTATACCCGTTTGGGCCGGGGGCTCTGTCCTCCTCCATGGTAGCGACAGTCTCTTTAATCTCCTCCAGCGTGATGATTTGGTTCAGGTGGTCATTGTCACTCTTCTTTATTAAACTGGGGACAAGATTCAGAAGCTGGGCGTCACTGGGGGTAGGCTGATCAGTGAACAGCTCGCTGAAGTAATTGGTGGCTTCAACTTTAATTTCTTCAAAATGACTGATTACCCTATCGTTGAGCTGAATCTCGAGGACGCTATTCTGATTTTTCCTGACCTCAGTCAACTTGTGGAAGAATCTTGAATTTCTATCTCTGTCCCTTAACCATTTGCAGCGGGATTTGAGGTGCCACCATTCAGCCTCCTCTCTACACGCCGCGTGAAGATTCAATTGCAGAGTTGTCTCTTTTTGAATGTCAGTAATAGTCACATAATTAACCTCCATATCGACATGGTGTGACTCTAGCGCTTGGGCAGCTTGGAGCTTAGCGAGGTTTGGATTTGGTAGCGTCTTGGCCCAGCTCTTCAATGTCTTCTTGAGCCTTCTCAGCTTCTCCTCCCAGACAAAGAAGGGGGAGCCTGTAACCGGATGGACCCATGAATCTACTACAATCTGTAGGAATTCATCATGCTTGGCCCACATGGAATTAAATCTGAACGGTATAGGGCCCATATTTTTTTCTTGCACCATTTCCAGAAGGATGGGCTTATGATCGGAGCCTCCGAAGGGAAGGATTTTGGATGAAATAATCAGGCCTAGCAGGAGGAAATTATCCTGAACCAAGAATCGGTCAAGTCTGGCCGCAATGTGCCCAGGCCCAAACCTCCCGTTGGTCCAGGTGTATTTCCCTGTAGTAGGCTTGATATCAATGAGGTCCCAGGTCGTGATGATATCTTCCACTATATCTATGATGGGGTCTTTAGAGCTAGAGCCCCCTCTTTTTTCATTCTGATTGAGGATGAGATTCAGATCCCCAGCCAATATGACATTACCCTGTAGATTATTTCGTTCTTCATGGAGAAGATTCCAATAGTTTATTTTTTCGCTATAAGAATTAGGAGCATATATGTTGATTATACTTACCAGAGAATTGGTGTCTTTTTGTCTCAGCACTGTGAGGATCCAATGGTTGCTGTTTTTGATGACCACAGCTTCAAGTTTTCTGTCATCCCATAGGGTTCCTATACCCCCGGATGCTCCTCTGGAGCTTAGAGCAGCGGTGCCTTTTTTTTTCCAAATTTTTTTACTGGTTTGGAGGAATACTGTGTCCTCCAGCTTGGTTTCCTGGATCAGCAAGATGTCCGGTTGGTGAAGGGAGATTAGATCTAGCATAGCTTCTTCCTTGCCTTTGCTGCCGAGCCCTCTGCAGTTCCAGGAAATAGCCTTCATTACTTACTTTTGGAGGCCGTGGGCATCCCTTTCGGGGCATGCCCATGCTGACGGGTGTTTTTTGGGTTTTTCAACAGCTTTTCCAAGGTTAGCTGGGATCCCTGCAGCTTATCCTTGTATGTTGCTTGCTCCCGTACTTCTTCTCTAGATTTCCTTCCTTTTGTTTTGGTCATTCTTGGAGCTGTTATTTCAATTTCCCCTTCTTCCTCGTCTTCCTCTTCCGAGTCCAGTTCTTCATCAGATTTTCCCTGACTTTCTCCTACTTTAGTTTCTGCTGTTTCTTCCTCATTGTCTCTCCCTATGTCTGAGATGATTGTTTCCGGCTCTTTGCTTTTTTCATGGCTAGATCTGTCTTCTGTTTCAGTGGGTTCCTCCCTTGCTTCCACTGATTCTGTAGATCTTGGGGGTTCTTGGGGTTTTTCAGGTGGGCCACTCCCCTCACCTTTCTTAGGGCCCCCATCGGTTTGATTTTTAGATCTGGATCTGTTCACCCTATGCCATCCTTCCCCCTTCTCCTGCAGGCTTTCCGGAGTTTTAGGGCAGTTTTGGATGAAGTGCCCATACTCGTGGAATCCTCTGCATTTGAAGGGGAGTTGTTCATAGTCCAGTTACTGAATCTGAGACCAGTTCCCCACCGTGAGATTTATTGCTTCTGGCAGTCCAGCTTCGAGATCGACCTCCACGCATATGCGGGCGCAGGCATATTGGTCCTTTGGGCTGGCCATGTCGATATATTTTCCCAGTGCGTTCCCTATAGCAAGTAGGGATTTGGGATTCCAGCAGTGCATAGGTAGGTTGGGCATTCTGACCTAGACTGGGACAACTTTAGGGGTATCGGCTTCAGGGTCGAAGTCCGGCGACCAGCCATTGAGGTAAAGACCTTGCGGCCCCATGAAGTAGGGCCCATTCATGAAGATTAAGTCTTTGTCATCTTTAGATTTGAAGTCAAAGAGGAAGTATCCCCTTCCGATGGAGTAGGAGGCCACGTTTTTGGATATTAGCGGTCGCCAGTTCCTTTGGACCCAGCTATCAGTGGTTTTGGGTGAGGGCCATAACCCTGTGAACTGCCCGATCAAAGCTCGGTCTGCCAATGACAGGGCAACCCGGATCGTTTCTTCCGGGGGAAGGGCTACCTCCGGCACATCTTCTATTCGTTTAACGAACTTCGACAATTCTCTTTTGTCTGATCGCTTGGCATGGTTGGAGATTAGCCTATCGAAGGCTTCCGATCGGTTAGGCAAGGAACTGCCTACCTCCTCCACCATTTTATTGTCCCACCCACTCCGGGCCAACTTCAGAACATGGATTCAGAGGGGAGGGCCTCCAAAGCTTCAAGCTAATCGACCAGCTCAGCAGTCAGCCATTCGAGGAGGAGATCTTCAGATTGCATGCAGCCTCGGGATCGGGCCTGTCTCTCTAACGCCCTTCACGCTGTGAACAGCCTTGGCCCTCAGGGAGCTGCGTCCTCGACCACGCCTCGTCCAGATCGCTCCAATCTCCACGTCCAAAAAAATTCAATTGTTTAACCAAATCCAAAACCTACCACCTAAAGTATATTATGAATATTATTGACCATGTTTTTTTTTTTTGGACAGAAATGGGTAGGTTTTATATTGATAAAACGGTGGCAAGGCCACCCAAGAGTTTACATCTCCAGAAAATATAGTAAGCCATACAGTCTTCCAAACTTTAAATACAAATGCTTGTGACTAGCAAAACCAGGACTTTTAAGTTTTTAACAAAAAGATTGAATAGAGAAAAGACAGAAACTAGATTGATATTAACGATGTTTGGCCATTGTTCCAAAAGACGATTTGGTAGCCAGTGGTCTCATGCCATGGCCTGAGTTCCCAGCATCCCGAAGCTTTGCCAAAGTGCCCTTCATACTCTGCAGCCTGAGATCCAAATTTCCCAGAGCGACCGTGACCTTCTCTTCCAGAACCCGCAGAGCTGCCATGAAGTCCGAGCGGATACGACCCATATCCTCATCAATTTGATCAAGGCGTCGCCCCCCCAGCTCATCTATTTGTTGCAGAAAATTTCCTTGACGTCTAACCCGACGCCTCAATACCCTTACCTCAGCTTTCAGTTCCACCAATGGGTCTGGAGAGGAGGATGCAGAGTCATCAGAGTCCGCCATACCCCCCCAGGATTAACAGGGTGTAATCCAGATAGACCACACAGAAGAACGAAGAGCTTCGCCACCCGGAAGAATGATCCGCCACCTTCAGAATGACGAGAGCCTTGATTCCTGAAACGGGTCGAAGAAGAAAACACCTAGCAGGCCAGATAACATTCACATGATATAAAAGAACCATCATTACCCAGAAATTGGAGCATGCCAATGGATGTTTCATCAAATTTCGAGGAGGGCCATTTACCGGACCCGTACTCTGCATTAAATACCAGAGCGTATTGCCAAAAGAAGAAACCTCTTGAAGATCAGGGTTCTGAAAATCATCATAACAGAGCGTGTTTCCAACGAACCAATAAGCTTTGTCAACCGAGAAATCCATTATAATCTAGACAGAGAGGGGAAGGTCCACTCGCTCGAATGAAATGCTATGATTGCATAATAAAACCTTAAGCGAGCCCATTAGATTTTGAAAAATCTTGCTCCGTAAATCCACCTGCTCCGTGGGACAGAGGATGGTATGCTCCATCATCAACAAAAGCAGAGAGGACATCATCTTAGATAGAGCAGGACGAGCGAACAGAAAAATATCATTGAGCATGATGAAGGACGCGGTATAAAAGAGCATGCCGTGGTATGCCACGCCACCAACGGGAGAGGCCACCATCAGGCAGCAGACGCAAATGACACTTGGCCTGGGGCCCATTCTCCAGATTACCAGCCAAACCATCCTCGAGTCCAAGCCCGAGGATTCAAGGGATAGGAAACACACTAAGCACTTCATTTAGTTTAAGGACCCCCTTGCCCAAGGGTATTGCTTCATTTGCTGCTTTGTCTGCTTGTCCTTTATTCATTCTCAAGACGTGAAAGAAATCTATAGATCAGAAAAGGGGAATGAGCAAAGATATTCTTCGAAGTACTTGACGAAGGTGATAGGAGGAAGGAAACGTCTGAGAGTTGATGAAATGGATAATCAACCTGGAGTCCCCCACAACCGAAAGAACCTGAATACCATGAAGAAGAGCTTGATTTAGGCCTTGCCAAAGGGCTAGTGCTTCCGCCATATTATTGGAATCAATTCCCAAATTCCAAGAGTATGTGAAGTTCAAATCTCCGTCGGGACTGAAGAGCGCCCCTCCCCCTCCTGCCTCCCCTAATATTATTGACCATGTTACATGACATCATATGAGAATTTGGATTTATTGTAACATTTTAATGAAAATCAATTGTAGAATAAAAGTTTTTTTTTTGAAATATCTTCATTATTTTGGAAAGTATGTCAATAATACAACTTATGCATAAGAATGTGAAGTATTTTTTTAATTATATTGTTTTTGATGCTCATGAATATTATTGACCATGTCATATGACATCAGTGATTTGAATTTGCTTTAACATTTTCTTAATGATAACCAATTGCAGAATTAAAGGTTTCTTGAAATATTTTCATTATTTTGGAAAGTATGTCAATAATATAACTTAAGAATAAGAATATGAAGTATTCTTTAATGGTTAACTACAACTCGACTTATTCTCATGATTGGTGTGATAATAAATTTCAACATTGAGAGATGTTCATGCACAAGTACGTGAAGATATTTAATAACTTTCTCAAGATGACTTAAAAGGCCTATTAATGGAAATCCACATAAATCAAGTGAACTCGGGCATCCACATAAATCGATTATAGTATTCTAATTCAAGTTTGACATCAAAGTCTACCAAGATAATGCTGTAAAGAAGGAAACAAAAAACATCCAATGATATTGCTCACGTTTTAATCATATTATAAGAATGTTTAGGAAATCTAAATATGGTAGCCAAGCTGGGTTAGAAGGTTAAATGATAAACCATGCATCATGGTAAACTTTGGTTTGTGGAAGAAAATAATGAGGTGTTGGCAGGTGAATATGGTACATCATCTTTTTATTTACATTTTATTGTTATTAAAAGACGCCCAATGTGAGTTTTGATATTCTTGAGGGTTCTTATATCTTAACGTAAATACTAATGCAACACTAAGTGAAGTATGGTATATGAGAGGCACAAAATAATTTACACATTATATAATTTTTGAAATCCAAAGTTAATAATTTGATCATCGCCCCCAAAATGGAACGTTTTAAATGACCGGATCCAATTGGGTTTAATCCTTTGAACCTTACTCATTCCCTAGTTGCTTGATATTTTTATCACCTTTTTCTAGTATGCGATCTGGGTACTATCGATGTACAAGATCTACTCCACCCATTCTAGTAAAAACATTTAAATATTGGTGAGATCTAGTTTAATTTCATTGCAATAAACAATTTACATGTTATTTTTGCAGCCCTAGGACAATTTATGAAATCCTTTATTTTATTTTATTTTGAGTCAACAAAAATATTTGGAGGTTTGAGTGCTTTGAAATGTTCCAAGTACTATTTCAAATCAACATTTTAACTAGAGGAACACAACAATAGAGAGAAAATTAGCCTTTACATGACTCAATAAACTTATTGAGATAAACAAAATAACTATACAAGATGTAAAACTTGTTTTATTCAATTAACTTACTATAAACATATAGATATATTTTGCAATGCCGAAAATATTTGAGCTTTAAATCACATATAATGGGGAAGAAAATAAGCATTCCATGAAAGTTTGAAATATAATTAATTCATGCTCTTCAATTCATGTAAATGTAGTTCATTTGCATGATACTTTTGTCAATACAACTTCGAAATATATTTATAAATGGACAAAACACACAATTCACTTTATAATGATAATTTTTTGACTAGCCCATTTATTGTGGTTGTTTTATTGAAACAATTGCAAATAATATTAAGTTGATTTTGTAATCACAGTAAAGAAATATAAATGATTCTTAAATTATAACACGTTAACATTTGCATGATAGTGTTGTCAATACTACTTGGAAATATATTTATAAATGGAAAGATTAAATAATTCACATTACAACGATATTTTTTTTTGACCAACACATTTACCGTGGTTGTTTTTTTTTGAAATAATTGCCAATAATTTTAAGTTGATTTCGTAATCGCAGTAAAGAAAGATAAACGATTCTTAAATTATAACACCTTGAACAATTAAAAAAAATCACTAGGGGAGTATAACTTGGAAAGTGTGATAATTTAAGAGTTGTTTGACAAGTATTATCTGGTACAAAACAATTACTAAGTTTTAAATGCTCATAAAATCAAATCTTAGAATTTATAATGGGAATATAAGACAAAACTGTATAGATTTAGTACATTATACAAATGCTTGTATAGTGGCATGATAGGTATGGTTTGATAAAATTGAAAATGGATGACATATTATGACATGTGTTCAATAAAAAAGGTATTTCCACATAGACACTTTAAACAATTGTTCACGCAAACATATCAAGGAACGACATAATGTATTACATGGCTAAAACCCTTAGAGTGAGAACAATCCATGACCCTAGCCAACACGACGAATCATGGCAATATATTATTGAAAAAGTAAAATATTTTACATATGAGTGTCTCACAATTGATCATCAACAAATGATCCTTCATGCTCTAGAGCAATTGGGTGTTAAGCCATGAATCAATATAGCTGTTAGTATCAAGGAAAAGATGAATTGTCACATTAGTCTATGTTTAGAACATATTGTGAGCATCATATTATGTAAGTACAAATGCGTACTAACGTATACTAAAGAAACACTTTACTTAAATACACATTATACTAAGTTGATCTTAATTGACTCCCGAGTGTCTAAATGTCTTAACATCCCTCTTTAAGAACAACTTGGGATAAGATTGAAGAATTTACAACGATGATTCAATAGGAGTAGGAAGGAGGCATTAAAGCATACCCCCCATTAATGACAACTTCATGAACTCCTAACATAGATCAAGTTTATAATTTTTTTTTTTGTAATAGACTTTGTGAAAATGTTTTCAATTTGATCATTTTTAGGGAAAAAGATCATTTCAATAATGCAATCCTAAATAATATTTTTAATGAAGTGCATGTGTAAAGTGTTTGTTGCATTGACGTTGAAATGGATCTTTGGCAATCTTTATGACACTTTGATTTTAGGCTTGCATTCATTGCAATTTGGTACTCTGCTTCAACATAAGTAACAAGAGCTTGTTGCTTCTTACAATCCCAAGTGGTAGGTCCAAAGATAAGATTGAAAATTTAACTTGCAATAGACTTTTGATCATTAGAGTATCCAACCCAATTTGAATTGATGAAACTATCCACTAAAGGAGTAACCCTTGAACTATACCATATCCCAAACTAAACTCTACCTTGGATATACGACAATATCATTTTATTGCTTTCTAATGGATTTCATGTGGTGTTTGCATATAAACAAGACCAACATCAAAGGAAACATCAAGATATGTATTGCTCAAATACAAAAGGTTACTAGCTAATTGATGGTGCAAAGTGGCATGTTCTTTGGGTATAGTATAGGTGGTAGCAAGTTTGAATCCATACTAGAAGGAAGGTGGTGTTGATCACGAATATTTCCACATGCATACTTAGATTGAGAAAGGAAAATTCATTCCTTGGTTTGCAAGACTTGAAGGTCAAGAAAATAGTGCAAATGTCCTAAGTCTATCATTGCAGAAGTCTTTGGATTCACATAGATCAAAATTTTGGGGTCACTACTAGTGTGAATAAGGACATCAATATATATAATAAGCATTACTTATCTTGGTATATACATTGGGGTTATGATGACATCTAGAAAAATGATGTCAAGAAGAAATATATCCATTTTAGCATACGAAGCTCGAGGAGCTTGCTTAAGACCATAGAGACATTTCTTAAGGAAACAAACAAGGTTGGAGTCATTTTGAACATAGTCGAGAAGTTGTTCCATGTAAATTTATTTATGCAAATCCCCATACAAGAAGGTATATTTGACAACCATTTCATGGACCTCCCATTTATGTGGAGGCAAATGTTAGAATAAGGTGGATGGAATTCATTTTGGATATGGGGACAAATGATTCATAATTAGAAAATCGTTTGGAAACTAAGGAAGTCATTCATCACTTCCATATGATACATACTTAGTTCTATACACCCATTTATAACTAGAGATTTTTTATCCTTTTAGAAGAGGTACCAAGATCCTTAGTATCGTTCACCATTAAGGAAAAATATTCTTCTTTCATTACTACGTCCCAATCTAGATTGCCAGAAGCTTTTGCAAATGTATCTACATCACGAGTCTCTAAAACTTAAGCCAAAAGAAAAGAGGCGCGTTGGAATTGTGACCGTGTATGATGCTAATATGAAGGATCATCGACAAGATCACCAACTACTTACGTTGTATGGACCCATCTAGGAATCTATGGTGTTGGTGTAGGTTCATGTTCAATGAACACAAGTGGAAGAAGTTAAGCATGTGGAGGTGGTTCATCCTTTGAGAAGAAACTAGAATAGGATCGCTAGCAAAAAAGGTTCGGAATAGAATATGTCACAACTACAAAAGATGGATTGCAATTGGGTTCATAAGTCGAGAGATGTTCATCGAATTTAACATCTCTCATAATACTAACTTCATTGGAATGAGGTTGAAGAAGTTCGTAACCTTTTACATCTTAAAAATATCTAACATAAATGCGTTTCTCACTCTTAGGCTATAATACTTTCCTTTTCTCATCAGGAATGTGAGCCCATGTTTCACTACCGAACACATGGAAGTGGACTACATCTAGTTTAATTTTAGTCCATGCTTCTTCTAGTTTATATATTTTAAATCCTTTGTGGGAGATTGATTAACTATGTAATTGGCACAATTAATGGATTCCACTAAAAAAGAGGACTTAATCCTTAATTCACATGGAAGTGGACTACATCTAGTTTAATTTTAGTCCATGCTTCTTCTAGTTTATATATTTTAAATCCTTTGTGGGAGATTGATTAACTATGTAATTGGCACAATTAATGGATTCCACAAAAAAAGAGGACTTAATCCCTTAGATTGGATTATACAATTTGCTATTTTCTTTAATGTTTGATTGATTGTCTCGACAACACCATTTTCATGTGGCATGTATGGAACCCTTTGTTGCATTTGAATACTGCAAATTTTTATCTCATTCCCCAACTCGGTTTCAAGCCACCATTTTCATCATTGTTTAATGGCCAACCCAATTTACTTCCAGATGCAAATTTAAGTCATTTTCTTATAAACAAATTTCATTGAAACACATGAAGATTTTTTACAACTTTTATATGAGAAGTAATAAAAAACACAATCACACATGAAAAAATCCAGACTCGGAAATTTTGGTCAAATGACCCATGCAAACCCCCAACCTCCGGGGAAAACTTGTTCTTGAGAGAATAATTTTATTTATTCAACAAAATATTTTAACAGTAGAAATTAACATAAGAAATTAGAACTTATCTCAACCCAGCTAACACTCAAAATGCTGCCTCGAAATTCATGCCAACCCAACAATGTAAGTAGTGTGCGAACCTCAATTTCTGTGCCCAGAATTTTCCTTCTCGAATTTCATGCCAACTGCACCAGCATTTAATTACGCTCCCTCGAAATTCATGCCCAACTTTGAACTCGATTTATGTGCCTAATAAATGCTATACGAACACTGTATGGATTCCGCACGGACCTCAAAATTTGTGCTGTTGTATAGAAAACCGTGCCATTGTTTTCTCCTTGAAATTCGTGCTCATTAATTGTTGTACCCTTCTTGATTTTTGTGCCTGCAAATTTCTCTCTCATTGTCTTTCTTTTCTTCTCTTTATGCTCTCCAAATCTCACGAATAAAAAAAAGAATGAGTCTCTCATGCCTTCCCTTGCCTTTTTGGTGTCTAATGAGGAAGTTGGATGATGATATAATCAAAGGGCCCACAATGATTTAGATGAATGGATGAGATTAAATGCACATTTAATTCTCACCAAAATTAATTTCACTCACCTCTCTTAAATTGATCATAAAGTCACTTTAATCTCTAAAGTGAAAATTAAAACTCATCTCAAGTCATTAATTGCAAGGGTCATGTTATTTTCCCCTTTTAAGTGACTTAAGGCAAAAATCACTAGGGGAACACCTTCCTAGGTACAAAAAATAAACAAATACCTTGTGTAGTGTAGTAAGTTGTAAATTTGTTCTTAATGCATTCGGTTCCATGATATGTTCTTAACTTTAATAGTTGATGTCCAAATTCTTTTTCTATGGGGGCCTTGTAGGCCAAAACATGTTAAAATTTTTTCTCTCAAGTTTTAAGAAATAAACCCGATGTGTGTTTGGAGAAGTTATCAATAAAAGTTAAGAAGTACTTGAACCTAGAGAAAGAAGAAAAAAGAAGTAGACCCCACAAATCACTATGAACAAGTAGCAAGGGGGGCGATAAGTGCTAAGAGGCACCTTTGTTAAAACTATCTCAATGATGTTTGACAATAATGCACCAAAGACAAATACAATCTTTGCAAGAAACGAGAAGAAGATCAATCACCATATTACAATTACATAGCTGTTGCAATGACCAATAGTTTAGATGACCAAATTGCTCATGCCAAAGTTTGCTCAAGTCATCACTATGAGCATAAAAATTGATGAAAATGATGATGAACCAAAGTCGTCAAATTTGTACAACCTGGTAATTTCATCAACAATTCTAGTTGGTAGGACACATTGAGAGGGTTTGGGGCCCTTGTCTTGCTTGTTGCTATGAGGAAGTTTATTCTTGTAATTCTTGGCTTTATCCTTCTGTTGCACTACTAAGGATTTGTTAAATGTGCTTGAAATGTTGATCACTCCAAGATGCAATAGTTTATCTTGTTTTCTAATCAAAGAATCGTATAAGGCTTAAAAAGAAAATATTTAGTTAGAATCCCCTTGATTAATAATATTTTCTCTATTAGAGTGAAAACTATATACAAAAATAGAGTAAGTAATGCCAAGGTTAGCAATAATACCATATATGAATTGGTCATTTGTCTTGATTATTTTACATTTTGCAAGTGGAAGTCTAAGTGTGTTGAACTTAGATAGAAAGTATTCAATGCAAGAGAAATCACTGATATTTATAACAATCTATTGGTTTTTGAGCTGCTGGGATTGGATCTCATTGTGTTTACCAAACATGGTTTCATCATGCTGCATTTGGGGTTTTAATTTCTTAAAGGTGAATTTGAGGATCACTAGAGATGGATATTTCGATTAATCCATGTGCTTTGTCATTTTTATTATCTCGTTGGATTTCTTCAATGCATTAAGAGGGGCAAATTTTGTTCCCAAGTTAATGTGGTAAAGTCCCCTACTTATAATTTCTCCATGCATGATTTCCATGACAAATACTTTGAATTGGTAACCATGAGATCACTTGGAGTAGCCATATTATAATAATAAAGTAAGATGGTTTCAAAAGAAAAAAATGATCGTCTCGCTGGAAATCTATAAAATGATTGGTAGTTTTAAAAAAGGACATTGAAAACGGACTATGGATGTCAAAGTTATGCCCTTTTGAAGAAAAGTAAAAAAATAAGCCAAGGTGCCATGTGGAGGGTAGAGGTTTGTCCACGTGGTGTGCACAATGAAGTTGTTGAATAATTTCTTTTTTCCTTTCTGTAACTTTGCCTATAATGTCACTTTTACAAATATGTTAGTTTTTATAATAAAATAAATGACCCACTTTTACAAAATAAGTGAGAAACACTTTTACAATGAAGTTACTTTATAAATTAAAGTTGTACGCAAAAAAAACAACTTAAAATAATAATATTAATGTTATACTTGATATAGTGATTTACTTCTATAAAATAAGTGAAATGACATTTACAATAAATTTATGTGAACTTAAAGTTGCATGATTTATTTAAAAAAACAACTTAACTAAAATAAATACTTAAACCCAAGATCTTTCAAGACCTTTTATTTAATAAAGTAGCTTTCAACCAAGTTTGTTGATGCAAAATACACATCAAATGTTATGAAAGGGGAGTTTCTTTATTCTAACTTTCTAGCTTGAGGTGTTTGCTAACCCCAAATCCTTTATTTTTCCTTCCAAAATACTTCAATGCAACAACACAAAAAACAAGCACAATTTTGAATCCAAAATTTTTAAGTTCAAGGTTAGTTCTCGGTTAGCTTACCTAGAAATGCAAGTTCTCTTAGTTTTTGATTTGTCGAGTTCACATAAAGCACATGACAAAGAACATACATAGAAACTTTCTAATTTGTTGAGTTCACACATAGCCCATGGAAAAGAGGACCCACAAGTCATAAATGGAACAAATTGGGAATATAAACAAAAAAATGAACTAAAAAATTTAACAGTTTGAAAAAGATTTAAAAATCGTAATGAAAATAGTATACTTTTGGATCTGATAAAATGGCTTATCTTGGGAAACCAAGAACCTTTTAAGGTGAAATACAAGTTTTTCCAATTGAAAGCAGTGCTCCAAACATGATGGAGCAATTAGCTCGTCCCAAAATTGCACATAAACAACATAATATAGAGAATCTACTTCACTGTATTTTGTGACACATGTTTAGGATCTCGATTAACAATGCCGGTGGATCTTCAAAGCATTTTGATACAATGTTTGAAAAAACAAGGTATTTCAATAGATCGAATACTTTAAACAACTACACATATATAATAAAAATGAACATACCAATGCATTACATAGTTATAACCCTCAAAGAGAGAAACAGTCCATGACCCTAGCCAACATGACCACTTGAGTCAATATATTAATGCAAAATGAAAATATTTCACATATGAGTTTCTCACATTTGATCATCAACAAATGACCCTATATGCTCTTTAAATACAAATCATTGACTAATCAAGTGTCAAGCTACATATTAATATAATTGTTAGTATTGAGGAGAAGACGAACTGTTAGATACATTTATATTTAGAACATATCATGAGCATTATATTACACATCTACAAATCATACTAATGCGTGTAAGAAACACACTTGAACTTGTTGAAGCTTGGTGTTAGCACCTAATTTTTTCCAAACAGAAAGGAAGGTTTCTGTCCCGTAGGGGAGGAAGCGAAGCCTGCAAATTTTTCACGATGAAAAGCCTTGGGGGGCTGTAATGAACTCTGAAGGGAAAGGAAATTCTCTAAAGGAGAAGTGGGAGGGTTCATAAAAACGATGAGACCAGCACTAGCCACGGTGCGTCCAGTGGAAGAGATCCCAAGGCTTAGAGTCGTACACAAGCCCCCTCGTGATTGGCCGTGCAGGAGGAGAGGAAGAAAACCCATCAGAAGGAGTGACGAAGAGGGAAACGTTTTCAATGGCTGTGATGGAAAGTTGATGCAGATCAACGACGGAGAGCCATTTCATGAGTTTAAAGCGCACATCAAAGGACTCCTTTCCAAATCGGCGAAATGAGTTAAACCACAACGATTTGCAACAGTTGAGATCGCGAAGGCCTTAGATCGACGGTGGAGATGGATTCCGCCGATCTAAAGTGCACTAGGGAGATACCGCTCCAAAGTTCGCGAAATGCATTAAAGAGTAGATCTGTCTGACGGTGGAGATCAACACGGAGGCAGATCTGTGGTGAAGGACCGTTCCGCCAACCGTAAGTGCTTGAAGGAAATCTTGACTGGAAAGTGTGAAATTCGATAAAGCTCTCCACATCGAATGGTGAGATGGTAGGAAGTTCTAATATCAACGATGGAGTTTAAACCCCGCGGAGCGAAAGTACGTGAGGATTGAGAAAGTAAAACATGATCGTATAAAAAAACAATGGCAGGGATCCCGAACTCTATATTTTGGGCCCCAAATCTACGGCTAGGATTGTATATGGAGGGAAAGATGCATGGTCAGATAAGAAAGTAAAATAGTATAAAGGTCGGCATGTGTATCCAAACAGGTTATCCTTTTGCACCATCGGGAAGCGACGGTTTCAGACTATGCAGACCGCGCCACCTTGGACAAAGCCTTAGAAGCAAGATGTCAACCTACCTGGTACGTCTTTTCTATATTAAACTATTTTCCCATGGACGAATTGGAGGATTCAGAAACTTGAATCCTCGAATTTGAGGAAACTGGGGAGGCCCTAGCAGATAAAGACGTTGAGGTCTTCGATACTATCATACTAAATGATAGTATAGAAGCCGCTAAGGGTAAGCTAAAATCTCTTCAATTACGGGGAATCGACACTCACTGAGTGTTCAAATGCTTTTTCTTTTATTTTTCTGTTGAGCAAACCCCTAATTGCCCTAAAATCATAAACTGGTGCGTGAGCAATTATTCCCCGTCCGAAGGTGTGATTATGGATATGTCTAGGTCTAGGATGCCATGTCCCATTAACTACCTCAATATCTGAAACACTATGTTAATCCCTTCTGAGTTTACCCAGATGTCCAGTGAATATAATGAAGAAGATACACTCCGGTTCTTTTAGAGGTCTTTGGATGAACAAAAATACACCTTTCTCAGAGCTTGTTTGAAGTCGGAAAGCCAGTTGTCAATCCCCTTTTTCCCCATCGATTTTGACTTGTTTAATGAAGAGACTCAGTCTGCGATAACCCTAACAAGCCAATTTTTAGGTATGGACTCGAACCAATTCATCACTGAACCTTTATTGAGTCTGATATTTACCCTCAGTTCAAGTCAAGTGGCGTCAGGAATGTTGAGTCAGTCTTCACCACCCGCGTGTCTGCAGTTTGATGAGTTCTTAGCTAGAAGTATAAATTCCCAGTTGAGTAATTTCCACCAATCAGGAACATTCAGGTTCCAGTCCCTCCTTATGAAAATGTTTTTAAGCTTCAATGATGATGACCTGCAGCTCCTGGAAATGGTTATGACATAAGACACGCACATGGATTATTGCAAGTTCATGAATGCCCTCATGGCACTAGTGTATGATGTCCTCTTCCAAAAGAGGTTGTCGAGGGTCCTGCCCGAGATGGAAAGCATGCTGCAATTATCCCTTGAAATAAGAGTTGAGGATTGGTTTCTCTCAGAAGATAATACAATGATTAGGGTCTATGGGTTTACCTATCAGCCATATGTCCTTCGAGCATTCCTTACGTTGAGGATGTTCACACTAGAACTAATCAGGCAAAGGTCGACAGCCGAAAATGAAAATTTTATTTGCTTTAGGAAGCATGCAGATATTAAGTTTCCATGGGCAGTTGGCCCTTTTACTGTCAAAATCAAGTTAGCCTTACCAAAGGTCGAAAGTCTGGTCAGAGAGAAAGGGTTCACAATGGAGGCCACAATCGACTATGACACTCACCACATCATCTCCAATAGAATCCAAGCGAATAAGAGCAAGCCATTCGAGCACGTTGAAGTGGCAGGGTTGGTGGAAAGGGCCAATTGGATGAGGTACCTAGGAGAGTCTAACTCCGATGAGGATATGCCAAAAATGTCGACCTCTGTAATGGTAGAAGGATCCCCTCAGCTAGACCTCTCCTGCATTATAGCCGCAGCCACATAGATCACTCCTCTAGCCAGCCTATATGAGAAGGAAAATAAAAGAGAATACCCTGAAGCCATGGATGTAGAGGAAGGAGATGCAACCAAGATGCATAAGAAGCTAAAAATTGAGAAACTGGATAAAGTCGTGCAGAGTACCAAAGCTAAGCGGAAAGGAAAAGTTGTGAAAATTAAAGGTCCGTTCTTTGCAATTCAAGAATACGCGTTCAACAATGTTCCTAAAGAAGCTGTAAGTAAATACAAGTCTAAAGCAGAGTTGCTGGAGAAATTTAGAGAAGCTGGCGAAAAGGCCTTTGAAGAAAGATCGAAGTTGTGCGAAGAGGTGGACAAGTTGCCAGGCCAGAGTACCTCCTTGGCGACTGTCAGAGACTCGATCAAGGGCACATTGAATTTGGCTGTGATCACTAGAAACAAAGTAGCAGAGCTATAGGTAGATACGAAAAGGGTCCCCAAGACTGACATGATTAATTTACACCAGGGGATAAGCGACTTCCTCTACACCGATGTGCTCCAGGCTGCCTTACAAATATCCAAGTAAACAACTAGTAATAAAAGAGTTGAAGAGATGCTCCGAAAGGAGAGGGTGGAAAATAAGGCTTACCAGACCCAGATCAGGAAGCTCTAGGTAGATATGTTCGTGGAAGACAACCTGAGAGATAAAGGTACCACTACACAAAGGCTACTAAAGGACAAGGAAGGTACAATCCAACTATTGAAGAAGAAGCTAGAAATCCCAGTTACTTGGCTTATACAGGCTGTGGAATTGACTGAGATTGAAAAGGAGAAGGAGGCCCTAGACACCGAGTTGATCGATTGTAAGGCCAGATTGCTCAGGCAAGAAGAAAAGGAGAGGTAGTGGAAGAAAGATCCAGAGCTCTAGGACAGAGAAAAATGAGCCTTTGAAGCAAAGTAGATTGATTTAGAAAGGTAGCTAAAAAAATTAAAGGAGAAGGTTCAGGAACAGCCAGCGCCCATGGCCAAATCGTCTGAAATATCTGGTGCAGACTCACTCTCCTAGGCCATGTCTCAGGTAAGTCTCAAAACTCTAGAGATCACGGGCCTAACGAAACAGAATCAGGACCTAATGGACATGGCCAATGTCAAATAAGGATTGAAGAAGAAGGTGGAAGAGCGTTGCAAAAAATTGGAGGATAAAAACAACGAGTTAGCCAAACAGGTTTTAATCTAGGCAACTCTTATAGGGGCAAAGAACCTCATCTGGGACATGATAATAGTGGAAGCAACCAAAGTATGGTCATACTTGTATTTTATCCAAGATAAGGAGAACACCGTACAGGTAGCCAAAAAGCACATTCAGACATCGAAGCTAGACCTGTACAAGAGGCCCTTGGACATAGCCGAAGGCGCCATCAGTTTCTTGAAAAGTTTGACATATGAAGAAATTAGACGAGGAAACATCCAAGATAGGCTCCCAACCATCACATGGGCCAGAAGAGTGGTTCATAAACACCGCCACCTAAAGATGGTCAAGGCAAACTGGAATTTCATGTGCAAACAGGTTGATGACTTTGCTGCGTCATTTAAACTTTTGGTTCAAAGAGGGATCCCTTTCTTTTGGGAAAAAAAGAGACCAATGCTGTCCCAAAAAGAGTATTATGATAGGTTGGTTGAGTGCACGAAAGAACACAACAAATTCAAGGACATGGCTCAGCAATCGCTTTTAGGCAAGACCATGGTAAAAAGGTTTTTAGGTGAATTTGAATCATTATTTGATTTCAAAGCTTTGTTCACCAAGTTACCAATGCCTTCTTATCTCGAGAACCTGGAGTTTAAAGTACTGGAAGAAGAAACGGTAAAGTTGGAGATACTGACAGCTAACCATTGGAAAGTGATTGAAAACTACAACAAGTCCGAACATAGGTTACGCTAAGGATGATGGCATATAGCAGTGACCAAAACCGAAGATATAGGTGTGAAGAAATCAGTCGAGCCGATATTTTGAAGACGCGGTTTCTCTTGAGGTCTAGCAAAGACGTTACCCTCATCATTTTATGTTTCATGTCGCCCATGGGAAGATGCCACGATACAATTTGTTGCCAATTTTGTAACTAATTTTGGCCCCGTTTCGAGGTTGGTCTCGGGGGCCCAAACACTATAAATATGCTCCTCACAGAAGGAGACAAGGTTTCTTGGTTTTGAATTTGCAAGATTATTGTGTTTGTAATATTTTGAATTAATAAAAGTATAGAGCCGAATGCTAGTTACATGAATGCAGGAATTCCTGTGTGTTTCTAAATTACAGTCTGTGATTTTATTTCCCTTATTTGCATGTGCTTCTTATTATCTTTTACATTATGTTTTTCTTCATTTCACAGACTTAGTGTATAATGGTTAGGAATTCATACTCATATGCTCCTGCCACTGTCTTCGATATCCAACAAACAATTCTTTCGAAACTGGCATAGAATTCATCCCTGTGGTGCTGTACGCTAGCGGGTTGTCATCATTCTGCTTTTCCCACCAGACCCTAAACATAACGACTGTGATCGAGGCACTACCTTGCTCTTGTAAGCATTTTCTTATGCAAACTGCTTTGTTTTCTTGGTATTTTTGAATCCATAGCCCGATATATCTTCATTTTGTTTCCAACCACCAATATTTGATATTCATTTTGTGACATTATGTCTGGCCTTGTTATACATCTGCGAGAGATCTCTCTTTAGAATTGGAGAAGCCAACTCCCTTTCCTAAAGTGGTTTTGCTGTTTCCTCGGGGTCCACCTTCTCACAACCTTGGGTGCGATTCTGAGTGCTAACAAACTGGTGCCTTTGCGGGGTACGAAATTGAAGATCATCCCTGGGAAGAACGACAAAGACTCAAAGGATAACAGGTTTCAACGGGAAAACAGAGACCCTTACAAGTAAATAAGGTTGTGTAGTTGTCCTGGCGACTCCACATCATGGCTGGACTACATACAAACGACATCCCGGCTTCCCAACGGCTGCATACACGAGGTAATCCTGACACCAAAATATTTCCAAGTTTGGGTAACCCTAATAGACCATTAGGAATAAGGGAAAATATCAGTTAGCTATCCCTCGTTTTGGAAATTCCTATACCCAAGAATTTCGTAGCGTCCAGAGTTCCATAGAGGAAGTTGGCTTTGAAATATCCCTACCAAAATCTAAATCAGAGTCAGATCTGAAAAACACCACAGTGAACCCTGATAGGTTGGAAGCATATCTCCTAGACTCTCTTCAGCAAAACCTTTTGAGAACTAGAAACCCCGTGCTCCAAAGATTTCAACTCTATACCCACCCGGTGGTGAAAAATCACCCTATCTTCCAAGTCCCTCCTATAGTCCTGAACCTCCTTAGAGCAATGGCCGTCCAGTTCGCCCCACTAGATCTTCCTATCGCGTTACATGACCTCCCTCAAGGTTACGCCCAGAGAATCCTGTTATACGATGGGGAAGGAAACTTCATAGCCAAACAACATGTTGACAGGTTCGAGGACTTTTTGGACCTGGATCTGGTAGATGAAGATGACGTAAAGATGAGGTTGTTTGTATTGAGCCTCTTAGGGGAAGCGAAGAAATGGTTCAAATATTTACCTGCTAGGTCTATTCGCACGTTCACAACTTTCCAGACTGCGTTTCTGGAAAGATGGGACGATAAAAGAATCCCCCTACAAGTCCTGTCCTAGTACAACATCCTGAAGAAAGGTGGTTTCGAGTCTGTACATGAATTTTCCAGTAGGTTCATGAGAATGTATAATTCTATTCTTGCTGACATCCAACCCCTAGTGGGTGCTTCAAAGTTACATTATGCCGACGCTTTTGACAGTGATTTTGCTCTGCTCTTGAAGGAAAGAAAGTTGACAAATCTTCTTGCAATGTTCTAAAATGGCTTGGAGGTGGAAGCTAACATGATGGAAAGAGGGAAGATCAGACAGAAAATGGAGACGAGGAAAGTCAGAGAAGATGGGCCGTCCACCTCTATTTCTTCTGCTAACAGCGTAAAGTTTGAAATGATGTTGAAGATGATAGAAAAGATGATGGATAAATTTTCTGTAGACAATGGATCGCAAAATCGGAAGTAAAATGAGCCCCAAATTAGGAACCCAAATTTTAGAAGGCCCAACCCTCCTCAACCTCCTCAGATCATACAGAGGGAGGCCAGAAACCCTCGAAACCCGAACTATCAACAAATACAACCACCTTTTCCCAAAAATTATGTTCACGACGAAGGTGAAGTAGAACCCGTTGAAGATCAAATCCATCATAGTGGAGATCTAGACTATGATATATACCTCACGGAAGCGAAGCATAATCTGTATGCCCAGGAGGAGGAGCCGAAAGACCTTGAAGAAAAATAGGAGCAGTACCAGAGGGGGTATATGCATGCCATAGAAGAGGTCAAAAGGAAGATCCAATGAGGAGTAGAGACGTCACTTTTAATAAGGGTAAGCCGAACTTGAATCAACCCTCCACCAGCCTGCAAGATGATGATAGAAATAAATAAATATCAAAGGAACAGGTTCCATGCAAAGAACCTGTGAATAAAGGTGGAAATATGAGGGAAGTTAGGCCACCAGCGCCTACAAAGGTAGAAAAGGTTGTGCCTGCTTTCAACTTACATACTGAACTCTCCAATGTAAAAATCTCTATTCCCTTCAATGAATTGTTAAGGAATAAAGAATACAGGGATAAGATAACCAGGATGGTTAAAGGCCAAGGAGATTTTCAACCCGACATCCTAGAAGTAAATGATGATGCTCCCACTATCAGTTTCGGGACTAGGTTCGAAAATGGAGATGAAGAGGAGGTTCCTTCTTTTTATCCGAGTTTAAATGTGCACGATATGGTCATACATAATGCTATGTTGGATTCAGGGGCATCCCATAATTTGATGCCGAAAGGGGTGGTAGAGAGTTTGGGGTTAGAAGTCACTCGACCTTACAAAGATTTGTACTCTTTTGACTCTTGAAAGGTGAAATGTATCGGGTTGATCAACGATACGGTAGTGACTCTGACAAAATTGCCTTCCAAAACTGTGGTGATGGATGTCGTCATTGTAGATTCCCCCCCCAAGTTGCTATATAGATACTGGACTTCCAAGTTAAAAGGGAGCGTGCAAATGGACATGTCTTATGCCACCATTCCTACAGTCGAGGGAAGTAAAAAGCTGTACATCAAGAAAACATCTCAATACGTGGTCAGTAGCCTAGACAGACCGGATGATCATGCCATATATGCTGTTGACACCGACCTCATGTCGTCTATTTTCTTCAATGACGTTTCTCCCTGCGACCTTGAAATCTTGACGATAGTCAGAGAAGGGGAAGGAAATCCCGTAAAAAAGAAAAATGCTCTGGAGGCGAAAGAAAAGGAGGAAGGTCTCTGGACCTTGTACTTCGATGGGTCCATTGCTAAAGTAGGAGCCGACGTAGGAGTGTATATCATTTCTCCCTTGAAGAATCTGAAATCCTGTCTTACTAGTTGAATTTTGAATGTACTAACAATGTAGCAGAATACAAAGCTTTGTTATTGGGGTTACATGCTTTGAAAAACAGGAAAGCCAGAAAGATACAGATCATCAAAGACTCAGAATTGGTCATAAATCAAATAAATGACATATATCAGACCAGGAATCCCATAATGAGAGCTTATAGGAATGAAGTATGGGACATGTTTGGAAATCATTTCGCTGAGCATGTGATCAAGGTAGTCCCTAGAAGCGAAAACACGATTGCTGATTCCTTGGCGGTCTCTGCTGGCAAATTCAGAACCCCTATGTCAGGGCGGAGAAAACATAAGGTACACATCAGAAATAGTCCCTCTATACCTGGAAAATCCAAACATTGGCAGGTTTTCTCGAGTTATCAAACACCCAGATAGATAACGAGAACTGCCACCTTGAAAATTTTCTGGATACCAAAGGTGGCGAGGAAGAGATTGACGCGTGTGGACAATACATAAATTCCCTAGGAGGGAAAGACATAGTGCAATTAAAAGGTAACCATATTCCTAGAGGTATGATTCCCATGGAGAAGTTGTTTGATCAAAATGATGTGGCTAAATATCCCAAAATGAATCCTGCTGAGGATTCTGTTGAAGGTAAGAACATCGGAGCCAAAGATCACCTGAAGATCATAAAATTGTCAAAAAAGTTGTCTGCCAGAGAGAAGGAAGATTACGTCAGTTTGATGAAGAAATATACTGACGTCTTCGCATGGAGCTATGAAGACCTTAAAGAGTACGCCACCTCCATCATACATCATACTATCCCCATAAATCCGGGTGAAAAACCTTTTAAGTAGAAATTGAGAAGGGCCAACCCCAAGTTGCTGCCTATCATCGAGAAAGAAATCCAGAAGTTGTTTGCTGCCAAAATCATTGTGACACTAAGGTTTTCTAAGTGGGTCAGAAATGTGGTTCCTGTAAGGAAAAATAATGGTGAGATTCGGATATGCATAGACTTCAGAAATCTCAACAAGGTTTCTCTGAAAAACAATTATCCTTTTCCCAAGATGGAACACATCTTGCAGAAAGTCGTAGGATCTGAGAGGATTTCCACCATGGATGGTTTCTTGGGTTATAACCAAGTGAAGGTATTTCCTGAAGATCAAGAGAAAACTACTTTCACTATGCCGTGGGGAACATTTATGTCTGCCAAGATGCCTTTTGGTCTCATGAATGCAAGGGCCACGTTTCAACATGCCAAGGACATTGCCTTCACTGAGGAAAAAGACAAATTTGTGGTAGTCTATATGGATGATATTACGGTATATTCCAGGTCTGATAAAAAACACATCCAACATCTGGTGAAGGTTTTCCCGAAGTGTAGACGGTATGGGATATCATTGAACCCTCGAAAATCCCATTTCGAGTTAGAAGAGGGAAAGTTGTTAGGACATATCATTTCGAAGGATGGTATAAAGATAGATCCAAAAAGAATCAAAGCCATTCACAAAGTAGAAGAGCCGAGGAGCAAAAAGGAAGTACAGTCTTTCATCGGGCAGGTAAATTTTTTAAGAAGATTCATCCCCAGCTTTGTTGAAATACCGATGAATATTACTAACATGCTGAGGAAAGACCATGAAATTAAATGGACGCTAGACACAAGGATGGCTTTCGGGGATATAAAAAATCCCTCACAGAGGCCCCTATCTTGGTAAGTACAGACTTCAGTAAAGACTTCCTAATTCTTTCCTATGCATCGGAGCACATGGTTGCTGAAGTGCTCTTACAAAATAATGACCAAAATGCTGAGCAACCTATAGCGTTTTCTAGCAAAGTGATGAGAGATGGGGAATTTAAGTATGATATAATGGAGAAACAGGTATATGCATTGATAAAATCACTAAAGGATTTGAGGGTCTACATCCTCCACTCCCACATCATCGCTTATGTACCCAGTAGCATCGTGACAGGCATTGTCACTCATCCAGACCCAGAAGGAAGAAGAGAAAAGTGGATTGCAGTGCTATTAGAACATGATATTGAAATCAAGCCCGCAAAACTGGTTAAAGGTCAAGGGCTAGCCAGAATGATGATGAATTCCAATTGTGATTCCTTGCAGCTGAATTTCTTGATTAGTCACTCACTCCAGCTAGATGCCGAGATACAAGTAATTCCTAGTTTCTCCACGTCCCCTTGGTATTCTGACATTGTATATGTGTTGAGGAATGTACAGGCACCAAAAGGGTTGAGCAAAATAAGGGCGAGATCAATAAATTTGAAATTTGCAAAATTCTGTATTTTGAATGAGTATCTGTATTGGAAGGACCCAGGAGGTATCCTTTTGAACTGCCTGTTGGAGAACGAAGCCTTGTAGACCATAGAAGAATTCCACAAAGGAGATTGTGGAGGACACCACTCCTAGAAATTTACAACGAAAAAGATTTTGAGGGATAGTTTCTATTGGCCCTTGTTGTTTTCTGATGTGTATAAAGAGATTGCCAAGTGCCACCATTTCCAGGTTTTCGAAGGAAAGAGGAAACTTGTCCCACTTCCTCTCAACCCCATATCCGTGGAAGCACCATTTCAACAATGGGGGCTAGATTTCATTGGGGAGATAAATCGAAACTTCTATGGGAAACACAGGTGGATCCTGACGGCTGCAGATTACTTTACCAAGTGGATTGAGGCAATACCCACCAGAAGCGCTACCGATGAGGTGATTATGAATTTTTTAAAGGAAAATATTTTAACTCGGTTTGCATGCCCCCAGAGAATAGTAACAGACAATGCTACAACTTTCAAATCAAAGAATATGGTCAACTTCTACCACAAATACCACATCAACCTCAACCATTCTACCTCTTATTATCCCCAGGGAAATGCGTTGGAAGAGTCTTCCAACAAAAGCCTGGTGAGGATTATAAAAAAATTGTTGGAAGACAACAAAAGGGCTTGGAACACGAAGTTAAAGTATGCTTTGTGGGATGAGAGGGTCAACACTAAAAGAGCGATTGGTATGTCCCCATTCCAGCTTGTATACGGGACTGAAGTAGTTTTCCCAGTGTCTATAGGAGTACCAATGATGAGGTTTCCGTAGGAGCAACAATGTGAACCAAATCATGTGCAGAGGTGGATAAATCAGATCATTGAGTTGAACGAACTAAGACAAATCCTACGACAATGTATAGCTGCATCAAGAGAAAATGAAGAAGACCTTTGACAGGAGATTTAAAGAGGAAAAGTTCTTGATCAATAACCTGGTCCTGAAGTGGGATGCACCCCATGAAGATAAAGGAAAGCATGGAAACTTTGATCTTTTGTGGGTAGGTCCATGCATTGTTGCGGCGCACAGAGGATAGAATGCTTTCATTCTGTAACATCAAGATGGGTCCCTGCTGGAAGGGGGTCCAATGAATGGGAGGTTCCTCAAACACTACTTGGCCTGAGGCGAAGAAGTGAACACATGTACTTTAGTTGTATATATTTCCTAGTTTTCGGTAAACAAGAAGGTAGGTCTAGAAGGAGTTTGAAGCCCGAAGAGAAGGTTGTAAGACCCAGAAGGACAAACATATTTCTATTTCCTGGTTTTTGTCTACACACACAACAACAATACAACATTGACAGATGCTTCAGAATCTGGGGTAGAGATGCACGCCCAATGGATTCAACACCTGGTCTATGGGTTATTTGCTACCTCACGGGGAGGATACCATCCCTAGCCAGAGCCACTTGTTAGCACCTAATTTTTTCCAAACATAAAGGAAGGTTTCTGACTCGTAGGGGAGGAAGCGAAGCCTGCAAAATTTTCACGATGAAAAGCCTCGGGGGGCTGTAATGAACTCTGAAAGGAAAGGAAATTCTCTAAAGGAGAAGTAGGAGGGTTAATAAAAACGAGGAGACCAACACTAGCCACGGTCCGTCTAGTGGAAGAGATCCCAGGGATCAGATTTGTACACAAGCCCCATTGTGATTGGCTATGCAGGAGGAGAGGAAGAAAACCCGCGAGAAGGAGCGACGAAGAGGGAACTGTTTTCAATGGCCGTGATGGAAAGTTGACGCAGATCAATGACAAAGAGCCATTTCGCGAGTTTAAAGTGCACATCAAAGGACTCCCTTCCAAATCGACGAAATGAGTTAATCCACAACGATTTGCAACGATTGAGATTGCAAAGGTATTAGATTGATGGTGGATATGGATTCCATCGATCTAAAGTTCACTAGGGAGATAGTGCTCCAAAGTTCACGAAATGTGTTAAAGGGAAGATCTGTCCGACAGTGGAGATTAACACAGAGGCATATCTATGGTGAAGGACCATTCCACCAACCGTAAGTACTTGAAATAAATCTTGACTAGAAAGGGCAAAATCCAATAAATCTGTCCACATCGGATGATGAGATGGTAGGAAGGTCTAAGATCAACGATGGAGTTTAGACCCCGCGAAGCGGAAGTACGCGAGGACTGAGAAAGTAAAACATGATCGTACAAAAAACCAACGACAAGGATCACGCAACTCTAGAATTTGGGCCCTAGATCTACGGATAGGATTTCATCCGGCGGGAAAGTTGCATGGTCAGATAAGAAAGTAAAATAGTATAAAGGTCGGCACATGGATCCAAACCAGTTATCATTTTGCAGTATCATGAAGCGAGGGTTTCAGACTGTGTAGACCGCACCGCCTTGGACAAAGCCTCTGAAGCAAGCTGCCAACCTACTTGGTACGTATTTTCTATATTAAGATATTTTCTCATGGCCAAATAGGAGGATTCAGAAACTCGAAGCCTCGAATTTCAGGAAACTATGGAGGCCCTAGAAGATAAAGATGCTGATGTCTTAGATACTATCATACTAAATGATAGTATAGAAGCCGCTCAGGGTAAGCTAAAAGCTCTTCAATTACAGGGAATTGACACTCATGGAGTGTTTAGTTCCTTTTTCTTTTATTTTTCTGTTGAGCAAACCCCTAGTTGCCCTGAATTCATAAACTAGTGTGTGAGCAATTATTCCTCATTCGAAGGTGTGATTATGGACGCATCTAGGTCTAGGATGCTATGTCCCATTAAATCACTCAATATCTGAAACAATCTGTTAATCCCTTCCGAGTTTACCCATATGTCCAGTGAATATAATGAATAGGACATACTCTGGTTCTTTCAGAGGTCTTTGGATGAACAAAAAGATACTGATTCACCCCCCTCTCAGTAGTGTCCAATATTCCCACAATTGGTATCTGAGCAGGATCATTCACTACAGTCTAAACCACTAGAAGGAAGATCCGAATTAAAACCATTATGGATCAACAAGAAGGGATTGATTCCAACATAGCTCCATTACTTAATGAATAAAAATATGAACAATGGAGCATAAGAATGAGAGTATACTTACAGTCATTAGGATGTGGTGTATGGAATGCAATGATCTCTGATTACATCCCACCAAAAATAATGTGGACTACATCTCAGAAAGAGTCCAAGAAAAATAACCCAAAGGAAATGGAGGCCATACTTGATGGATTACCTCAACCCATCAAAGAGAATATAGGACAATGTATCTCAGCTAAGGAACTCTGAGTCAAATTGAAGAATCTTTATTCCGTTAAATAGATAATAGAAGCAAGCCATATTGTTTCAAAAGATGAAGATGAAGAATCAAGTAAAGATGAAGGTTCCAAAGATGAATCATATGGAGAGGTGGACCTAGAGGATGAAATCATATATGCTCCTGAGGAAATTGAAAAATGCAGAAGAAGGAATAAATCTTTGAAAAACAACTGTCAAAATACAAAGAATAGCTAAAGTCAAAAGAACAAGAAGTCAAGAACCTCCAAGAAGAGCTTCAAAATTCAAAACAACAAGTGATGGCTAACATGAAAGAGGCCGAGAGCTTAAAGCAAGAAGTTGTTGAACTCAAGGAAGAAGTAATGAAGATAAAATATCAGCTGACTGCTAGTGAGAAGTTCAAGGAAAGTACTAAAGCACTTAATAAATTCCTCAACTTACAAATATTTCCTGGGGATAAAATAGGTCTTGGATATGATCAAGAACATGTCATTAAAGGATCAAGCTCCATCATTCAAGAGGATGTTGAAAAGGTTAAAACTTGGGATGATGCTTCAAAATATATATCCAGGAAGCATAAGATTCACAAGGGAGTGAATTCCAGTCATCAAAATTCTGCTCATCCTTCCAGGATGAGAAATTTCAGAATACATGCCAATGAAAAGAGTCATTACAACCAGAAAAACAAGAGATTCTCCAAATATAAAGGAACATTCTATGGATATTGTCATTGTTGTCACAAGTTTAGTCACAAGGTTGATGATTGTAGAATCAAAGAAGAAGATCAAGGTCTAAAAAGGAAACAACACACTAACATCTCAAATGGTGAAAGACTTATTATATGTTTCATATGTCACATTCTTAGACACTTTGCAAAACATTGCAAGAACAGTACACGTGGACTGTCTAACGAAGCCCGGGAAAAGGTACGAAAGATGAAAACCAAGAGATAAAGAAATGAAAAACCAGTAACTGAGAGTATCTCATGGAAAGATGTGGAGAAGAAAGCTAGATGAAACAAAAAATCCAAGCAATAATGAAGTTTCCAAAGATAATGTTGAGAATAATAAGAAAGACATCCATTATGTCGAAAAACAAGATGAAGATGTAAAATAATATACTGATGGAGATGAAGATGATGAAGAAGAATATAGTGATGATGGTGGATGTCTCTTCTAAAAAATCTCATGACCTAGGAGAGAACCCTGAAATGAGCATAATAGGGGACTATATACTCAGGGGGAGTTAATATCAAAAAGTTTCAATTGGTTGTTGAAAAATATCAGTTGGTAAGAAAAAAAGAATGTTTTGAGGTTGCCATCAAAACAAGAAGAAGAAGAGTCATAGAAATACTTGGTAAAATTTAACTTCCTCAAAGACAAGAAGAAGTGTAGAAGTGACAAATTGAAAATGAAGACTTTGCTAGAGACCATCCATATGACAAAGTGAAGTAACATGAAAGTATTAAAGTGTGTGATCCATGAAGACCATGAAGTCTATAATCCGATAGATGATGAAAATTATCCTTATTACTTGGAATATGAAGTCATGACACATAAATTAAAAACTTTTTCCATACTAAAAGTATTCATTTGAATACATTTGTTTGGGACGATCTTCCACATTTCACACTTGGAGGATTTGATAATCCTGTTGATGAGCACATGTAAAAATTAATACAAGAATAGATATGAAGGGTACCATTTATACAATCTTAAGGACTTTTTGATAGGGAAATTATGAACAGTCATTTCTGTGAGTTGAATTCATTTTTGATTTAATCTTTAAAAGCAATTTTAACACTAAAATTGTTGACAATGGAAGAAAAATCAAGGTTGATCTGAAAGATAAAGATGCAGTTTATTGAAAAAGCGCCAAGATGAGTAAAAGTAGCAGTAAATATTGTGAAGGAACAATTGGTATTCAAACACATATCATTTAGATGAATTTCTTTCTAAATTTGTGTCTCAAAAGCATGCTTATGAACTTGTAGCAAATCATGTTGTCACCTCAGACCAAGGAATTATGGTGAAAGCTATGAAAGAATAATATAGTATCAATCAAGCTAGTTAAACCTTGGTCAATGTCTAAACGAACAAGGACATATGGATAATAAATTGCTTTCATGGCATTGGAGACTCCTTAAGAAGAGCAAGTTACATAATACATTCTTAAAGAGCAGTTTATGGAAGAAAACTAATGGCCGTGAGTGTAAACTCTGTCACAAAATATAGAAAATGCTGACAAAGGGGAGGAACATTGAAAGGGGGATTCTATGAATTAATCATCCATGTTCTCCTTCAAAAAATCGCTGGAAGAAATTGAATGAGGATGTTAACCAGATCATAACGCAATGATTAGTACCAAGTCTAGTTAACAAGAGGAAGAGAAGCAAAGAGATAATTTTCTTAAAAAAGGAGATATATTGGCAAGGACAACTGTAAAAAAGGAGAAATATTGGAAATTCTCTATTAAAGATGGTTATAAGCAACGACATAACAGGTTATCCTTTGTCATTGTTGTCAAAGGGGGAGAATTTTTAGATGTTTCCATCAACGCCAAAGGGAAGAATGCTGAATGTAGTTGTCATTGATGTCAAATGAGTTCAGTAAGGCCAAAGGAATAACCAAGGGCACGATGGAAAGGAAAAAACAATGTAAGACAAAGGAATAACAAAGGAAGTGATGACATGGCATAAATGATGATGTGGCATGTGTGATGAGGATGGAAAGACACATGATGGTGTTCTGATGCTATCATGAAGTTCATGATGAAATATGACATCATTCTGGAAAAGTATGGAAATTTTGTTGATGCTATCATGAAGTCAGTGTTGCAATGTGACATCATTCTAGAAAAGTATGGCAATTTTGTGAAACTTTGGAAATTAACTAACTATGGAAATATTAGTCAAAACTTCCCTAAGGAAATGCCCTCCATAACTCATAGGTTAAGGAAAATGCCCGGCCCATCATGTCAGGCTATAGCTTGTTGAATGGCTATCTAACCATGGTCTCATTTCAAAACAAATAGTCCAAAAAGATTGAGTCAAAATAACACACTTGGCTAAGCGAATTCAGAAACATTAAAACGCTAAGTTTTTATGAATTGAATATTTGGACGACCCAAATCATAAGACAGAGAAAGATCAATGGTCTAGAATAGTTTTCGTAATGCCAATGTGCAAGCTTGTTAAATCTGCAGGAAGACTATTGCTGAAGATATTTGCGGAAGTCATTTTTGAGAATTTATGAAAATCAGACCCGCAATCCGCAATTCCGGAAGAAGTTTTGCGGGACATGAATTGCGGAAGTAGTTTTGAAAAAGTTGGAAAGCACATCCGCAATCCACAATCCGCAACCCAAATGAGGACAGAAAGTTGTGGCCGCATAATTGTGGAATTCATTTTTTAAATTTGGGGAATTGTGGAATGGAGTTACTGCAGATTACGAAAAATGATGATTGCAAAAACATTGTGGCCGAAAGGGTAAATGCAAAAGTCTAGTTCAAAAAGTTTGAAATACAGGCCCGCAACCGGAAATTGTGGAAGGAAGGAGTTCCTGTAGATTTAAGAAAGGTCATTGTGGAAAGGTAATTGCGAAATAAAAAAGATAGTTTGTGGAAAGATAAATGTGGAAAAGTCATTGCAGAAGAAGAAAGACATGCTGTGGAAAGATAGTTGCTAAAAGGCAGTTGCAGAAGGATTTCTATTGCGGAAAGATAGTTGCTGAAAGGCAATTGCGGAAGGATTTCTGTTACGGAAAGGTTGTTGTAGAAAGCTAATTGCGGAAGGATGTATGCCTGCACATGGTGAAGAATACTCGCACAAGCAAGCAATGGATTTCCTATCTACCTCTACAAAGGAAGTGTTGAGAGTGAAGAAACTGTTTGTAAATTAAACATGGAAGCTATAGGAACTAACAACGAATTATATCTGCAAGAATACTATTGGTTGAAGAGTGTCAAACTTGTTAAAATAAGATAATGAATTTCAAAACAGAGTGTATTATTTATTTAAAAAACATAATTAAAGGGTGTGATTAACAACTAAACAGAATGCTATAAACAAAATTAGATGGATGAAGATATGCATTTAGTGAAACGTTAGTTGTAGCAAAGTATATTATTAACTGAAGCTGAGTATAAACATAAAATGAATTAGTGAAAGGCTGTGATAGTGAAAAGTCATGTTCCTTAATGAAGATGCATATTTTATGAAGGGATGTGTTTGATGCTGAAGAGACATGAAAGTTGGATGAATGTTGTTACAAATAAAATATATAAAAGTAGATGCCTGAATTAGAAGTAATCTGTGTTTGTAGTCCAAATCCATGTAGCAGCAACACCAGAAGACAGATAGATACCAAGGAAGTGATGAGAAACTAGTGACAAAATTGAAGACATAAGAATATTTAGAAGTCGATAAAAGCATATTAGGGTGGCAGGGTGGTGCTAGGGGATGCTACACGCCTGCAAGTGGGTTGTAGGATCCTTCTAGTGGTAGCTGGTAAATAAGGGTGTCATAGCATACTGTCAATTATAGCTGACAAAACAGGGGGTTATAGCCTCCTTCTAGTGGTAGATGGTGTTAGATTTTCTTAAGATTTGATTAGATTATCTAGGATATTTATCTAAAAGAATAACAAGTACAACAAAATGCATAAGAAATAAAAGATACATAAGACACAAATATTTTCATCGAGGAAACCATAAAGGAGAAAACCTCACAAACTTCTTCATAATAGTAAGATGATCAAAAGCAGTGATAAGAAATGTTGAGCAGCTATATTTCTCTCCTCCTCTGACTGTCTCTCTCTCTCATGCGCCTTAGAGAGTGTGTGAGGTGTGTATAAATGAGGGAGAGCGCCTCCCTATTTATACCCTTTCAAGTCACTGAACAAATATAAGACTCGAGCCTACATGTCATCTCACATGGGGCCCACTTCTCCTAAAGAAACCACCGTTACATATTACATGATGTTACACTGGGGACTATTGCCCCGACTTACAACGAAGGTTGTACCTCAAGATCTAGACACAATTTAGACATCCCGTAAAGGGGTAACACACATCCCCAATGAGGGTACAACAACATACAATGATAATATACATCAGAATATCTTCTAAAGTTACAAATAAATCAACACTCCCTCTTAACTAGGAAGGTATTCTCTCTCTACACATCCATCAACACATTTGGTCAGGTCTTCATTGCATCGTCATCATCACGGAGTCATAGAATCTTCATCATAGCTGCTGCCATCATCTTCTTATAATTTGATCATCATCCCATACTATCTGTCATCAGAAGTTTCTATAGTGCCAACCCTTTTTCATGCTATATGTAGGCCTATCCCTCTACCAAGTCTTCATCATCTCTTCGAGCAAGCTATCAAGTAGGTACATCCCAGGAATTATTATATGCCTCTTGCAAAACCTGCAGAATCTCCTAGGATTGATTATATGCCACTGCAAAACCTGAAGGAGCATCCCAGGACTTATTACATTCCTTGCAACACCTGTGTACCCTACTGTTACCTCATCATCTTCATATCATCGTATCGCCACACGGAGCACGTACCAAATACACATAACACAACACTTACATCAATGACCATGGGAGGACCTAGCCTACCACCATGTCAGAAAGGCTCATGATTTACATCAACGACCATGGGAGGACCAACCTACCACCATGTCAGAAAATATTCATCACTTACATCAATGACCATCGGAGGACCAGCCTGCCACCATGTCGAAAAGTCTCCAGCACTTACGTCAATGACCATGGGAGGACCATCCTGTCACCATGTCGAAAATGCTCCAGCACTTACATCAACGACCATGGGAGGACCAACCTGCCACCATGTCAAAAAGGCTCCAACACTTGCATCAACGACCATGAGAGGACCTAGCCTACCACCATGTCGAAAAGGATCCAACACTTAAATCAACGACCATGGGAGGACCTAACCTGCCACCATGTAAAAAGGATCTAGCACTTACATCAACTACCATGGGAGGACCTATCCTTCTACCATGTTGAAAAGGCTCAAACACTTACATCAATGACCATGGGAGGACCTAGCCATCCACCATGTCGAAAAGGCTCCGACACTTACATTAACGACCATGGCAGGGCCTATCCTGCCACCATGTCAGAAAGGCTCCAACACTTACATCAACGACCATGGGAGGACCTAGCTTGCCACCATGTCAGAAAGGCTCCAACACTTACATCAACGAACATGGGAGGACCTAACTTGCCACCATGTCGGAAAGGCTCATGTGTATCTGCATCTTCCGGACTCATCACTTCCCCTTAGAAGGAACCTCAATCTGAAGTACACCAAGCTTCTGTCTGAAGTATTCAAACTTCACTCTGGCCATTTCTAACATAGAACCACATCAAGACTGATTATGTCCAAGGATAACCTATGAGCTTCGCTACGACTGATTATATCTAAGGACAACCTACAAGAATGATTATGTATGAACAACCTACGAGCTTCACCAATATTTTATTGTCAGACAACTTGTCTCACTGGTTATGCTAGAACTCATCACTCCCTCTTTCGAGAGATCTCGATCTAGATCACATATTGGAGCTTCACTGCTCCTCTTTGCATCATACAAAAAATGCAAGTTAGATCAATAAAATCAAATGGTAGCTTTCAAAAGAAACATACTACCTCACAAATATCCGAGCAAGTGGAAACATATTTTTCCATGGCTGTACTCAGTGCCATACAAGACTGCATCAGGCCAAACCAGTAGCCCATACTGGATCTCAAACTAAAGAATCAACCCAAGGTTCTCTTCTTCTCAGTGGTGCTACCAATCCAAATCAACATAACCATGCAGGTTAGTCTTCTGATTCATATTATACTTGAGCCCATACTCAACTATACCCTTCAGGTACCTCACTGCATGCTTTGCAACCAGGTGAGAATTTCTCGGATCTGTTAGGAACAAGCTCAGGTTGTTCACAGCAAAACATATATTTGGTCTCGTATTCGTCAGACACATCAATGAGCAAATCACATGACGATACATCATGGAATCAATTGTTAGATTTTTATCAATTTAGAAAGTATTATCTTAGGATCTTATCTGAGAGAATAACATGCACAACAATCAATCACAAGAGACAATAGACACAAAGATTTTCCTCGGGAAAACCATAAAGGAGAAAACCCCACAACTTCCTTAGAGATAGAATAAGCACCAATGGCAGCAGTAAAACCCAAAGACAGTAAGATGATCTTCGACAACTGTTCTCTCTCTTATCCTAGCTCCTTCTCTCTCAATCGTGTGCTACAAATGAGTGTGAGTGACTATGTGACAAATAGAGAGGCTCACTCTCTATTTATACTAGTTTCCAAATTAACAGTAACTTACCACGATCAACTTCTCTAGGAGAGTCTAATAACCCTAGTGCCCCAAAACTCTGGGTACTTTGACTCCTAATCAACTAGGAGGGTTAACCTCTATGACTTTACATGACTTGCTTACAACATTTATTCTCCCGATAGGAACATCGGGGACTAATAAAATACAATATATTAAATACACAAATGAATACATTCCGAAGTTACAAATACACCAACACTCCGTATTAACTAGGAAGGTATTCTCTTGACACAATTCATCAGCACAAGTATTCTTCTCTGGATCAAGTCTGGATCATCACTAGATCATCATCATCACTACTTCCGCTATCTCGATCAACTGGTGCTATCTCTCAATTCTACTCGTCATAGGAAGTTCTACAGAGACAACCCTTTTTCATGCTGGTTGTAGGCCTAGCCTCCATGTAGGTATTCATCTTCTTCAACACTTATATCTGACCCAGTCAGAAAGGCCTGCACAACAGTTACATCTGACCATGGGAGGAACACATCCACCACCATGTCAGAAAGGCACACCCATCACACACATATGACCATGGGAGGAACACATCCACCATCATGTCAGAAAGGCCCAACACTCACATCTGACCATGGGAGGCCCAGATTTCCACCATGTCAGAAAGGATCATCCAACACTTATATATAACCATCGGAGGCCCAACCTTCCACCATGTCAGAAAGGCCCAACACTCACATCCGACCATGGGAGGCCCAGCCTGCCACCATGTCGGGAAGGCTCAGCACTCACATCCGACCATGGGAGGCCCAACCTGCCACCATGTTGGAAAGGCTCAGCACTCACATCCGACCATGGGAGGCCCAAATTTCCACCATGTCGAAAAGGCTCAGCACTTATATCTAGCCATGGGAAGCCAAACCTGCCACCATGTCGGAAAGGCTCAGCACTTATATCTGACCATGGGAGGCCCAGATTACCACCATGTCAGAAAGGCTCTGCACTTACATCTGACCATGGGAGGCCCAACCTACCACCATGTCAGAATGGCTCACAGAAGCACCACTTCCCCTTAGAAGGAACCTAGATCTAGAGAACACCAAACTTCTCCCTAAAGTACTCAAACTTCAATCTAGACAATGGCTTGGTTAACACATTAGCTATCTACTCGTCCGTCGCAACATACTGGATCTTCACTGCTCCTCTTTGCACCATATCCCTGATATAGTGATATTTGATCTCGATATGCTTCGACTTGTCATGGAACACCGGGTTCTCCGACAACTTCACACAACTCTGGTTGTCGCAATATATACAAGTAGCATCCAAATGGAGATCAAATAAATCAGATAGTAGCTTCCTCAGCCACACTGCCTCACAAATAGCTGAACAAGCTGCAATGTACTCTGCTTCGGTTGTACTCAGTGTCACGCAATATTGTTTCCTGCTAAACCAAGAGATCACACCTGATCCCATACTGAAGCAGCACCCCGAAGTGCTCTTCCTATCAATGGAACTGCCTTCCCAATCTGAATCAACATAACCTTCCAGGTTAACCTTTTGATTCACCTCATACTTGAGCCCATAATCAATTGTACCCTTAAGGTACCTTAGAATATGCTTTGCAACAATCAGGTGAACATGTCTCGAATCTGTTAGGAACTGGATCAATGTGTTCACAGCAAAGAAAATATTCGATCTTTTATTTGTTAGGTACATCAAGGACCCAATCATCTAGCGATACATCGTAGCATCAACCCACTCTGATGAAGCATCACTCAATAGCTTCAGTTTTGATGCCATAGGTGTGGTCATGGCTTTCCAGTCGATCATCCCGAACCTCTTCAAGATCTCTACTGCATACTTCCCTTATCCCAAGGAGATTCCATCTGTATTCTACCACACCTCCATGCCTAGAAAGTAGTGCATCATACCCAAGTCCTTCATCTCGAAATCAGTAGCAAGCTTCCTCTTTGTATCAGCAATCAATCCATCTACACCTGTTATAAATAGATCATCTACATACTGTAGGAGTATCACTGGGTTCCCTTCTTCAACCTTGTAGTGAAGGTTGGAATCTTCTTTACTCTTGGTAAATCCCAAACTAGATAGGAAGCTGTCCATTCTGTCGTACCATGTCCTGGGTGCATGTTTCAAACTGTATAGGGATTTCTTTAATTTACACACATGAGTCTCCCTGTCATGTGTCTGAAAACCGAGTGGTTGCTCCACTTACACTTCCTCCTCTTCCACTACACCATTCAAGAAGGCAATCTTGACATCCATCTGGTGTATCTTCCATTTCATTACTGCAGCCAGGGAAACTATTGATCTGATGGAAGTGTATATGGCTACAGGTGAAAACGTTTCTTCATAATCTATTTCTTATTTCTGGGAGAAGCCATGAGCCACAAATCTTGCTTTATATTTCTCTATGCTACTATCTATAGCATGCTTGATCTTATAGATCCACTTGGAAGTCACAACAAACTTCGTCTCTGGTCTAGGGACAACATCCCAGACATCATTCTTCATGATCGGCTGGTACTCCTCGATCATAGCATCCTTCCATTATTTTTTCTCTCCCACTTCTTCATAGTTGGAAGGTTCTTTATCAATGATGTCACGTAATAGGGCTACATAACTGGAGCTGGACTTGGTTCTTTCCCTCTCTCTATGCATTTCTTCTGGAGCCCCATATCTTTCTGCACCTTGGATAGCCTCTCGTACACATGCAAGTTTCCTTTTGTGAGGATTCTTCTCTTGGGGTGGATCTACAGGTTCCTAGGGTTCTTCTATTTCTCGATCTTCATCTTGATATGCATCGTTCATAGTTGTATCTTGAGTTTTGGGTACTTCTGTTTCTTCAGATTCTTCAACTGGTCTCTTTCTAGATTTGTTGCAAGCTGAGTCTTCGTCAAATGTTACGTCTCTATTAATGTCGATCTTCTTGAATCTTGGGAAGTATATTCTGTAAGCTTTCGAGCTTTCACTATATCCCACAAATATACCCTTCTTTCCATAAGGATCTAACTTTGTCCTCTTTTCTTTTGGAATGTGTATGTACACTGAACAACCAAATATTCTGAGATGGTTGACCTTTGGTTCGTCAGACACATTAATGAACAGATCATATGACGATACATTGTGGAATCAACTGTTAGATTTTTATCAATTTAGATAGTATTATTTTAGGATCTTATCTGAGAGAATAACATGCACAACAATCAATCACAAGAGACAATAGACAAAAATATTTTCCTCAGGGAAACCATAAAGGAGAAAACCCCACAAGTTCCTTAGAGATAGAATAAGCACCAATGGCAGCAGTAAAACCCAAAGACAGTAAGATGATCTTTGATAGCTATTCTCTCTCTTATCCCAGCTCCTTCTCTCTCACTCATGCGCTACAAATGAGTGTGAGTGACTGTGTGACAAATAGAGAGGCTCACTCTCTATTTATACTAGTTTCCAAATTAACAGTAACTTACTAGGGTCAACTTCTCTAGGAAAGTCTAATAACCCTAGTGCCCCAAAACTGTGGGGACTTTGACCCCTGATCAACTAGGAGGGTTAAACTCTATGAATTTACATGACTTGTTTACATTATTGATTCTCCCGATAGGAACATCGGGGACTAATCAAATACAATATATTAAATACATAAGTGAATACATTCTAGAGTTACAAATACAACAACACTCCCTATTAACTAGGAAGGTATTCTCTTGACACAATTCATTAGCACAAGTCTTCTTCTCTAGATCAAGTCTAGATCATCATTGGATCATCATCACCATTGCTTCCGCTATCTTGATCAACTGGTGCTACCTCTCAATTCTACTTGTCATAGGAAGTTCTACAGAGCCAACCCTTTTTCATGCTGGTTGTAGGCCTGGCCTCCATGTAGGTCTTCATCTTCTTTAGCACTTATATCTGACCTAGTCAAAAAGGCCTACCCAGCACTTACATCTGACCATGGGAGGAACACATCCACCACCATGTCAGAAAGGCACGCCCATCACACACATATGACCATGGGAGGAACACATCCACCATCATGTCAGAAAGGCCCAACACTCACATCTGACCATGGGAGGCCCAGATTTCCACCATGTTAGAAAGGATCATCCAACACTTATATCTAACCATGGGAGGCCCAGCCTGCCACCATGTCAGAAAGGCCCAACACTCACATCCGACCATGGGAGGCCTAGCCTGCCACCATGTTGGGAAGGCTCAGCACTCACATCCGACCATGGGAGGCCCAACCTGCCACCATGTCGGAAAGGCTCAGCACTCACATCCGACCATGGGAGGCCCAACTTGCCACCATGTCGAAAAGGATCAGCACTTATATCTAGCCATGGGAAGCCAAGCCTGCCACCATGTCAGAAAGGCTCAGTAATTATATCTGACCATGGGAGGCCCAGCCTGCCACCATGTCAGAAAGGATCCGCACTTACATCTGACCGTGGGAGGCCCAACCTACCACCATGTCAGAAAGGCTCTACACTTACAGTTGACCATGGGAGGCCCAACCTACCACCATGTCAGAAAGGCTCTGCACTTACATCTGACCATGGGAGGCCCAGCCTACCACCATGTCAGAATGGCTCACAGGATCATCACTTACCCTTGGAAGGAACCTCGATCTAGAGAACACCAAACTTCTCCCTGAAGTGCTCAAAATTCACTCTAGACATTGGCTTGGTCAACACATCAGCTATCTACTCGTCCGTCGCAACATATTGGATCTTCACTGCTCCTCTCTGCACCATATCCCTGAAATAGTGATATTTGATCTCGATATGCTTCGACTTGTCATGGAACATCGGGTTCTTCAACAACTTCACACAACTCTGGTTGTCGTAATATATACAAGTAGCATCCAACTGGAGATCAAATAAATTAGATAGTAGCTTCCTCAGCCACACTACCTCATAACTAGATGAACAAGCTGTGACATACTCTGCTTCGACTGTACTCAGTGCCACGAAATAATACTTCCTGCTAAACCAAGAGATCACACTTGATCCCATAATGAAGTAGCACCCCGAAGTGCTCTTCCTATCAATGGAACTGCCTTCCCAATCTGAATCAACATAACCTTCCAGGTTAATCTTCTGATTCGCCTCATACTTGAGCCCATAATCAACTGTACCCTTCAGGTACCTCAGAATATGTTTTGCAGCAATCAGGTGAACATGTCTCGGATCTGTCAAGAACTGGCTCAATTTGTTCACAGCAAAGAAAATATTCGGTCTTTTATTCGTCAGGTACATCAAGAACCCAATCATCTAACGATACATCATAGCATCAACCGACTCTGATGAAGCATCACTCAATAGCTTCAGTTTTGATTCCATAGGTGTGGTCATGTCTTTGCAGTCCATCATCTCGAACCTCTTCATGATCTCTACTGCATACTTCCCTTGTCCCAGGGAGATTCCATCTGTACTCTACCACACCTCCATGCCTAGAAAGTAGTGCATCATACCCAAGTCCTTCGTCTCGAAATCAGCAGCAAGCTTCCTCTTAGTATCAGCAATCAATCCATCTACACCTGTTACAAACAGATCATCTACATACTATAGGAGTATCACTGGGTTCCCTTCTTCAACCTTGTAGTAAAGGTTGGAATCTTCTTTACTCTTGGTAAAGCAAAAATTGGATAGGAAGATGTCAATTCTGTCGTACCATGTCTTGGGTGCATGTTTCAAACCGTTGAGGGATTTCTTCAATTTACACACATGAGTTTCCCTGTCATGTTTCTCAAAACCGAGTGGATGCTCCACTTACACTTCCTCTTCCACTACACCATTCAAGAAGGAAGTCTTGACATCCATCTGGTGTATCTTCCATTTCATTACTACAGCTAGGGAAAGTACTGATCTGATGGAAGTGTATCTAGCTACTGGTGAAAAAGTTTCTTCATAAGCTATTCCTTCTTTCTCAGAGAAGCCACGAGCCACAAATATTTCTTTATATTTCTCTATGCTAATATCTAGAGCATGATTGATCTTGTAGATCCACTTGGAAGTCACAACAGACTTCATCTCTGGTCTAGGGACAACATCCTAGACATCAGTCTTCATGATCGACTGGTACTCCTCGATCATAGCATCCTTCCATTCTTTCTTCTCTGTCGCTTCTTCATAGTTGGAAGGTTCTTTATCAATGATGTCACATAATAGGGATACATAACTGGAGCCGGACCTGGTTCTTTTCCTCTCTCTGTGAATTTCTTCTGGAGCCCCATATCTTTCTGCACCTTGGATAGCCTCTCGTACACATGCATGTTTCCTTTTGTGATGATTCTTCTCTTGGGGTGGATCTATAGGTTCCTGAGGTTCTTCTATTTCTCGATCTTCATCTTGATATGCATCGTTCATAGTTGTATCTTGAATTCTTGGTACTTCTGTTTCTTTAGAGTCTTCAACTAGTCTCTTTCTGGATTTGTTGCAAGCTGAGTCTTCGTCAAATGTTACGTCTCTATTAATGTCGATATTCTTGAATCCAGTGAAGTATATTCTGTAAGCTTTTGAGCTTTCACTATATCCCACAAATATACCATTCTTTCCATAAGGATCTAACTTTGTCCTCTTTTCTTTTGGAATGTGTATGTACACTGGACAACCGAATATTTTGAGATGGTTGACCTCTGGTTTCTTGCTGGAAAACATTCTTCAAGTGTCTTGTTCTCGAGTACTCTATGTGGAGTACGGTTATGTACATACACTGTTGTCCTGGCAGCTTTTGCCCATAGATGCATGGGAATATCTTGATCATGAAGCATTTCCCTTGCATCTTCCATGATCGTTCTATTCTTCCTTTTTGCAACCCCATTATGTTGTGGATTATATGGAGTGGTCAACTCCCTCTTAATCCCTGAATCTTTGCATAACTCTTTGAATTCATTTGATGTGAATTCTCCGCCATTGTCTGATCGAAAGGTTTTGATCTTCTTTTTTGTGTGGTTTTTGATCAAGGCTTTGAATTCCTTGAACTTGCTGAATACTTCATCTTTGTTCTTCAATAAGTATATCCATGTCTTCCTAGAAAAATCATCAATGAAAGAAACATATTATACATACCCACTCAATGAACTGGATGACATCGGACCACATACATCGGAGTGGATGATTTCCAAGATTCCTTTTGCCTTGCTCTCGCTGCTTGGAAATGTCTTCTTTGTGTTTTTTCCTTTCGCATATCCTTTGTAAACACCTTCATGCTTTTCCTGTATTTTCGAAAGACCTTCAACAACTTTTCTTGCAAGTGGTAGTGCTCTATAGTGCACATGTGCAAGCCTTTCGTGCCAAAGTTCATTGGGCTCTACTAAGTCATGGACCAAGGCTTGTTTTGGCTGGCCCTTTAGCTTGTATAATCCTCCCTCTTACTCTCTAATCACAACTGCATCATCTATAGTCTTTCCCTTTGGCCACATAAGAACTTGGCCATCTACAAATGCAACCATCGAGTTGGAGAGAAGGTTCTTCTTTAGTCCTGGTACACACAAGACATCCTTCATTTTCATAGACTTTCCGAAGTCTTGTAGGAGGATTCACCACTACCTTTTATTGGATATTGGTAGTCATCCCCAAGTTTCACCTTGTGGGGTGACTCATGTTTTGATAATTTCATAAATGATTCTTTGAATCTCGTCATATGCTTGGAAGCTCCACTATAGATAAGCCAATCCTTGCTCCCATGTGTGATAGTTCCCGTGAGGGAAGAAATCAGAACATATTCTTCATCACTTGAAGAATCAACACTTTCTTGTTTGATTCTCTTTCTGGAAGGTTCACCATCCTCTGTAGTGTGATCATGATGTCTTATTTTGTTGTCCTTATTCTTGTGAGAGCTATTGTTATTCTTGGGAAAATCTCTTGTAAAGTGTCCTCTTTCATCACATGTAAAGCATCTATATTTAGATATATCTTTGTTATATTTTCTAGAGTTATCTTTCTAGTTAGAATGCTTACCTTTAGGATGATGATAGTCCCTCCTGGTTTTCTTGGAGTGTACTGTGAGAGCTTGATCTTCACTTCCCATATTTTCTTCTCAGGCTACTATCCGAGCTTCTTCTTGTGAGCATTCCTTCCACAGTCTACTAAAGGCGACTAGCTTTCTTCTAGCACAAATCCCTTGAATGAAGGAGTCCCATGACCTAGGGAGACCATTCAAGGTGGTCATCACAATTTCTGCATTCTCCACTTCTTCATACACTGCTTCAAGTTGTTCTTTGATCTAGGAGACCCTTGTAAAGTAAGACTATACGGTGTCTACATTTTGGATCTTCACATTCTTCAAATGGTTACTCAAAGTCATCTTCCGATTTATGTTCTTCCCTTCAAATAGCTTGGTCAGGGCATCAAACATTGCTTTAGGTGTCTTTAGGGAGGACACCTGTGGTATGAGGTGATCCTTGATTGAATCAGCAATAATCCTCTTAGCCATGACCAATTTATTTTTGTGTAAGGCCTCAGCCTCATCTCCCTCTGGAACTGGAACCTCTTCACTGATGTAAGAGTCCAACTCATTTTCTTCCAGGACCAGGGAGATCCTATACGTGCAAGCTCAGAAGTTATCAGCTCCCTCTAGCTTTTCATCAAGCTTGGTGTGATGAGACATCTTAACTGAGAACCTCAAATGGAAATACAAAATATTTAGATCTTACCAATTTGAGAAGTTGAAAACTGGATCTGGGGCTGATCTTCTACAGTGTTGGTTTTTTGGTTCCAGGGAAGATTAGGGTTTGACTTTCCCAGAGTTCTACCCAACCAAAAACCTCGATTTTTGCCTCTAAACTTCAATTTTGAGGAGGAGATCAATCCTAGCCCAGGCTCACTCAAAAATTCCTCTTCAGTGAAAATCCCTAATTTCCTAATGCAGTGGTAGGTCAAAAACTGAAAGTGCTTAGAATCAGATTCTGCTTCAACAGAAAGATGCACCCTTCAAAGGAGATTCAGCATAGCATCCTTTTGCTAATGGATTGTGGAGAGAGAACCAAAAAGTAAGAATCCCTACCTTCCATAGCTGCACAGTGTCTTCTTCTTAGGTTAGCTTTGATACCATGTTATATTTTTATCAATTTAAACAGTATTATCTTAGGATCTTATCTGAGAGAATAACATGCACAACAATTAATCACAAGAGACAATAGACACAAATATTTTCCTCGGGGAAACCATAAAGGAGAAAACCCTGCAACTTCCTCAGAGATGGAATAAGCACTAATGGCAGCAATAAAACCCAAAGACAGTAAGATGATCTTCGACAGCTGTTCTCTCTCTTATCCCAGCTCCTTCTCTCTCACTCATGCGCTACAACTAAGTGTGAGTGACTGTGTGAGAAATAGAGAGGCTCACTTTCTATTTATACTAGTTTATGACTTAACAATAACTTACCAGGGCCGACTTCCCTAGGAGATTCTAATAACCCTAGTGCCCCGAAACTGTGGGGACTTTGACCCCTGATCAACTAGGAGGGTTAACCTCTATGACTTTACATGAATTGTTTACATTATTGATTCTCTCGATAGGAACATTGGGGACTAATCAAATACAATATATTAAATACATAAGTGAATACATTCCGAAGTTACAAATATAGCAACATCAACCATATTTAATGAAGCATCACACAAAAGCTTCAAGTTTGATGCCATAAGTGTGGTTATCGCCTTGCCGTCTAGTATTCTGAATTTCTTTAGAATCTCCACTGCATACTTTCCTTAACCAAGAAAAATCTCATTCACATTCTTCCACACCTCCATGCTTAAGAAGTAGTGCATTATCCCCAGGTCTTTCATCTTGAACTCTATATCAAGTCTCCTTCTTACATCTATAAAGAGTTCCTCTTTTACTGTCACAAACGGGTCATTGACATATAACAGGAGAATCACTGATCTTCTGCCTTCAACCTTGAAGTAAAGGTTGGAATATTCTTTACTCTCAGTAAATCCTAGATCCATTAGTAAGCTGTCCATCATATTGTACCATGTCGAACCTGAGGATCTTCTGTAGTCACTCCCTCTGAAGCGGAGCATCATTCTCCCTCTACCTTTCATACTCTATGTATTGAAACATTATGTAATGGAGTGACAAGTAGCTTCCTCTACTACTAATATTCTTTGTATCCATCTAGGGTCACTGGATACCAAGATCCTCTATCTTGAACTTTGTTGAAAATTTCTTCTCGCACCCATCTGTGAGCTTTTCATCCTCTATAGGCTTTCATATTCAATCTTGTAGCAAGGGTTAAGATCTTCATCACTCTATGTGATCTTCAAGCTCCTTGTATAACTGTATGTTCTATCCCATGGGTGCCTTCTAAGCTCGTACACGACCCTCTTTAATTTGCACACATGTTATGCCTGTCGTGTGTCTCAACTCCTAGTGGTTGCTCTAGGTATACTGACTTGTCACTGATGAAAATGTCTCTTCGTAGTCTATGCCTTATTTCTGTGAGAAGCCTCGTGCTATGAATCTTTTCTTGTATCACACGATGCTGCCATCTACTGCAAGCTGGATCTTGTAGATCCATATGGAAGAAACTACATACTTCCCTTCAGGTATCGACATCGCATCCTAGACATCATTCTTCTTGAACTGGTACTCTTTGATCATAGTCTCCTTCCCTTTCTTCTTGGCTACGTCTTTATTGTTGGAAGGATCTGCATCAATGATGTCGCTCAACAGTGTCACATAACTAGAGTGCGTCTGAGGCCTCTTTCTTTCTTTGGAAGTATCGTCATACGATTCCTCATCTTGTATTATTTCTCATTCCCAATGTGGTCTTCATCTCTTGAGGTGGATCTATCGTTCTCTTTATATTCTTCTGAAGCTCTTTCTTTCGCCATGGTGTCTTTGACCCGGGAAGCTTTAGGTCCCTCTTCTGAACTGTCGTTACTTGTTCTTTGGAATTATCTACAAGTCAAGTTCAGTTGCATGATTAGAAACATATCATAATTTCCAAAACATATTAATAGTGACAAATATATGTCACATAACCATGCGACTATTTTAGCCAATGCTACAACATTCATCCATATCATGTATACATACAGTAATTTCTAGATGCATTCTACCCCAATGTTATTAAGCGTTGAAATCCGGTAATTTTGTTTTTTTGTAAAATCCAAATTTGGAAGTGTTGAAATTGTGTTTTTGAATCCATAAATAGATTCAGCACCCTCAAATACCCTTGTGGCACTGTGGCACTCAAATTATTCAATTTCCATAGCTAATATATTTGATTCTAAGGCTTTCTACAAATTTCCAATCAAACTTTGAACAAAGCAACACAGAAAATATACTCGAAAAAATTGAAAACATAAAATATTTAGACAACAAAGCTCTACGCACATGAACAAATCAGATCTAAAAACTAAGAAATTCAAAAATTCAAAAAATATTGATTCACCAATGGTGTCAATATCAACATTGTCATATTCAATATTGTCATCAACAAGTTCCTAAACATTTGTCTACCGCATTTCTTTATTGCCACCATGTACCTCCACATCACTTTAATCAATTTCATTTAATCATGTCTGCTGAAGTTTGGGCCAGCAGTACCTCTGACTTACAATGGAAGCAAATAGAAAAGATTCAAAAACACATGATCACAAGTAGGTTCAAAATTAAGACTTCAGTGCCATACGAAATCATGCTAAGTGAAATGGGGGTGGCTTCTATTGAAGCAACCGCTATGGTGAAACTCATAAGATATCTAAAAAGTGTTGAGCAAATGGAAGAAGGTAGATGGCCTAAGGTTGTCTTCAATGACATATTGTGCAAAAGAAAGAAAACTTGGATGCGGCAAAATATTAAATGGCTTAGCAAGTGGGATATGTGCTTGAGCACGTGTCCTACGAATAGTAAAGAAATAAAAGCTTTTGTTATCAATAAGTTCCACAAGTAGACTCGGGGATAAAGAGCTAGGGAGAAAAAGAAAGTATTATATTGAAGAGTTTAACCCTACCTACAATCAACATCAAAAGGCGTACATAGAGGCCAATATACCTTGGAAAGCCAAAATTCTCATTGCTCAATTAAGAACTAATTCCCATCAACTCCGTTGTGAGACCGGGCGCTGGAAAAGGCCAAAAGAAGCTTGGGCAGAAAGAGTGTTATTTTTGCACCGTTGGTAACGTGGAGACAAAAAAAACACTTCATTTTAGAGTGTGAAGCCTTTAAGGACAATAGGGACAGGTACGCAAATGTCTTGGCGGATAAATCTTGGGATGATTTATTTAACAAGGAGACAGTGGAAAAATTGGGGGCACTCATCATCAAGTTGAACAGACAAAGGATTGAATTGCAGAAAACAATGTGTGAGTTGGTCTGTCCCATAGGCTATTCTAAGCCTTGCGCACGTTAAAATATTTCCTTCTGTTATCCCTAAAGTTGAACCTAGACTACAGGGGTTCAAGCTTAAAGAAATCTTTTTAAAAAATATACTTCAATGAAATCAATATAAAGACTAGGCTGGTATGTAATCAAAGCTATAGGAAAATCACACAATCATTAAAGAACTGTATAACATAAAACAAGATACAAAATCCAATATCAAAGGAACTACGATCATGAAATTATGAAATGAGATTGTCTCTGTTTTTTAAAAGTTTAAAATATAATTGTATTTCAACATAAGAATCATTGCAATGGGATTCAATGGACCATATACAAGATAAATCATAAGAAACACAATTCATGAGATACACAGACAAATCATAATCATACTCATATCAAGGTAGAACTTGTATTGAAGATGTAGAGTATTTCATGTCATACAGAAAGTTATCAAAACTGGATCTTCATAACTCCAATTGCTACCCTCTCTCCTCAAATGAAAATCCTTCCATTCTTTTATAATCCTAAACAGGAACTAAATATGGTAGCAACAAACAGTCTTGTCATCTCTAGTTTTGTGGAGAGTTTAAGTGATTTCAGGAGTCAAACCCCAACCAACGATCTCATCATTTTTGTTATGGATATAGTCATCCCTTGTCGATCTTTCCCTGGTCGAATCTATTGGCAATGGTAACGCCTGTGAATTGACCACTATAACTTGAAGTAGCTAGCTTGATCCTTTGCACTTGTATTTGAAGGATCAAATGATGCCTAAAATATGTGGTTACTAATTTATCTCCTTGAAGATGTCGATCTGCTTAAGTCGTTGGCTTAAATTCCGGAACCAATATTTTCCAGCTGTCCCAACATTACTCTGCCACCAATCTGATCAAGGGTTGTGTCCCGCATACATCAATTAATTGCAGGAACCAACAGCTTACAACCATGCCGAATTCAATTGCTGATATTCCTCTCTGGATGAAACTCAATAGAATTATAATATCGTGAATGACATTTCATTGAGGATAATCAATGGTTGCAATAAATCAGTACATTTTTAATTTTTCCTTTGTATTTTGGAAAACTTGTTCAACAATTACAACACCACTTCCATCAGCTCGTTTTATCTCCAGATTAGCTTTCTGGTAATAGGCAGTACCCCTTAATGCAACTGCAATGAAATCATCAAAGCCAATTTCAATTGCTGCCTCTGCTTTGGCTCCATATAACAATCGTTTGATTCTTGAAAGGTGAATAGCTCCAAAGCACATTGGGCATGGTTCACAAGATGCAAATATTTCACAATCTGACAGCTCAATCTGACCAAGTTTCTTGCATGCCTCTCTTATAGCCGTAACCTCTACATGTGCAATAGGATCCTTGTTCTTCAGAACCATGTTGTGACAACTTGCGATAACCTCATCATTACGAACCATAATGGCACCAAAAGGCCCACCATGGCCACTATTAATTCCATTATATGCTTCTTCAACGGTCTTGGGCAAGAATTTTAGATCTCTGTCTTGAACAACTTCCTAATGACTAGTAAATGTTGATGCTGCAGAAATGGTCCCATCCTTGGACTTCACAACATTGGTTTCTTCCATATCAATGATTCAGGTGCCCAAGAATTCAAATTGAACAATAATTCAGACAATTAAAACAGGGTCCCTAGATTATGAATGCAGAAAATCAAAAAAGCTCTATTGCAACAGCTTACAACCACGCTGGATTCTTCAATTTGTCTACTGAGCCTTCGCCTTTGATGATGGAGGCAGCAACTGATAGCAAGAGATGGCAGAGGATATAAAACCAAAGCCTTTGGTTACACGTGGGGTGACTTTCTTTGGTGCCAACTGAAGTAGCCCTATGGCAACTACAATATCCATTGATGACTTAACCAAGCTTAACAGCCTATTATTTGACTGCTTGAGTTTGGAAATATATTGCTCATTTAAATTTCCTTCAATGTATGTGGCTTGGTTCAACGCTTTCTCTAGCTTCTTATAGATATAGTTAATCGCCCAAGCTCCGTGATCTCTATCAAAGTTGTGCACACGGAGGAACTCAACCAACAGTAAAGTGAGATCCTGGAAATAAGCTCAACATGCTCTTTGTTCTTGTAGATACCAGTTCTTCCTGCCCATACAATTTGATCCAACGCCAGAAAAGTTGATAGCAGAGCATTTTTAGACTTCCCAAGCAAAACAAGAGGAAGTGGAGTTGACTTTGGCTATGGTGTAAGAAGTGCATATAGATCATTCACGAACTTGAAAAGCCAAAAAAATTTTCGGGCCAAACTTGTGGACTCGTCAACATTTTGTGCTGTGCCAGGCTCACCATTGCTGATGAACTTTGAGCCATATTGAATAGCTCTGCAGATTTTATCTCTGGCTTCTGCTTTGTTCAAATACAAGACAAGGAGAGCAAGTTCTGCTCTGGCAGTATCTATCGAACCAATTACTTATGTACTTCTGTGCAGGTAACAACCATTTTGCTCCAAAACCAACGAAGATTCTTCACCCGGGAGAACTATATATATATATTCCCACATGTGCACAACAATTTAGATCCCTTGCCTAGATCGGTCCTTTGCTGAGCAATTCAGCTAGGGCATATAAAGAATAAATACACCAAAAGATCATCATCTCTCCTCGTCACTCTCAGAGCTGCCATATATACAATGCAAATAGTGGTTCACTGTAGAAAGAGAAAGTCCTGGAAACTGATGCCTTCCTTCTAGGTATGGATCAATCTTTACAAAAGGCCATCCTAGATTCTCAGTTGCTTAACATTCTTCCATTCTATACTCTCATGGAGAATACATGGGATGCAATCAAAACCAATTTATCAAAACACACAAATTGTAAACTTTTCTTCCACATGATTTATTAATAGGATCTTATCTTCAGACATTTGGGATGCTGCTAGAAATTGAAATTTTGTTGGAGCAGATCTGATGATAACACCTTCCTTTATTTTTTCATTTTTTCATGTATTCGTTATTTTTCTCATTCCTTTCTTCTAAATCATCTCTTGCGGATCATACTTTCATTTGCGATTGCTTTGGCATCCAATATTAAAGAATGAGAAAATAAAAATCACTCAATACCAAAATTACACTTCAACGAGAAACCTAAAATCCGGCAAGTGACACTTCAATGAGAAACCTAAAATCCGACAAGTGATAAGACAGATTCTAATATATCTTGAATCCAAAATTTCATAAGTGATACGGCAAATTTTAATAACCAAAAGTGAAATTCCACCAGTAATAAGGCAAATCCCAAAGCCAAAACTCCAAAATTGATGCTCACGAACTTTGATATGTGGTGCTAAAAATCACATATATAAAAGTTTAAAAACAATTAATCCTTTGTCTAATCGTTTTTAAGAGGTAATTCGAAAAAAAATGATATTAACAATCTTTCGGAAAGCATATATATATATATAGCTGAAATAATGCATGTGCAAGATTATATGGTCTTTGAAAGGTTCTCATGGCGAGATTTGATAAAACTCTCGGCTAAGAGTTTAGTGTATCCCGGAGTTACTTTTTTAGATGAAAATTCTTAAGCAAGAGTTGGGAAACAACTCTCATCCAACCTATTTCTCCATTGAAAGATCATGATAAACCAAAAGAACAAAAAAATCCTACAATTTGCAAGAACTTGCAACTTCTACAAGGGAGACTACTACAAATTTTTAAACATTTGTTGGGCCTACTACTCGATAGATCGATGAATCCAAGGATAATTTTAGGGGCAAAATTTAGCCCATGGGCTATTTTTCCATGTTTTTCTCCAAAAAAAGATTTGCCATTTTCCATTTTTTGAAGCCTTGTTTCGCCCAATTTTGATGGGGTAAAATTTTTTCACCCTAAAAATCGTCAAATTATTATATAAACAATATAAAATCTTTGGAAATTAAAATATTTTTTGAAAAATATCGCCAAACATTTTATAGTTGGCATTTTTAGAATTGGTAAAATTCACCAACATTTTTACACTTTTAAATAAGTATGGTTCCTTAAAATCATCCCTGGATGAATCGGCCCATGAGATTTTCCTATCAAGATCTTCCATTGCACTATCGAGTTTTTCATATTATCTTTCCAAATCTTCACGACGAGTGGTCAACTCATAACGGACTCTCCCATAGCGCTCCATATTGTGATGCCAATTGCTCAAAATCGACATGTAAGGCCTGCGATCTGACCCTCAATTCTTTTGTAGTTTCAATGATAGAATTATTGTTGACTTTAGTTTAGAATCACTGTTTATTGATAGTTTTGTTTTAAATTTGATCTCTTAAGAATTTTATTGTTCTCAAATTTGCTAGAAATGAATATTCAATGTAATCAAAATTACAACAAAAACAAATTAGCAAAAACCATAACACATTTTTTTGGCATTCACCTCTTCAAAAATGACATTTTTTGTTTTCTTGGTAATGATCACATTAAAAACCAAATTGTGTCCGCATTACCAATATGAAACTATTTTTTTGTTTTACTCTATTTCAATAATAATAAGTAAAACTTAAATCACTACTAGTGCAATCTATGTAGATTGTGAGAATATATATATATTAACCATTTCCAAAATACTAGATGTTAGATGTTCATGTAGGTCACACATTACCTTTACTTAAAATTTTAAAATAATATGTAGCCGATAAACAAGAAATTTATCCCATAAATCATTTTAAAAAGCTGAGTATGAAGGTAAAACAATTATCAACGAATCTTGTTTTTATTTCAAGTTGAAATTCTTAGATTAAAGAGGCCATAAATAATTAAAAAAAACTGAGCATGAAGGTAAAACAATTATCAACGAATCTTGTTTTTATTTCAAGTTGAAATTCTCAGATTAAAGAGGTCAAAGTTCATTTTTTTTTTTCAGTTTTCTTTTTAAAAAAAATGTTACCTTTTCATTCCTTAGTAAAATTTAATTTTTTTTCCAATGTGTCCTTGTTCTTTGTAAATATGATCTAAAAAATTACAAATGGAGAAAGAAGAATTTTTAAAAAGTGCACGCGTGTCTACCTTGATATTGGTCATTATTAACCAATAGTATTAAATAAGTATGAAATTTCATACAGCTGAATCTATGCCACCCGGGGCATGGAAACAGTAGGGGTTTTTAAAACAACATACGTTTACAAAATGACATTTTAAAGATTTCACGAAACAGAGATCGAGTAGAATCATACGCAGAACTACATAAGAATGTAAAGAGCAGATAGTATGATTCTATGTTCTTTCTTTGTCTACAATAGTAAATTTCAACATTGGATGCTCTCATGAGTCATTACATATGCCTATGCAGATATGAAATTGGAGGGATATCTGCCATGTACAAGTTGCATGGATCCCAACACCTTATGGCTTATGTCCATAAGTAATTTTTAAAAAGATGAGTACGAAGGTAAGACAATTATCTACAAATCTTATTTTTACTTCAAATTAAAATTCAGTTTAGAGGGTCAAAATTGAAAAACCAAAAACTTGTGCAGTTTTCTTTAAAAATACAAGCAAAAGTGTTACCTACTTTCATGTTTTCACCCCATTAGTAAAATTTTATTTTTTCCATGTGTCCTTGTTCTTTGCAATTATGATCTAAAAAATTACAAATGGAGAAAGAACTTCCAAAAGAGCACCCATGTCTACCTTGATATTGGTCATTGCGCAGAGAGGCGCTCTACAGCCTAGTATGGGGGAGATTTTGTAACGTTATGTAACATTACTCTTGTAAATGTCGGCTATAAAAGTAAAAAGTAACAAAGAATTTTTTTTAATTATCCGCAAAAATAAATGTCGGCCAGAAAAACAACCTAATATGGAGGAGATGTTGGAATGTTCCTACCTAACAAAACAATAAAAAATTAAAAATTTAATTATCCAAAAAAAAATGTGGGTGAAAAAAAACACAATATGGAGGAGATGTTGTAATGTTCCTACCTAAAAAAATAATAAAAAATAAAAAATTGACTTATTCGCAAAAAAATGTCGCACTTGCACATGGTTTTAAGGCCTTCTAAACAACGCATGGTTTTATTGTACATGGTTTAGGAGGGCCTTGCACACGGTTTTAAAACCATGTGCAAGGCCTCCTAAACAACCCATGGTTTCATTGTACATGGTTTAGGAGGGCCTTGCAAATGGTTTTAAGACCATGTGCAAGGCCTCCTAAACAACCCATGGTTTTAGGAGGGCCTTGCATATGGTTTCAAAACCATTTATGGAGGAGATGTTGTAATGTTCGTTGCTAACAAAATAAAAAATAATAAAAAATAATATATGTCGGCCATAAATAATATTAAATATTAATAATAAAAATATTATATGTCTACCTTAAATAAAAAGATGTGTCTTTTGGTTTGAATCAAATCAATGGCTATATATAGGACACACCAAAGTTGATAGCTCAATGAGTGCAATACGTAAGAAGAGGTTTGCACCTCGAGAGATTTGATCCCTTTCAACGCTTGATAGAGCCTAGGATTTGGATCTAGGCTGGTTATCACCCAACGATATTAAACAAGTATGAAATTTCATAAAGCTGAATTTATGTCACCTGGGGCATGGAAACAGTAGGGGTTTCTAAAACAACGTAAGTTTAAAAAATGACATTTTAAAGGTTTCACGAAACAGAGATAAAGTACAATCATCGGCAGAATTACGTAAAGAATGTAAAGAACAGATAATATGATTCTCTGTTCTTCCTTTGTCTAAGGTAGTAAATTTCAACATTAGATGCTCTCATAACATATGCCTCTACAGACTGAAATTGGGTGAGTGGTATCTGCCATGCAACTCGTGCATGGCGGATATCCTTTTTCCATAACATTGAGCAGAAAATTCTACTTATGAAAAACATGTAATTTCTATATGATGCACATGCATCTCATTTCCAGAGTTGGAAATGGACACTATTTCACTACAAGATACTAGTACGTAGCCACTATAGATACATGCAACATCAATGTTCCAGTTGCCAGACTGCATATCTATGACCACTAGTAGATAGCTTCCACTCCCTGCCATTTGGACACCATGATCCATCTCCAATCTTCATGCAAACTTTCTCTCCAATAATCGCAGCATAAACACTAGAATTGGCCTCTAAAATCCTGATTGCAGAACGACTGTGCAAATCTTGTGTTCTTCGAATGTTCATCTGTGCAAAGTTTTGGTGTCAGCATCATTGATTAAAATTTAAAACACAAGTATGAAACAGACAGCAGGATGCTGAAGACAGAAATCGAATCCATTCCAGAAAATATTGACTACAACATGCTTACAGAACATTATTATACAATTGATTAATGCATATATGTTTCTACTGCATACTGAAAACAACCAATCAATAAGTCACAATTGCATAGCTTTTATCCAAACCTACTTTCTTTTTATAACCCTGTCAAACCATCGACGAACTATATCCTAACCATTAGATTTGAAAGAGATTTTTAGCATCACTAGATAATACTCCAATCGGATTCTCAAGTGTCAGGTAACCTGAGAGGATTTGTTTCTTACCAACTTCATAATCTGGTTTTGTATCGAGCTTCCCCAATCAAAAAAATGGTCATGGAAGACTGTCGGTATTCCAGGGTGTGTCAAGATGTAAGCATAGCCCTTAGAGAAAAATGAATCAAATGTGTCAGAAAAATAATGTATAGAATCGTAAATCAACAAAAAGCAAAGTTGACAACATAGCAAAATAAAATATGAGCACAAGCATGCTTTTCAAATTGAAAATTTGTGTATACATTAAAAACAATAGCATGTGGGAAAAGGCACTTGTTATTAATTGAAAAGTTGATATTACCATGGTTGCTGATACCTCTAGGCTTTCATTACATTCAAGAACATCAGTGACATTTTATATCAGATTTAAGACCTATGTGCCATTATTATTTACATTCATTGCACCCAAGAACATTCAAGCCAATGCAAGCCAAAAAATATTTTAATCAAAAACTGCTTCACCTTATCAGAAATTTACAATAATTTCGATCATGTGGAAACACAATGTTTATTGGATTAGATACATAGACCTGATTCTACTACTGGAGCAATTAGGTGCTTTATTGGACCAAAACACTAAGAATGTTCACATTGAATTGCAGATTTATGCAGCGGAAATAAAGATTCATTTGACAAGATACACCAAGATCTAGAAAATGTGTTGTTCGGCATAATTTAAATCAAAACAACATTCACACATTCAGATGCAGATTTTTCCAGGACACAATGGTGTACGCTTTTAAATATGTCATTAAGAACAATAACAATGGAGATAGATACAATATCAAAACATATACGATGAATATTACTACAAGCACAACACCAATTCACAATTACTCATAATGACTGTTATACCAATTTGTGTATGGGGATTTTTGCCCATATTTTTCACTCAGATCAGGCTAAGATTCAATATTCAGAGCATGCAGATGTGATCAGTGTTGAGTTGTTATCAGTTGATGCCATACTTTTTCCTTGTGATGTATAGGAAGCAACTAGTCTTATTCTTGGGGTCTTACACTGTACTTGGTTGGATTCTATATCGAGGAAGTTTTACTGGGTTTTCTCCCCCATGAGGGTTTCCTAGGATAAATCCTTGTGTTCTCTTTGTGCTACTGTGCTTGTCATTCTTTTAGTGATCCTTTTGTTTTTGGCATAAAACCATTAAAATTCTAACAAATGGGTATATATGCTTGCATTAGACAAGTTGGTCCTTGATGAGGAGTGTGCTCAAGTACAAAGTGAATTGAGCAAATAGATTAGTGAACATGGAGTCTTTGGAAGCCTCCATGCAACCAAATATCGAGATAGGTTGAGTCCTATCGAATGGTGGAACATGCATGGCTCCTCTACCACATGTCTGCATAAATTGGCGGTGAGGGTGCTTTCACAAGTTGTTAACACTTCTTTTGGAGAGAGGTGTTGTAGCACCTACTTCATCCACAACATGAAGAGAAACAACTTGAATGTAGATCGGGCAGAAAGCTTGGTTTATGTGCACTACAACTTGAGATTGTTGTTTCATCATTGTGATGAGGCCAAGAATGATAGAAAATATTTGACTCAGGACAACAATTTGGAGGATGAAGGCATGGCATCAGAGAACTTGGAGGATGAACCATCAGGTGATCAAGATGAAGATCAAATCCATACAACAGAGATCCCACTCCTAACCACTAGCAGGTTTTCAGATGTTGGAGCCTTGCCTTTATCTTCACAATGTCCAACAATCTGTCGAGGCCATGCATCTTCTTCTCATGTTCCACAAACACTTCTAGCTGCTCCTATTCCTGTACCTGGACCATGAGAAAAGAAAATGGAAGTTCCTCGTGGCAAGATGAAAGCTTAGTAGATGGTAATATGTATTTAATGTTTATTATGGCCTATTTTGCAAAGATTATATAAGTTTATGTTTATTATGGCCTATTTTGCAAAGATTATATAAGTTTAAGTTTTCACTTCAAACTTTGAATTTCGAACCTACCTTTGAAGTTTAATACGATGATTACATCTTACAACTCTTTGGTAATGAATATGATGCTTTGTTTCATTTCATGGTTGATATTATCTGTTAGATTTTGTTGATGGAAAATATTATATGTTGAAACTTGAAGGTTGATGTTGATGATTAATCATTTGATGACAATGTTATAAGTTACAACTCCTAGATGATTGATGTTATGTGTACTAAATGGTTATATCTATGTGTACTCATTGTTGCCCGCCGATGTGCACACTGTCAGCAAAAACCTTTCGAAAGTTGTTTCCCAAGGAGAAAAGGTGTGGCCTTGGGGGCAAGCAAAGAGTCAGGTGCCGTCGCCTAATCTCAACTCCTCCGTTTAGGAAAACTCCTAACGAAGCCAAGGGGGGTAGACCCTACAAAGAGTTTCTAAGGCTCTTGTGTTTTAAAATGTTTTTTGGTGTATGATGAGGATGGCTGTTTTTTAGGAGTTTTTAAAAGAGATTTACAATAAATGACCCAAGTAAGTACCTGCAAGATAATTAAAGATGCACAACCACTTGACAATGACAATTTAAAAGTAAAGCATCCATAGCATGATACGAAAATCAATAAAACAAGTGTTCCAGATAGATAATAAGCAAATGAGTAATTGTTAAGACCAGTGCCAAATGGAGTCAATGTAGTGCTTGGGATGCTTGATACAAATCTTGGGTGTGCTTGAGAATGTTTTGCAAGTGTTCTTGGTAAATTTTATTGTAAATTTTAGGGGGGAAGTTGATTATTAAAAGGGAAGGGGATCTCCAAGATATATCTTTCGGTACTATAGATATGTCTGGATTATAATCTAAGTGGTTTCGTACAAGAACATGTAGGTTGTCTGGAGTCTCTAAAGCGGTGTTCAACACTACAACAACAAGGATGTAGCCTAATTGTTCTTTCAAGGTCTCGGTACAATGGTTCTTGCATCCCTGGGCAGAATTCACCCACTTTCAATTATTAGCGATCAACACTAGATTTTCGTTGGTTTTCTTGGGAGAGTGTTTTATTTATGGTTGAAGTGGATTAAAATGTGAAGATTAAAGAATCTACAACTGCTTCTGGCTATCCCACAAGTGGGTAGAGCATACACAATGTAGTAAATGTAAATTCCAATTTTATTAACTGTTGTGAACAAGAACCATCGAAAAAACTCTTTGACATAGAGCACTCTTGATCTGCCTTATGACGAGATTCAAGAGTTTTATGAAAAAGGTGAAAATGCTAAAGTAAATGAACAAAAAATTAAACCACAAACTCTCCGACAAAGAGCACTCTTGATCTACCTTTCGGTGAGATTCAAGAGATTTTATGTTATTTTTATTTAGCAATTTATATGAAAACAAAAAATCTAATCTAAGACAAAAAGCAAAACCTCTCTGATAGAGAGTGCTCTTGATCCACTTTTCAGTGAGATTCAAGAGACTTTGGGTTCTTTTTAACAATTTATATGAGATAAAAATGCTTGAAAAGTGAAGCAAAACTACACTAGCAAACTTTTTCAGAAGATGAAGTTAACTCTTTCTATTCTACTCTAACATTTTATTGTGCAGGTATAAAGCAAAGTAAAGTGCGGAAATATACAATGGACGATACATGCTTCCCCCAAATGGGGGATGTGGGGTGTGGGAGCCTTTATCCCACTTTTTCTTTATTAATTATAACAATGCTTTGATGTTTGGTGCTCCCTTTTGATCTTGGAAAGTGATAAAAAAGGCCTACAAAGCATTCTAGAGAAGGGGAACAAAGAAGGGGGAATCAGAGGTGATTTGAGGAGCCTGAAACCTCAAAATTTCGCCAGTATTTCCACCTAACCTGTCACGAAAAGGCAAAAACCAGCAAGCTATGTATTTGTAAATCAGTGGGTTAGTCAATAAAATATACTAAAAAAAATACACTTGGTACTAGTGTAATGATAGAACTGTTATGCTACTTCAAGTACTAACTAGATCCAAGCTTTTAAATGTAAAATTGATACACTTCCTAGATCTAGAAATGAGAGCAAGTAAAATGAGAATGATTAGCCTTATAGATCTGATTTTTACTTGCAAAAATAAAGTAACTGAGAAAGAGTTGAAATTTGATTTTAAAGGTGAATAAGAGAGGTAAAAACCACTTAGATCTTGAATCTTTGAAGCCACCTTGGATCTCACTTAGCAAATAGTTGTTGAATTTTTTATACTTGGCTCCAAGAAAAGGAGATGCAAACTAGCTCAACCTTTTACTTAGTAAAATGGAGTGATATGCAAACAAAGAACTCATACACTTGCAAAAAAGGGTATTAGATCATGTACCATCTACTAATTGAAATAAAATAATCATGAGATACAACTGAATAAGACAATGCTATTTTAGATCTCTAAGAGTAAATAAGTAAATAGATAACTTGAGACTACAAATATCTATTCTTATGTGCTTATGAAAGCCCTCTAAAGCATTGATCAATAACCATAAATTAGCAAAGCAAAAGAAAAAATTGAAATTGTATCACCTCATTCACCAAAGCATATGCATCCAAGAACCACACCACATGAGCCTCCAAAGCCTTTCTTTATTCAAATAATTGCATGAAAGCAACAAGCATTACAATATTTTTCACCAAAGTTCTCTGCAAAAATCATCCACCCTTAAAATGGGAGAAGAGACCTCTTATTTAAAACAAAACCCAGCCCCAGGGGGGGCACCAACCAACTGAAGATCAACTCGGAGTGTAACCGAGTTGAACTAAACTTGAACTGGGCTTGGACTGAGTCAATCTGGAGTTGAAGTGAAGAGGGACTGACCTCACTCACCCAACAAACGCCAACACACCCAAAACCCTCACCAACCTCTCCACACGTGGGAGTCCTCTCCTCACGCTAATGTACGACATTGATGTGATGATCAAATTAAAGATTTCATGAAAGGTTTGTTACCATATGATAGCCACACTCCATGTTTAAAATACCATGCTTTATTCTATTCAACGCATGGGGAGGGGTCCACCCTCACCCACTCTTTCGCAAACATCATTGCATTAGCGTGAGCTCAAATGATGTTGACATCACCATCCAAACTATCTCCACCACATTCGCTACAAACTTGCACATATTGGAATAATATAATACCAAGGTTTAATATTTAATGTTTTAAGTGGAGAGGGGTCCACCCAATTCCACTCATATCCACAACCCAAGCTAGCGTGAGCCTTCCTCACGTCACCCTCTTCTTAAAACAAATTCGTAGTTACCTTTTAAACCATAGTTTATAATGTATCTCACTTTGAAGAGGGTCGTCAATCTATATGGCTCACATGCCATGTCACTTTCTCATCCTTAAAATATAATTTTTGACTTTTTTAAATATTGGACTTTAGTGTATTTTCTCAGAATTTAGCATTTAAATGCCATTATGATGCCTTGTTAGCCAAATAACGCCTTCCGAGGTGTTTTATGTTAAAATTCTAACGATAAATGTCTTTTTCCCATGTTTTTGTGTTTGTCATGGGGGGCACAAGTGTGTTTCCTAACATGTTATATTTTTAAAGTGACTTTGATGTATTTAATATTAAAGTGAATATGTGCATTAAATGAGAGCCCTCAGATAAAGCTAATCTCATCCTTTGATTAAATTGGTTGAGTTAATTAGGGTCAGTTTGGGTGAAAAAAAGTATAAATACATGTTAGAGAAAAAAGAAAACACACAAGGAGGAAGAGAGAAATAATTTGCAGATTGAGTATTTTTGTCATATTATCTAGGGCACAATTTTCCAAGTACTGTTGTTGTTAATAACATGTCCGTACAACATTTAATGCTGCAGTAAATGGTCCGTATAGTGCTGAATTGAAGACACAGAAATTCAGAGATTTTATGCAGGATCAGATTCCAAGACAGAGAAGTATTGCTGCTCAGAAATCCGTACAACCGTACAGAGATTGCTAGCACAGAACCCAAGGCAATCAGAGCACGAAAATCAAGATCCGTACAGTCTTTCTGTTGGCACATGTGGGCTAAATTTGACAGAAAAGTTGAACAGCAGATTCAGTAAAGATAAGTTACTGTTTTTGGAATTTCATTATTGATCATTTCACAAAGTATAGAAGTTTTCTGAGTGACTGTAAATTTCTAAATAAGACTCAATAACAAATTTATTTCTTTGGCTTTTCCCCTGTGGGGTTTTGTGGCCCTAAATATTTGTGTTCACATTTTACAGAGATATTGTATTTGTCTCATTGTGTATTTATTGTTCAAGTTATTATTTGGCTGTGATAAAACTCAGAATAACTTTAAATCATTTATGAGACAAGTGTTTGTTGAAATTTCAGAATGAAGCCATACAACATTTCCTCAAATTTCTTCATGGTATTAGAGCTTTGTTAGAATAATCAACCCATAGTTACCCATATTTGACATTAATTAAATCATTTTTGTCTTATTCCTAGATTCCTAGATTCTCTCTCTATGCTAGTTGACTTCTACATGTTCCTAGATGTCAATACTTGCTAAACTGGGTTATGGAGCGCTTTGGAATCATCCTAGAAACATATTTAGCATGTCTGCTTTATTCCTGGTTCCTTAAAGCGCATATCTGCTTTTTTTGAAAGCTGCCTTGCTTTACAGCAGTTTTAAGGCATAAAGGAAAAGCTAGTCTAGGGGAACTTGCCTTGTTTTTTGACCACATCATCCTCCTTCCTTTTCTCCATACAAAAGCATGAATGAGTTGTTTTTCCACCACTTATTAGCTCGCCCACTTGCTTTAGCTAATTCGTGAGAATCTTCATGGATTTGGAAAGTCCTTTTTGCACCTATGGGAGATTTGACTTGATTTAGTAAGCCTGCTTTTTGACCAATTCGAATAGCAACCTAGTGCTTTCGAATCTTTCATGTAATTATATATTTGAGCATCCTATAACTTCATATGATTGGCTAATGTACACTTATTCAATACAGGATTAAGTTATGTTCCAACTTCAGTCTCTTTTTGTGTGAATTTTGCATGTTTGATGAGCAATTTTGTGAGTGTAATTGATCTATCTCTTGGGTTCAATTTCCACATGGTATCAGAGCTCTTGTAGATTGATTTCTCTCCTTCCAAATTGTTATTGCAGGTTCAACATCACTGACTGGGAGCGCATTCTGCTGACTGAAGGGCACAGGAGCTAAAATATGGACCAATCTCAAAGGATCATCTTGACTTCATTCAATTTCTTCGAATGGAAAGCTGAGATGGAGATATTGTTGAGAGAGAAAGGTCTCTACAGGGTTACCATGGCTACTGAGGCAGAGCCCAATGCAGCTGCAGAGAAAATTAAATGGCACAACAGGAGGGATGAGGCCGATGGTCTTTTGTGTCTGAGTATTTCAAGAGACCTCCTCTTTCATCTTGATTCATTGACATCTCCTAATGAGGTGTGGGAGAAGCTTAAAGAGTTTTTTGCAAAGACAGATGAGATGAGAGGACATCAAATCGAGAATGAATTGATCTCCTTGAGTCCTAGTAGCTTCGAATCATTGCAACTCTATTTTACCAAGTTTAAGGCCCTTGTTTTGCAGTTAAAACAATGTGGGATTGAAAAGGAGGAGCAACTAGTTTTGACCATTCTCTCAAAGCTTGGTCCTGACTATTCAATGTTTGTTTCGACCTTCTATGCCACTAAATTGACAGCTCGAACCTAGAAGATGCCTAAGCTTGTTGAGTTCATGGAATCCCTCACTCAGAAGTAAGATAAATTGGTGATGATGGGCGCCATCAAACCTTCCAAAGACCAAGCTTTGGTTGTTGGAGATTCGAAGGTGGATTCAAAAAGCAAGAAAAAAGCTAAAAAATCCACCTGAGCAAAAGAGAGACAAGGCAAAGTCTCAAGAGGAGTCCTCAGGCTCCAAGAAGAACCCCCAGAAGAAGAACAACAAAGGAGAAATGAGCAAGTGCGCATACTGCAGTAAGGGCTATCGTCCTGAGAGCTCTTGTATGAAAAAACAGATAGACATGTTGACCCAACTCCTGGAGAAAAACGACATCTCCCTTCCTGATTGCTCAAAGAAGAGGGAAGGAGGATCAAATTCAGAAGACAACCTCAAGCTCACCTAGCTTCATCATTGATTCTGGAGCTTCTAGACATATGGTTTTGACAAGGGAGATCTTTTCCTCTCTTGACATGTCAAAAGGTCCACCAATAGTTTTGGGAGATAACTCTCTGACTGACAGTGTGGGAAAGGGTAGGATTGATCTTGACCATGGTAATTTCAATAATGTGTTGTATGTTCCAGGTCTTACCTCTATTCTCTTGTCAGTGTATTAGATGACTCACACTGGGTCTCCAAAGAAAGTCATCTTCTCCCCCAATGAAGTTGAAATCATTGAGATTTCGAATGGTTAAGTCATAGCAAAAGGTGTTGTTGATCACACTTCGAAGGTATACAAGTTTTCCCATTTTCTACCCTACTCAAATGCCTCTGCTCTTCTTACTCATGCTAATGAAGCAAGCAAGCTTTGGCTTGAAAGATTTGGCCATCTTAACTACAAGTATCTTTCTGATTTGAGTGACAAAGACATGGTCATAGGGTTACCAAAGATCAAGTTTTCTAAGGGAGTCTGTCAAGGTTGTATCCTAGGAAAACACCCAGAGCACAAGTATGAGAGAGCTAGTCATGAGAGAACCTCTATACCTCTTGAGTTGATCCACAGTGACATTGCTGGTCCATTCCCTCATATGTCCATGAGTCAAGCAAAATATGCACTCACCTTCATAGATGACTTTTCCAGGTATTGTTGGGTTTACTTCCTAAAGCATAAGTCTGAAGTTTTTGATCTCTTCAAAGTCTTTAGAGCCTTGGTTGAAAACTAGTCTGGGAGGAAACTCAAGATCCTCAGATCTGACAATGGTGGTGAGTTTGTCAAGTCTGAGTTCATCCAGTATTGCAAAGATGTAGGTATCTAGATGCAACATTTTATTCCTTACACACCACAACAAAATGGTGTTGTTGAGAGAAAGAACAGATCACTGAAGGAGATGGCAACTTGCATGATGGAGGCTAAAACTTTGCCACCAAAGTTTTGGGCCGAGGCTATAAATTGTGCATCCTATATCCAGAATAGGGTGCCACATAAGCAGCTTGATGGTATGACTCCTTTCGAAGCTTGGAGTGGGCACAAGCTAGATGTGACCCATTTCAGGATTTTTGGCTCAAAGGCTTGGGCTAGAATTCCAATTGAAAAGAGGAAGGCTTTGCAACCCCAAAGCCAAGAGTGCCTATTTGTTGGGTATTCTGAAGATTCAAAAGGGTACAAGTTGATCAACTTGAGCACTAACAAAGATTTCATTGAAAGAAGTGTTCAGTTTGAAGAAGAGCCTTTAGTAGCAGTTGAATTTGGAGAGTCCTCTTCACCACCACAGACATTGATTGTAAGTGAAGAGACTAATGAGTTTGCTGATTTTGATATGTCTGATAATGATGAATTAATTGCAGATCCTAACAGCCCTACAAGACCAAAGTGGGCAGCAAGGACCATTCATGCAGCTGGGGAACTAGCTGGAAATCCTAATGACACTAGGAGGACTAGATTTCAATTTGAGAGTGCCCTTTGTGTGAAAGATCCACTCTTTGCTAAGAAGTGTTATTTGATGATAGATTCTGATCCACAAACATATGAAGATGCAGCACATGATCCAAGATGGAAAACAGCCATGAAAGAAGAATTCGGTTCGCTCCAGAAGAACAACACATGGGAACTAGTTGATCTCTCCCTAGGAAAAAAGCTAGTGAAGTGTAAGTGGATCTTTAAAACTAAGTTTGCTGCTGATGGTTCACCTTTGAAATATAAGGCAAGATTGGTAGCCAAGGGCTACTCTCAGGTACATGGTATTGATTACAATGAGACCTTTGCACCAGTGGCAAAGATGGACTCCATAAGGCTTGCTCTAGCCATTGCAGCTTCGAAGCAATGGGAGGTACATCACATGGATGTAAAGTGTGCCTTTCTAAATGGAGATCTGAATGAAGAGATTTATATGCAGCAACCAGTAGGTTTTGTATCTAATCCATCGTTGGTGTGGGGGTTGAAGAAATCATTGTATGGGCTCAAGCAAGCCCCCAGGGCTTGGTATGCCAAGATTGATGGCTTTCTGCTGTCACTGAGTTTTGTTCGATACAAGTCTGATCGTAATGTCTATTTGAAGCTGATTCATGGTTCTTTAATGATTATTGTTCTCTATGTGGATGACCTACTGATTACAGGAAGTTCAAAGAAAGAGATTGTCTCCTTGAAGGATGCAATGAACCATGCCTTTTCTATGACAGATTTGGAATTGTTGAGCCAATTCTTGGGTCTCGAAATTGCTCAATCCCAACATGGAATCAAGGTTCATCAATCAAAGTATGCTTCAGATTTTCTCACCAAGTTTAGCATGAAAGATTGCAAGCCCAACAAGACTCCATTCCTTTCAGGAGTTAAGCTTGAAGAAGCAGGTTCTTTTCCTATGGTAAATAATAAACTGTATAGGCAGTTGATTGGGTGTTTTCTTTATCTTACACATACTCGAACTGACTTATCTTATGCAGTTAGTGTGGCTTCAAGATACATGGATCAACCTCATGAGATCCATTGGAGAGCAGCCAAGAAGATCCTAAACTTTGTTCAGGGAACAAGGACTCATGGGATTTTCTACAAAGCAAAATCTGACTTAGAGCTAGTTGGATTTACTGACAGTGATTGGGCAGGTGACAACATAGATCGAAAGTCTACCTCAGGATATGTGTTCATGCTTGCAGTAGGACCAATCAGCTGGTCAAGTAAGAAGCAGAGTGCCATAGCACTCTCATCTACAAAGGCAGAGTATAGAGGAGTTGTAAATGTAGCTACTCAATGTTTATGGTTGCAGGGGATATTTAGAGAATGTGGTTTCGAATCAGAGTTTTCAACAGTCATCTATTGTGACAATCAAAGCACCATTCGAATCTCCACTGATCCAGTTCAAAGACAGAGAACCAAGCACATTGAGATCCATATGCACTATATCAAGGAGCTTGTGCATGATAGTACCATTGCTCTACTCTATTGCGCATCTTCAGAACAAGTAGCAGATATCTTCACCAAAGTATTATGTGAGAAGACCTTCAGTAATCTCAAATCACTACTGGGGATTGCTGATCATGTGGTGAAGAATGATTGATAACAAGATTTCCGAAATTTTGTTTCTTGTTCATGTTTAAGGGAGGATTTTTCCACTAGGTTTTTGCCTCTTTCCTTGGTTGTATGGACATGCAGTATGTAAAAGGGTGACTACGCCTTGTTGCTAGGCCTTATAATTTTCTAATATTTACTCATAAAGTCAGGCTTAAGGGGGGGTGTTAGAATAATCAACCCATAGTTAGCCATATTTGACATTAATTAAATCATTTTTGTCTTATTCCTAGATTCCCTCTCTATGCTAGTTGACTTCTACATGTTACTAGAAGTCAATACTTGCTAAAGTGGATCATGGAGCGCTTTGGAATCATCCTGGAAACATATTTAGCATGTCTGCTTTATTCCTGGTTCCTTAAAGCGCATATCTGCTTTTTCTGAAAGCTGCCTTGCTTTATAGCAGTTTTAAGGCATAAAGGAAAAGCTAGTCTAGGGGAACTTGCCTTGTTTTTTGACCACATCATCCTCCTTCCTTTTCTCCCTACAAAAGCATGAATGAGTTGTCTTTCCACCACTTATTAGCTTGCCCACTTGCTTTAGCTAATTCGTGAGGATCTTCATGGATTTGGAAAGTCATTTTTGCACCTATGGGGGATTTGACTTGATTTAGTAAGCCTGCTTTTTGACCAATTCGAATAGCAACCTAGTGCTTTCGAATCTCTCATGTAATTATATATTCGAGCAACCTATTACTTCATATGGTTGGCTAATGTACACTTATTCAATACAGGATTAAGTTATGCTCCAATTTCAGTCTCCTTTTGTGTGAATTTTGCATGTTTGATTAGCAATTTTGTTAGTGTAATTGATCTATCTTTTGGGTTCAATTTCCACAAGCTTAGCTCTGTAAGTTTGTGAACATTGTGATTTCTTGAAGAGTTAAGACAATTAAGAATAGTATTTGTCATTCTCAGTTAATATCCATGGCCACAAGTCTTAGATTTGAGGATAGATTGGATGGGGAATCCAATTTTAGCCCCTGGAAAGAAAGAATTGTTTTACTACTTGAGGAATCAGAACTATGGGATATAGTTGAGAAATCCATAACAGTTCTTTTATCACATATATAGTAGCCGAGCTACCATATTCTATTTTTCATATTTCAGTACACGTTTCAGCCAGTTCCCTTACATATGAGATGCTGAGATGAGCATCAATGATGGATCATTATTTGATGATGGACTATAGTACTCTTCCATGCCATGACTGAGTCTCAGGACACTCAGATTTGAGGACTGATGTAGCCATTTAGCTAGTTGCAAAGCAGTCAGTAGTGCCCAGAGTTGCATCAGTAGTTTCTCATTGGACAGATGTTGGTTCGGATTGAATGTTTACATGTTTATAACTCAGCATATATTATCTTGTGTTATAGTTATTATTGCGCTTATACTCATTCTTGTGACATGTCTCAGCATCTAGTGTCATGATCTGGCGGTCATATAAATATGTGGACTTGGATGTATTGATATTATGTGTGTATGTCCCTACTCAGACCTGGAAGTTCTTGATCTATACTCATTGGTTTTACCCTCAGGGAGAATAGACGTAGTCATTCCCACCATACTTTGGCTTGCTAGTGTTGGTCTCATTGTTCACTATCTCCACCCATCCATTGCCTTCTAGTTATGCTTCCAACCCGACCTACTACTTGACCTGTGGCATGGAGGACCTTTCCCTGCTAGAGCCTCTTTGTTGGACAAGCTTCCCTGTGTATGTGTCTCAGCTCTGAGTTTCCTAGGTTGTGCTGGCTAAATCTGAAACAAGTAGTGCTTCCATCAATACAATGTATTTGGAAATGAATGAATATCTTATGAAAAAATCCCATTCATGAAAAGTAGTGTTTTTAAACATACATGAATGCAAGGCAAGCCTAATGAAATTAGCTTTGAAGTACATTGAAATGAATATCTTAAAACATTCATGAAAAGCAGTGTTTTTAAACATACATGAATGCATGAAGCCTCAATAATAAAAATCCGTGTAATAAATACATGGACCAAAGCTATGGAAAATCAAAGGCCCAAAAAGCAATGGTTCCTAAAGTTATATCTAAATATTGTTGGCCTCACTTGTATTGATTTGGATTGTGAGCATTTGTCAAGGTGAATAAGCACCTCTGAATGTAACTTATCCATTTGTGAGACATTGCCATCCCCTGTGTTGTTGCTTGTCCGGCATACGCTAGAGTGAGTATCCCCTTTCCATATCCAAAGTGTCACAGTGTCGAGTTGGTAGTCACCCTTCAGCCTAGCCTTTTGATTTTAACCTTCACCCTTCACTAGCAAATTGATTACAACTATGAAGTGAGTATGGTCTTGAAAGTCTGGTCTAAATTATAGCTAATAAATGAAACCCTATATTTGGTTGATAGATCGCCAGTGATATTATTTGCTACTTGTTATAATTGTTATTTGAATGATTTGTGGAGCATGTCTTAACCTTTAAACACTTGCAACAGATGGATGTTAGCCTGGGTTATATTATTGATCATCTACAGATTATTATTTTATCTGTCTGAGCATATTGGATATTATTCTTCATTATGCAGAGATATGTAGGGTGTATGAGCATGCACCTTAGATGGATTTGGACTCCCTGAGTCAAATGAGAAAGCTTGCTTTCAGTTCCGGGCAGTTACAGGGATGATTTGGCTTAGTGAACCATTCTGGAGCAGTTTTGCCATGCTGAACGGCCTGGCAGAACAGAGAGATCATTTGATGGTTTCACCTAGGGCGTTGTATGAGGAGGGGGTGGTCCAGCCACTTGTTTTTACCATATTACCCCCCTCCTAGATAGCCTAGTGGGCTCAGTTGGACAACGCTGACACCCTAGGAGACAGGTTTGGGCATATTATGTTTCCTGAGGCAGATTTAAAATAATAAAAATGGCTACTGAAGAATTCGATTTGGGCTATTGAGGCAAAGAAATGGAATGGGATGAGTTTTGATGATGAGTGTTATGTCTTACACTCCTTCTCCAGCAGTTTCAACTCTTGGATGGACCCACATTCATCTCTCTGGCATATCTTATTATTTTATGGAGCTTTTAGAGGCTCTCAATTTCCTCAAAGAGGCACTATTTTGCATTTAAAAAATTATATTATTTTTATTGTGCCATGGGGCCACGCCACACTAGGGGAGTTAGTTAACACCCCTAGACCCACCCTGAGCTTTATTTATTTTTTATTGAGTGGGATCCCCTCTTATAGGGTGATTTGGTCCATTGATATATTATATTATTGTATTGATCCATATACTCTATGTTGAGCTCATCTCAACCGTTGATTAGAACATATTGATCTTTTAATCTTAGCCACCCATTTGAAAAGTGGTTATGATTTTGGTATCTCTCATTCCTATTTAAAGGAGAGAGCTTCTCATTTGTAAAGGGTCTTTGGCTCTTGGATATGGATAATAGAAAACTATTTTTGTGGAAATTCTTGGATCTCCTTTGCATCTGGTGTTCTTCGATGGTGATTGGAAAATCTATTGCTTCCTAGCATTTGGGTATTTATTGTGAGATCTATATTTTTTGGAAACATTGTCTTGTCTACAGGAGGGCAACTTCACTTGGGCGTTTTTGCAGGGGTTCCTCAACTCGCTCGGCTGGGCTTCGCTTGTATCAGGGGGTTTTCATTAGCATCATAGCGATCTATGATTTCATCTTATTATTTTTCTGTAGCATTTGTTCTTTTCTCGTGACGCTTCAAATCTGATATGGTTGACATTTGTTGTGCAGGAGAGAGGGTGCATTGGCTTCCTTGGGCAAATCGTTTTACATGGAGGCTTCTTTCAAATCTTCTCAAATTGATCGAGATGGCATAGATCATCATCATCAAGACATCTACAGGGTTATCCACGTAAGATCTACAAGTTAGTTCTTCTTTTTCTAGATCTCAATCCATTGACATCTTCATTTTCATGTTAAAACCCTAATTATAAAAAATAAAAAAATATTATAGATCAAACCGCTTGATGTCTTGGCAAACCATTTCTGGGTTTGTAGATCGGGTCAAACCCTAAGTGGGTCTTCCTTCACGTTTTGCTTAGGTGACTCCATTGGGCCTAAATCCCAAGGCACTGTTCTCTAAACCCTAGTGCTACCCCTCATGTTGCCTCCTCTTGCGATTTGATCTTTTCCTTGTGGCTCGGGTACTTTGACATTGTATACCTTCATTCGAGTCTATCCCGTGGTACTAGATAGCCCCAATCCTGTTCTTACCCTCCTTGCATTGGTCACGTTTCCCAAGGAAGTGGATATTGTCATCGTTTGCTAATACTTTGATCCCGGATCTAGTAATAGACTCATAGGTCACTTGTATTTCGAACTTGGATCAAATTTCACATCTCATCAACCCCTGATCCAAGCCCTAATTCACCTTGTGACTTCATCCATAGATCTAGGGTTTACTGCACCTTACACTCTACGTACTTCAACTTCATTTGATTTGATCTGGTGTTTTGGTTTGATCTCTCCTATTGAGAGTAGATCTAGGTCTCCCCCATTGTTGTCTTGGGATAGGATAACATCAAGTGAAGATTGCCTCGATTGGTGTGACAATCATCCATTTGGGAGTCGAGGCTATCTTGGTTCCACCTCTTTAGTTTCCTATCCCTCTATTGTCCATCCTGGATCCACCTCATAGAGGCAACTACAAGTTTGGTGATAACAAGTTCCTGACAAGACTGCAGATGTTGTTGGTTATGCATCATATAAAAAAAAATGTTAAGGCCAAAAGATTGATTCTTGATGCTATCAAGGATCATGTCATTCCTCATGCAGCCGGTAAATCTAATGCATTTGATATGTGGGCATCATTAACTAAGTTATACATGAGTACAAATGAGAATAGAAAGACGGTCCTGAGAGAGAAACTAAGGGATACTAGAATGACTGAAAATGAAAAAGTTTCCTCATACTTTACAAGAATTACCAAAGTTAGGGATGAGTTGAGTGTTGTTGGGGAAGCAATCACAGATGGGGAATTAGTGAGGACTACCTTGAATGGGTTCTCTGTAAAGTGGAACACTTTTGTAAAGGGTGTTGTCTCCCGAGAGAACCGACAAAGTTGGGAGAGACTTTGGGATGACTTTGTTCAGGAAGAAACTCGAGAAGAGTCTCTTCAAAACAAGCAGCAGAAGGGTACAAAATGTGAGGAGAATGTGGCTCTTGCAGCAAAAGGACATAAGAAGAAGAAGGGTTCAAAAATTGACATCAGCAAAGTGAGGTGTTATTCATGTAACACTTATGGACACTATGCAACCCAATGTCCCAACAAATAGAGGGTAAAACAGCAAGTGGCTGCAACTGCAGAGATTGAAGAATTCTCAAGTAAATTTGAACAGGATTTTTCACTTGTGTCCCTAGTATCCAGCACTGACAGTAACAGCTACATGTATGATAATACATGACTTATTGATAGTGGGTCAACGAGTCACATGACTGGAAAGTTGGATACTTTCCACATCATTCATGAAATTGGCAGAGGACATTATGTCAATGGAACTCATGAGGTCAGAGGGATTGGGAAAGTAATTTTTCAATTAGAGTTTAATGAGACACTTGAGTTGGATGGTGTCTTATTTGTTCCAGGGTTGAGGGACAACCTCATCTTGGTTTCAGCCTTGGAAGATGATGGTTTAGCACCTTTTGTGAGATATGGTAATGTAGTCATTTATGATCTGCATGTTCATCTGATCATGTTGGTCTTTCTTGGTGAAAGACGTGGCGGATTATATGTGTTGAGAGGACAGTCCTTAGTAGGAGAATTTGGCTGGCTATCAGATTCCGAGATAGTTGAGCAGGAAGCCCAGAGGGCTGATGAGGCACCAGAAGGTCAGTCCAAAGTGCAGCGTGGTCAGCAGGAAGCTCACTCAGATACCAACAAAAAGCTCAGTTGGTACGAAGAAGCAGAGTTGGAACAAGCTCAGGAATGGAGAGTGGAGTCTCCGAAGAGCTCAGAGTTCAGAGTTGTATGGCACAGAGCTTAAGATCAAAGTCCAGAGCAAGAGGGAGCTGCTAAAAACATTGATCTAGGAGGAGTTGTTAATGGTGATGCCAGAAGGACCTCCCTCGTTAAGAGGGAGTGTTAAAAATCTAACGAGAAATGTCCTTTTCCCATGTTTTTGTGTTTGTCATGGGGGGGACACAAGTTGTGTTTCCTAACAGGTTATATTTTTAAAGTGACTTTTTATACTTTATAAACTTAAAGTGACTTTTAGTTGTGGAACCCAAAAAGTGCATTTAATGTATTTAATATTAAAATGAATATGTGCATTAAATGAGAGCCCTCAGATAAAGCTAATCTCATCCTTTGATTAAATTGGTTGAGGTAGTTAGGGTTCGTTTGGGTGAGATAAAGTATAAATACATGTTAGGGAAAGAAGAAAAAACACAAGGAGGAAGAGAGAAATAATTTGCAGATTGAGTATTTTTGTCATATTATCTAGGGCACGATTTTCCAAGTACTGTTGTTGTTAATAACCTGTCCGTACAACAATTAATGCTGCAGTAAATGGTCCGTACAGTGCTGAATTGAAGACACAAAAATTCAAAGATTTTATGCAAGCTCAGATTCCAAGGCAGAGAAGTATTGTTGCTCAGAATCCGTACAACCGTACAGACATTGCTGGCACAGAACCCAAGGCAATCAGAGCTTGAAAATCAAGATCTGTAAAATCTTTTTGTTGGCTCATGTGGGTTGAATTTGACAGAAAAGTTGAACAGTAGAGTCAGTAAAGATAAGTCACTGCTTTTGGAATTTCATTGTTGATCATTTGACAAAGGATAGAAGTTTTCTGAGTGACTGTAAATTTCTAAATAAGACTCAATAACAAATTTATTTCTCTGGGTTTTCCCCTGTGGGGTTTTGTGGCCCTAAATATTTGTGTTCACATTTTACAGAGATATTGTATTTGTCTCATTGTGTATTTATTGGTCAAGTTATTATTTGGTTGTGATAAAACTTAGAATAGCTTTAAATCATTTATGAGACAAGTGTTTGTTGAAATGTCAGAATGAAGCCATAAAACATTTCCTCAAATTTCTCCATGGTATCAGAGCTTGGCTCTGTAAGTTTGTGAACATTGTGATTTCTTGAAGAGTTAAGACAGTTGAGAACAATATTTGTCATTCTTAGTTAATATCCATGGCCATCAGTCTTAGATTTGAGGATAGATTGGATGGGGAATCCAATTTTAGCCCCTGGAAAGAAAGAATTGTTTTACTACTTGAGGAATCAAAACTGTGGGATATAGTTGAGAAACCCATAACAGTTCCTGACAAGACTGCAGATGTTGCTAGTTATGCAGCATATCGGAAAAAGAATGTTATGGCCAAAAGATTGATTCTTGATGCTATCAAGGATCATGTCATTCCTCATGTAGCCGGTAAATCTAATGCATTTGATATGTGGGAATCATTAACTAAGTTATGCATGAGTACAAATGAGAATAGAAAGATGGTCCTGAGAGAGAAACTAAGGGACATTAGAATAACTGAAAATGAAAAAGTTTCCTCATACCTTACAAGAATTACCAAAGTCAGGGATGAGTTGAGAGCTGTTGGGGAAGCAATCACAGATGGGGAGTTAGTGAGGATTGCCCTAAATGGGTTCTCTGAGAAGTGGAACACTTTTGTAAAGGGTGTTGTCTCTTGAGAGAACCGACCAAGTTGGGAGAGACTTTGGGATGACTTTGCTCAGGAAGCAACTCAAGAAGAGTCTCTTCAAAACAAGCAGCAGAAGAGTACAGAATGTGGCTCTTGCAGCAAAAGGACAGAAGAAGAAGGGTTCAAAAATTGACATCACAAAGTGAGGTGTTATTCATGTAACACTTATGGACACTATGCAGCCGAATGTCCCAACAAACAGAAGGTAAAACAACAAGTGGCTGTAGCTGCAGAGATTGAAGAATTCTCAAGTAAATTTGAACAGGAATTTTCACTTGTGTCCATGGTATCCAGCACTGACAGTAACAGTTACATGTATGATAATACATGGCTTATTGACAGTGGGTCAACAAGTCACATGACTGGAAAGTTGGATACTTTCCACATCATTCATGAAATTGGAAGAGGACATTATGTCAATGGAACTCATGAGGTCAGGGGGATTGGGAAAGTAATTTTTCAATTAGAGTTTAATGAGACACTTAAGTTGGATGGTGTCTTATTTGTTCCAGGGTTGAGGGACAACCTCATCTCAGTTTCAGCCCTGGAAGATGATGGTTTAGCACTTTTTGTGATATATGGTCATGTAGTCATTTATGATTTGCATGTTCGTCCGATCAGATTGGTCTTTCTTGGTGAAAGACGTGGCATATTATATGTGTTGAGAGGACAGTCCTTAGTAGGAGAATCTGGCTGGCTATTAGATTCCGAGATAGTTGAGCAGAAAGCCCAGAGGGCTGACGAGGCACCAGAAGGTCACTCCACAGTGCAGGGTGGTGAGCAGGAAGCTCACTCAAGTACCAACAAAAAGCTCAGTTGGTACGAAGAAGTAGAGTTGGAACAAGCTCAGGAATGGAGAGTGGAGTCTCCAAAGAGCTTAGAGTTCAGAGTTGTATGGCATAGAGCTTAAGATCAAAGTCCAGAGCAAGAGGGAGTTGCTGAGAACATTGATCCACGAGGAGCTGTTAATGGTGATGCCAGAAGGACCTCCCTTGTTAAGAGGGAGTGTTAAAATTCTAACGAGAAATGTCCTTTTCCCATGTTTTTGTGTTTGTCATGGGGGGGCACAAGTTATGTTTCCTAACATGTTATATTTTTAAAGTGACTTTAAGTTGTGAGACCCAAAAAGTGCATTTAATGTATTTAATATTAAAGTGAATATGTGCATTAAATGAGAGCCCATTCTTAGGAAGCCAAGTCCTTTACGAAAGGTTTGTCGTGTTAGAGCATTTATTACAACGCCCCCAAGGGGTATGAACCATAGTGGAAAAATCGGTGAGGGTCCAGAATACATCTTCTTAGCAACATCGGCGAAAAAAATCGGTAAACCGCGGTAAGCATTAAAAAATGCAAAATTTGTAATTCAATAGGGTCAAAATTTGCTTACCGATTTTTCCCCTATTTGCTGATTTTTCGTGATTTTTCCCAATTTTTTCCCGTTTTTTGGCGATTTTTGTTGATTTTTTGCCGCTGTCTGATTTTTTGAAAAATCGGCAACAAAAAAAAATCGCGATTTTTCAGGACATCACTGAAAAATCGATGATTTTTTCCACTATGGTATGAACATGCATTTTATTAAAAGAAAAGACCACAACTGGTCCTTATGCAACCACGGAACTTCTGAGCACTGACAATGAACAATTGACTTGTTCAATATTCTGGCGGCTCACTGGAAATCTCCTAAGTGCAACTTAGGTGATAACACTCGTAAAATTGCGAGTTTGACTCGGATCGCCCTCAAAATGTGTTGATTTGGTTCAGACTGAGTCAAACTCAAAGCTTAGAAAATTGCAAGTTTGCCTCGGATCGCCCTCAAAATGCGTTGATTCAATTTAGACAGAGTCAAACTCAGGTTGACTGACTTTGACTCAGTGAACATGAGTCTAACTCACAATTTTTTCCCTGACACACGATATAAAGCTCTGATTTTTTGAACTGCATGCTCGGGAAAAGTGTTCAAGACCGATTTTGATTGTTTTTGGTCATTATTTTGCTTGTTGGAGGTGTGTCTGCTTGCTAGAGGTACTCAGTAGTAAAAGTGGCATTCTCCTTATCATTCATTTTCCATCATTTTATTTAAATTTTTAACATTACCATAATTGTTTCAGGACGTTTGAGAGTTCAAACCTCATCAAAGTTCATTTACAAAAAGAAGAATTTTAGATCCAATATAGGATTCAATAGAATTAACAGTTTTCAGGATTTTAGGGTTGCAAAGTTTCCATTGGATTCTATCATGTATGAGGGTAAGGGATTGGAATTTAATCAAGCACATCAACCTCTCTATGTACTTTGATGTTGGTGGTACTGATTGTTGAACTCCTCTTTCATGACCTTAATAAAAATGTACCCTTTAGTCAAGCAATATCATTTATTAAGCATGGGAAACTTTTTCTAATTCTACCTTACTTTAACGCTTGGAATAGGAAATTTCATCAAAATTGGGTGTTGCCTAATGTCCCTGGAGGATCTACTTTGAGGTTCGAGGTAGAGGCAAGGGCTAAAGCCTAGAGGAGGGGGGCACATGGTGCTATTGATGAATAGGATCCCAATATAAGCAATGATTTATCTATCTCAACTCATCTTATGGATGGGAACTGATATATTTTGGACATCTATTGATATCTTGCAATATATGGACATGGTTACTTTGGATAGCAATGATTTTTTTTATTCAAAATATCTGTATATATTTAATTTTTTGTATTTGCCGATTTTTTCCCAATCAGATTCAAAACTTTGACTCTTTTGCCTTTTTGATTTATTGTCGATTCCTATTTTGGTAACATTGCAAAAATGCTTTTAAGATGAAAGCTTTTAAAAACCTCGCTTTTCGCTCCCACTCCCGCTCCCAACAACCCCAATTTGATCCTTCCAAATGTGATTTCTAGCTTACAAGGACTAAAAGGAAATTATTAATGTTTTTTCCTAAGTTCCAGATGAAAAATGCACAAGTCCAATTTTAATAATTTGAATCAGCTTGTAATTGATGTATTCAGATCAGATTTTTGCATGGAAATGACTATTATAAGCTATTAAGACATCATGGACACCATCCAAGGAAATTCACAAGCATTTCATGCATGGTTGCGTCAAGTTTGGATTAATTGGCATTATTAATCAGATTTCCTAAGGTCTGATTTTAAAATTGCCATACTTAAACTTCATAGGAAAATTCAACTGGATGATTTAGTGAAGTGGGTCCTTCTAAATAGTGACAAGGATGTCCAATCAACATTTAGAAGGGATTTTGCACATGTTTTGGGCCCCACTAGATGGAGATTTTGAAGATGGTGAAATTTCCCAAGGAGGGCAATATTCAACAAGAAATATCTTCTCATATGGCCCACTAAATCCCTCAGCCATTCATCATTGATAAGGCAAAATCCATACATGTTTTCCTTGGCATTTTTGACACTTTGGCATCCTTATTTGGTCCTCTCATGCTCCATCTCATCCAAGTGCACCCCACATGTCACAGGCGATTTGGCCAATTGTACAAATCAGCTTTTTAAGATGTAATCTCAGCCATTCATTTGTAATTGAGAGTCAAATGAAGATCTCGGCCCTTCATATCATTAGATTAGGGATTTCGCTCTCCTCTTGCTCTATAAAAGAGAGAGCAACTCATTTGTAAAGGAGGTAGTTTTGACTCTTGAGAATAACAGAACAACTCTGATTTCACTCATTTAACTCTTGTGTTCTTGATGTCTTGTGGCTGGATTTTTGCTCTTGCTTTTCTCTAGTATTATGTGCTTGACATCTGATCCAATTTGAGGTACTATTTTTCTTGTTTGTGTATGTATAAATCTGGAATTTGCAACTGCTCTAATGCTTTCAATTTCTTTGGCAAGAAACTCAACTTAGAAATCTATTGCATGTGCCTTCCTTTCTGGGTTTTGCTCCTAACCATTTATACATTACCTCTCTAACTTGATTGCTGATTTTTTCTTAGGTATTTGAAACTTATAATCGACCTTCATTGCCAGGGTCTTACTCAGTTTGTAGGATGGAGAAGTGCTGGTTCTAAAAGGGGCACCTCAGCTGGGTTGATTTGTTGATTGCTCAAGGGTCTCTATTGTCCATGGATCTCAACTACATTTCAGTGTGCTAGGAGGGGTGAATCGACTCCAAGCGCAACACCAAGGCACCAGGTCAATTCCTAGATCCAGTCTTCTTATACATTTTCCTTTCTTGGATCAACTTTCTTCATATCTCTCCTTGTATATATTATTCTTTGAGTTCGATTCTTCATTTATAGAACTAGGGCTTGGTTGGAGTTTTGCTTTTAGTTTTTTATAGGAGCTACATTTATGCTCCCATTTTGTATTGTTATCATGGTACTGCACAGACCCATTAACCCACTTTTGTGGTCATTTGTTGGAAATTACTGAAATTATCTTATCTTATCTTTATCTTCTTCTCCATTCTTTTAAAAAGAAATTTGTTTTCTAAAAATTGTTTGCCACTAGAGTAAATATGCATTTTCCAGGATAAAATACTTTTGCATCCTAGGCATAAGATCATTCTGTAGTCCCTTAGGTTGTACCCCAACCGGATTTAAGATTTCTTTAGTAGTTATGCCCAGCTACGGAAATGTGCAAATGCCAAGGACGGTTGTGCATATAGCACCATCTCTGCGCCACTTTAGGTCAGTAAGCTAGTCCTTTGACCAAGGGAGGGAATCCTCAAATATAGGTAAGTATGAATCCTAGTTTGTCACCCTAGTACCTTTCAGAAATGCATGCTAAATTTGACTGGGTTTAAAGCTGAAATCTGAGGTGCTTGTGGGAAAATCTCAGCCATGAAAACTAAGTTGCATTGAAGCGGATACAAAAACGGATACGGATATAAGGGGGGACATGGATACGACAAATTTTCAAAAAGGCCAGATTCGATACTGCGGGCAAACGACACACACACACATATATATATAATTTGAAATTCATGAGACAAAAAACTCACTTTTAGATTACCATTTAGATTTAACTAGATCATCATCATCATCATAAATATTTTAATGTTATCATTGTCATCATAATATTATCATTGTAATTTGACAATTTGTACATACTACATCGTCATCATCAAAGGCAACTATCTAATATCATCAAACCATACATGTAACATGAATCATGATACTATGAAAACAACCATTGGCATTCGACATCCTAACTCTATAAATAATGGCCCAATCATAATACATTATCTGTCAGTGCTTGATACATGCGGCCAACACTGAACAATGAACACTTAACAAAATTCCCCATGGGCCACAAAAATAAAATAAAATATGCTACAAACTACCCTGAATCGAATGGAAGTGAAACTTGAGCAATAGCATACTTGGAACCAGTGTTGCAATCATTGACTGAGAAATCGCGATGTTCCGAGAAATCGAGAGTTTTTCAGCTCGTCGATTTTTTCTCAAAAATTCACCAAAAAAATTAGGTCGATTTATTCCCGAGATATCGCCAATTTTTTCCCAAGATATCGCCGCTTTTTTCCCGATTTATCTCGAGATATTGCCGATGTTTTCTAAGCCAAATTTTTCCCGAGATATTGCTGATTTTTTCTCGATTTATCCTAATATTTAAAAAATTGAAAAAAATAAATATTTTATTATTTTGTAAATTTGTCGATTTATTGTCGATGTTTGCCAATGTGCTATCGAGATATTTCGAAACGATGTTTCCTGGACCTTGTCGATTTTTTTGTCGCGTCGATGTTTGCAACATTGCTTGCTTGGAACCAGTGTTGCAAACATCGGCCGAGAAATCACGATGTTCCGAGAAATCGCGAGTTTTTCAGCTCGCCAATTTTTTCTCCAAAAATCGCCAAAAAAATCGGGTCGATATTTTCCCGAGATATCGCCGATATTTTCCCGATTTATCTCGAGATATTGCTGATGTTTTCTAACCCGATTTTTTCCCGATATATTGTCGATTTTTTCCTGATTTATCCCGAGATTTAAAAATTTGAAATTTATTTTATTTTATTTTTTATTTTGTAAATTTGTCGATTTATTGCTAATGTTCGTTGATGTGTTGCCAAGATATTCTGAAACGATGTTTCTTGGACCTTGCTAATTTTTTCTCCGCGCTAATGTTTGCAACACTGCTTGGAACACTAGAACGTGGTAGTGGGCCAATGCTACAGCCTCCAGCAACATAGAAATGACGGGGCTAGCAAACGACTACTACTCTAGTGAACTATGAGACTACTACTGAATTGTGCAAATTGCGAACAAACATGAACTTGGAATGGCTGCAAAAGACTTCATGGACAAGTGACTATTGAACACTGAACCAGTGAACAATGAATAAATTTGCAATGTAATCCAATGAGATCGAGATCCCTTTTAATAGATACAAACGTATTCGTTGTGTTATCACATATATAGTAGCCCGGCTGAACCAGTGAACAATGAATAAATTTGCAATGTAATCTTATGAGATCGAGATCCCTTTTAATAGATACATAGGTATCCGTTGTGTTATCACATATATAGTAGCTGGGCTACCATATCCTATTTTTCAGATTCCAGTACCTTTTTCGGCTAGTTCCCCTACATATGAGATGCTGAGATGAGCATCTATGATGGATCATGATTTGATTGATGGACTAAAGTACTCTCCCATGCCATAACTGAGTCTTAGGTTACTTAGATTTGAGGATTGATGTAGTCATTTTAGCCATTTGCAGAGCAGTTATTAGTGCCCAGATTTGCATCAGTGTTTTCTCATTGGACAAATGATGGTTCAGATGGATTATTTACATGTTTATGACTCAGTTTATACTATCTTGTGTTATGGTTATCATTGCTCTTATACTCATTTTTGTGACATGTATTAGCATTTGGTATCATGATCTAGCGGCCATATAGATATGTGGACTTGGATGTATTGATATTATGTATTGATGTCCCTACTCAGACCTGGAAGTTCTTGATCTATACTCATTGGTTTCACCCTCCTTAGGGAAAATAGCGGTAGTCATTTCCACCACACTTTGGCTTGCTAGTGTTGGTTTCACCACTCACTGTCTCCACCCATCCATTACCTTCCAATTATATTTCTGATCCGACTTACTACTTGGCTTGTGGCATGGAGGACCTTTCCCCACTAGAGCCTCTATGATTGGATAAGCTTCCCTGTTTATTTGTGTATCGGCTTTGAGTTGCCTAGGTTGTGTTGGATAACCTGAAACAAGTGGTGCTGCCATCAATACAATGTATTTGGAAATGAAATGAACATATGAAAAATCTCATTCATGAAAAGTAGTGTTTTTAAACATATGTGAATGCAAGGCTAGCCTAATGAAATTGGCTTTGAAGTACAATGAAAAGAATATCTTAAAACATTCATGAAAAGTAGTGTTTTTCAACATACATGAATGCATGAAGCCTAAAATAATAAAAATACGTGAAATAAATACACGGACCAAGGCTACAGAAAATCAAAGGCCTCAAAAAGCAACGGTTCCTAAAGTTATATCTAAGGATTGTTGGTCTCACTTGTATTGATTTGGATTGTGAACATTTGTCTAGGTGAATAAGCACCTCTAAAGTAGCTCACTCATTTGTGAGACAATGTCATCCCCTTTGTCGTTGCTTGTCCGTCATATGCTAGAGTGAGCATTCCGTTTCCATATCCAAAGTGTCACAATGTCAAGTTGGTAGTCACCTTTTAGCCTAGCCTTGTAAATTTTAGCCCTCACCCTTCACTAGCAAAATGATTACAACTATGAAGTGAGTATGGTCTTGAAAGTTTGGTCTGTGTTATAGTTAATAAATGTAAACTTTATATATTTGTTGATAGATCGCTAGTGAAATGACTACTACTTGTTATGATTATTACTTGAATGATTTGTAAAGCATGTTTTAACCTTTGAACATTTGCAGTAGATGGATGTTAGCTTGAGTTATATTATATGGTCATTTATAGATTATTATTTTGTCTATCTGGGTATATTGGATATTGTAGATGATCATGCAGAGACCTATAGGGTGTATGCGTATGCACCATGGATGGATTTGGACTCTCTCAGGCCAATGAGACATCTTATCTTTAGTTCCGGGCAGTTGTAGAGATGATTTTGGCTCAGTGTACCTTTTGGTGCAGTTTTGCCATACTGGATGGCATGTATGAGCAGGGAGATATCTTTCTTGGATCTCCTAGGGCGCTGTATGAGGGATAGGGGGTCCAGCCACTTGATTGTACCATATTATCCCCCTCCCAGAGAGCCTGGTGGGCTCAGTTGGATAACGCAGGCACCCTAGGAGACAGTTTCTAGCATATCACGTTTCTCGAGGTAGATAAAAAATAATTAAAATGGCTACTGAAGAATTCGATTTGGGCTACTGAGGCAAGGAATTGGCATAGGATGAGTTCTGATGATGCGGGTGATGTCTTCCACTTCTTCTCCAGCAGTTGCAGCACTTGGATGGGCCCACATCTATTTTTCGGGCATATTATATTATTTTCTGGAGCTTTTGGAGGCTCATGATTTCCTCAAGGAGACAATTTCACAGTTAAAATATTATATTATTTTTATTGTGCCATGGGGACACCCAAAAGGAGTTAGTTAACACTCCCTGGACCCACCATGTGCTTCATTTATTTTTTGTTGAGTGGGATCCCCTCTCGTAGGGTGATTTAATCCACTTTTATATTATATTATTGTATTGATCCATGTATTGTATGTTGAGCTCATCTCAACCATTAATTAGAACATTTGTATCTTTTAATCTTAGCCACCCATTTGAAAAGTGGTTAGGATTTTGGTTCTCTCATTCCTATTTAAAGGAGAGAGCTTCTCATTTGTAAAGGGGGGTCTTTGGCTCTTGGATCTGGATAATAGAAAAACTTTTCTTGTGGAAATTTTTGGATCTCCTTTGCATCTGGTGTTCTTAGATAGTGATTGGAAAATCTATTTCTTCCTAGCATTTGAGTATTTGTTGTGAGATCTATATTTTTTCGGGAAACATTGTCTTTTCTATAGGAGGGCGACTTCAACTTGGACGTTTTTGCAGAAGTTCCTCAACTCGCTTGGCTTGGATGCGTTTTGTATTAGGGGGTTTTCATTAACATCACTGCGATCTATGATTTTATCTTGCTATTTTTCTGTCGCATTTGTTATTTTCTCATGACGCAAAAAAATTGATATGGTTGACATTTGTTGTGTAGGAGAGAGGGCGCAGTGGCTTCTTTGGGCAAAACATTGGCATAAAAACTCACTCAAATCTTCTCAAATTGATTGGGACAGCATAGATCATAATTATCAAGGCATCTACAAGGTTTTCAAAGTAAGATCTACAGGTTAGTATTTCTTTTCTAGATCTAAATCCATTGGCATCTTCATTTTATGTTAAAACCCTAAATATTAAAATATCAAAAAATATTATGGCTCAAACCGCTTGAGTTCTCGGCAAACCATTTATGGGTCTTGTAGATCGGGTCAAACCCTAAGTGGTTCTTCAAAAACATTTTGCTAAAATTGCTTCATTTGGCCCAAATACCAGGGCACTGTTCTCTAAACCCTAGCACTATCCTTTAGGTTGCCTTCTTCTCTGGCGATTTGATCTTTTCCGGCAAACCATTTCTGGGTTTTGTAGATTGGGTCAGATCCTAAGTGGGTCTTCAAAAACGTTTTGCTAAAATTGCTTCATTTGGCCCAAATCCCAAGGCATTGTTCTCTAAACCTTAGCGCTATCCTTTAGGTTGCCTTCTTCTCTGGCGATTTGATCTTTTTCGGCAAACCATTTCTGGGTTTTGTAGATCGGGTCCAATCCTAAGTGGATCTTCTTCAACATTGCGCTAAAAGTGACTCCATTGGCCCAGATCCCAAGTCACTGATCTTCAAACCCTGGCGCTACCCCTCCTGTTGCCATTTTCTCTTGCGTTTTGACCTTTTCCCTGTGGCTCGAGTGCTTTGACATTGTCATACCTTCTTTCGAGTCTATCCATCGGTACCTGATAGCCCCAATCCTGTTCTTGCCCTCCCTACATTGGTTACGCTTCCAAAGGCGGTGGACATCTCAGTCTTTTGCAAGTACCTTGATCCCAGATCTAGTATTGAGCTTATAGGTCACCTGTGTCCTGAACTTGGATCAAATCTCACATCTTATAAACCTTGATCCAAGCCCTAGTTCACCTAGTGACGTCATCCATAGATCTAGGGTTTCCTCAACCTTACACCTTACGTACTTCAACTCCATTTGATTTGATCTGGTGTTTAGGTTTGATCTCTCCTGTCGAGAGTAGATCTGAGTCTCCCCCATTGTTGTCTTGGGCTAAGATAGCATAAAGTGAAGACTGCCTCAATTGGCGTGGAAACCATCCATTTGGGAGTCGAGGCAATCTTGGTTCCACCTCAGTTGCTTGTCCCTCTACCATCCATCCTAGATCCATCTCATATAGGCAACTACAAGGTTGGTGATAACACGTTGTAGGGACCTTTAGGGTAAATTAAGATGATTTTAGAACTGTCAGCCTAAAAAAATAACATTAAACCATAATAAATCGAAATTTATACTTGAAACGGTGAATTTCCCCCACTGAAACGGATCAAGAATTTGATGAACCGTTTCCCATTCAGACGGGTCCATATCGCATTTCATCCTGATTCGTATCCCAGTCAGCCTGATTTGTATCGCATTCTAGCAGATCCATTTCCAACTCAGCTGATATGAATCACAATCATTTCACAGTCATATCCCATTTGCTTCCGTATCTAAAATGGGGAATGATGTTTCAAAGGGGTCAATTGGGGGTTTCCGGTAACTAAGCATGAAAACAAATAGAGAATGAGTGTTATATTTGAAAAGGGAGGCCCAAGTATTCCAAAAAACCTCAAAACTTAAAAAAATTGCACACCATAGGTGCCTTAGTCGTAACCAACTCTTAGAAAAGAAGGAAACAATAACAAAAAATATATTCAGTTGACAAAGTATGTTTCAACTTCCCAATTATTGTTGTCAATGTAACTTTGGAAGATATTATGTTGTATATTATTATTGTATTTTATTGTACCCATGTCGAGATGTTTTTCCTCTGTTCGGGATGTCATTATTATGCTTGGTCATTGAGGTAAAACCTCTGTTCTAAGTCAGGGCGATAGGCCCTAGGATAAATAAAGAAAAAAATGTATTTTTGACTCTCATTAGGAGAAGTCGACCCTGCTAGGTCAAGAGGTCGACCCGGTTAGGTTTCAGGTCATGTCAACTGAAGGGTATAAATAGGGAGGCGCCCTCCCTCATTTATACACACACTCACTCACTCTTGAGTTTGCATAAAGAGAGAGAGAGAGGACAAGTTCGCTAGAGGAGAAAGAGAGAGAGCTGCAGAAGACTTCTTATTCTTGGGTTTTCCATCTTGTGACATTGTATTAGTGACGAATCTATCTTCGAGGAAGTTTGTGGGGTTTTCTCCTTTATGGTTTCCCCGAGGAAAATCTTTGTGTCTTGGGTATCTTGTTGTGCTTGTTATTCTTTTAGTTAAAGATCCTATTCAAATTGAGTTAAAGTGCAAGCTCTAAAATGGCATCATAGCTACTCTGAAAGAAGGCACTGTGCAGGAACGGGAAACTAGGGCTTCCTAGTTCAAGGTCTTCTCTCCATAGATCATCAGGAAAAGAGGGCTAGGCTAACTCGCCCTAGGAGGGCGCATCTTTTGGAGGAAGCATAATCAAATTTGAAGAAGTTTCATTTTTGACCTAGACACTTGTGTCGGGAGAAAACTAGGGCATCAAACTTTTGGGATTTTCCTCCATCAAGTTGGAAAAAAGAGTACATCAGGCAACTCGCCTTGGAGAGGCGCATCTTCCTGTCCAAACAAAAGTTTGAAACTTCTAGCACGAAAAAATAACATAAAGAAGACAATTCCCAACAGTGAAAGCAAAGCAAAAGGGATATGGGAGATAGTCCACTTAGATGTATGCAGTCCCATGTCTCCCAGCTCACTAAGAGGGTATGTATACTATGTTTCTTTTATAGATGACCTCTCTCGTAAGACTTGGATCTACTTCTTGAAAAGTAAAGATGAAGTATTTAGCAAGTTCAAGGAATTCAAAGCCTTGGTTGAAAATCACACTTAAAAGAAGATCAAGACTCTACGGTCAGATAATGGCAGAGAATTCACCTCGAAAGAATTCAAGGACCTTTGTAGAGAATATGGGATTAAGAGGGAGTTGATCACTCCCTAATTCCTCAAAAAAATGGTGTTGTAGAACGAGAAAAAAAAACCGATAATGGAAGCAGCAAAAGCAATGCTACATGACCGGGATCTTCCAATGCACTTATGGGCAAAAGCAACAAGGACAACTGTGTATGTACAAAACCGTACACCTCACCGAGTATTAGACAACAAGACTCCCTAAGAGGCTTTCTCAGGTGAGAAACCAGAAGCCATCCATCTTAAGATATTTGGCTGCCTAGTGTACATACACATCCCAAAAGAAAAGAGAACCAAGCTAGATCCTTCAGGAAGGAAGGGAATATTCGTGGGATACAACGATAATTCAAAGACCTACCGAATATACTTCCAAGGATTTAAGAAGATCGACATCAGCAGAGACGTAACATTCGACGAAGACTCAGCACGCCTCAAATTAAAAAAGCTACCTATTGAAGAAGAACCTGAAGCAACCAAAGTCAGAGGCACTACAATGGAAGAAGCAACTTCAGAAGACCATGAAGACCACGACATAGCAGAACCACAAGAACCTGTAGAACCACTTCGCGAGAAGAACTCCCACAAAAGAAGACCAGGATGGGCACGAGAAATAATACAAGATGCAGAGAAGTATGTGTTAAGTTTTTAATGGTTATACAAGATCTAATAACATTTAGCATCATAACATCATAACCATATGCAAAAGGATCACTGAAAGATAGACAAGCACAACCACACAAAAGAACACAGAGATTTATTCTTGGAAACCCTCATGGGGAAGAAAACCCAGCAAAACTTCCTCTATATAGATGTATCAAAAGTATAAAGACAAGACCCGAAACAAATGCTCCTTCTCCTAGTAGATATATATCTCTCTCTCCCATACGCTATACACAAGTGAGTGTGTATTCAAATGAGGAACACAACTCCTCTATTTATACTCTTTTTGGCACTTGACTTTTAACCTAACAAGTCGGCCCCACTAAACTGACAAGGCCGACTTCACCTAAGAAGACTCAAAATTATATTATATTATACTCATTAGGGTACTATTGACCCGACTAACAATGGAGGTTATATCTCATGACTCTATGATTACCAAATACAATAGTAACATCTCGAGAGAGGAATAAGACATCTCAATAGGGGTACATCAGTAAAATACATTTAGAATATTCTTCGAAGTTACAATATTTCAACACTCCCCCTTAACGAGAAGGGTATTCTACTGACAACAACATCATCAACTATAGGAATATGGAGAGAGAGAGCATCTGCAACATCATCAACTATAGGAATATGGAGAGAGAGAGCATCTGCAACATCATCAAGGTGATACATCTATACGTCATAAGAAGTTTTCAACAATCATCAGTAACTCGAACAGTTACTGAAACATCTTCAGTAACGGAGCATCATCTTCTACAGCATTGAGTCTTCATCTTTGATCTTCTGCAGCACTCGATTAGTTGCTCCTTTGTAGCATCATTTTGATCTTCTGCAGCACTCGATTAGTCGCTCCTTTGCAACATCATTTTGATCTTCTTCTTCTTGACGTACCCAATCACTTGATCCTCTGCAATACTTGATCATTCGATCACTCGATCCTTTGCAGCACTTCGATCACTGGATCCTTTGCAACATTCGATCACTTGATCCTTTACTCGATCACTTGATCCTTTGCAACACTTCGATCTTCTAGATCCTTTGCAGTAGCACTTCAATCTTCTTGATCCTTTGCGCAATACTTTGATCTTCTAGATCCTTTGTAGTAGCACTTCGATCTTCTTGATCCTTTTTAGCCGCACTTCGTTCTTCTCGATCCTTTGCAGCAGCACTTTGATCTTCTTGATCCTTTGCAGCTGCACTTCGATCTTCTCGATCTTTTGTAGCCACACATCGATCTTCTCGATCCTTTGCAGTCGCACTACGATCTTCTCGATCCTTTGCAGCACTTCGATCTTCTTGATCCTTTTCAGCCGCACTTCGATCTTCTTGATCCTTTGCAGATGCACTTCGATCTTCTCGATCCTTTGTCACAACATTACCTGCAATACACATGATCTCTTTGCGAGATGATCAATCCCTATCACTTTACGACATAGGTCCAAGGATGATGCAATCCTAACTAGTCTACTCCCCCTTAATGAGGAGGGTCCATAGTATCGACTAGTTGGATCATCCGCAAATGAATGCAGGACCATATCGTCTACAACTAAGTGTAGATCACATCTGTAGATGAATGCATGACCTATCGTCTGCAACTGAATGCAAGACTCAATGTGGACCATCCTCAACTTGTTAAGGCTAGGACCACTCCAAGCAAGTGTTATACTACAACATCTACATATGAATGAAGGAACACTCTCCATGCAAGAGTATTGTCTGCAACTGCAGATCTCGTCCACACCTAAATGCAGTGCCTGTCGTCCGTAAGGACTCATCATACAACATCCTCAGCTTTAAATCTAAAACCACTCCCATGCGAGTGTTATTCTTCGGCATCTACAAATGAATGTAGGTACACTCTCCATGCGAGAGTATCGTTTGCAACTGCAGATCTTGTCTACACCTAAATGCAGGACCTGTCGTCTGTAAGGACTCATCGTAAGGGATCCTCAGCTTTAAGGCTAGGACCACTCCCAAGTGAGCGTTATTCTACGACATCTACAAATGAATGTAGGTACACTCTCCATGCAAGAGTATCGTCTGCAACTGCAGATCTTGTCCGCACCTAAATGCAAGACCTGTCATTCGTAAGGACACATTGTAGAGCATCCTCAGCTTTAAAGCTAGGACCACTCCCAAGCGAGTGTTATTCTACGGCATCTAGAAATGAATGTAGGTACACTCTCCATGTGAGAGTATCGTCTGCAGGACCATCCTTAGCTGGTAAGAGCTAGGACCACCCTCAAGAGCAGAGTGTTATTTGTTCGCAAGACCATCCTCAAAAGAGGATACTATCGTCCACAAGTGAATGTCGGACCTCATCAGCATTTGCAGGCGCACTTGGCCTCTTTTGTACTGGAGCATCACTGCCATCCCATCATCAATGACAGTCTCATCATCACTCGCCCTTTCCAGGGAGGATCCATATCATCAACCTACTCCCCCTTTTTTCGAGGAGGGTTCATATCTTCGACATGTTCCACCTTTTTGAGGAGGTTCCATATCTTCATCGTTCCTCCTTGCGAGGAAAGTCTGTATCATCAACATCGATGTTCCTCCTTACGAGGAAAGTCTTCAACATCATCATCATTGTTCCTCGCGAGGAAAGATCTATATCATCATCACTGTTCCTCCTTGCGAGGAAAGTATCTATATCATCATCATTGTTCCTCCTTGCGAGGAAAGTCTTTTCGGACTACACCAATCTTATCACGGAAGTATTCAAACTTTACTTGAGATAGAGGCTTGGTCAACACATCAACAACTTGCTTATCGGTACTCACATACTGGAGTTGTATAGCTCCCTTTTGTACCATATCCCTTATGTAAAAATATCGGATTTCTATGTGTTTTGATTTATCATGGAACACAAGATTCTCTGTCATCTTTATATAACTCTGGTTATCACATAGAATCACTGTGGTATCCAACTCCATATCAAATAGACTTGACATCAGCTTCCGAAGCCATATGGCTTTACAAATAGCGGAGCAAGCTGCTATGTGCTCTGCTTCAGCCTTGCTGAGAACAACACTTAATTGTTTCTTGCTAAGCCATGAGATCATGGCAGATCCCAGACAATAACATCCACCTGAGGCGCTCTTTCTGTCTACGGCACTTCCTGCCCAATCTGAATCCGTATATCCATATAATATGTAGTCATGATCTCTATCATAGTATAGTCCAAAGTCTGTCGTACCTTTCAGGTACCTCATCACATGCTTTGCAGCTATCAGGTGAAAACATCTAAACTTAACTAGATACTGACTCAGGGTGTTCATAGCAAAGCATATATCTGGCCTGGTATTCGTCAGATACATCAATGACCCAATAATGTGTCTGTATTGAGTCATATCCACTAACTCTCATGATTCATCAGATAACAGCTTCAGGTTTGTATCCATGGGTGTGGCCATGGTTTTACAATCCAACATATTAAATCTTCTTCAGATTTCCACAACATACTTTGCGAAGCCGCATTGCTTCACTACAGGCTAAACATGCTGCAATGTACTCAGCCTCTTCATGAGATCATGCCCGATCCCAAACATCTTGAGGTGCTCTTTCTGTCTTCAACACTTCCTCTTTGCATCTACAATGAGTTCATCCTGTCAGGTCATCGACATATCCCAATCTTCCGCATTCAACCTTGAAGGATGGAACCCACTTTACTCTTGGTAAAGCCTTAGTCCATCAGGAAGTTGTCCATCCTATCGTACCATGTCGAACTCGGAGATCTTCTGTAGTCACTCCCCCTGAAGCGGAGCTTCATCTTCCCTCTACATTTTGTCTCTATGTATCAAAACATTCTGTACTGGAGTGACATGTAGCATCCTCTGCTACTAATCTTCTATGTATCCATCTCAAGTTACTAGATGCCAAGATCCTCTATCTTGAACTTTGTTGAAAAGTTCCTCTTGCACCCATATGTGAGCTTGTTGTTTTTCTATAGCTTTCCATCTTCAACCTTGTAGCAACGGTTAATATATTCATCACTCTAGTGATCTTCAAGATCCTTATGTAACTGGATGTGTTGAGCTCGTACAAAGTCTTTTCTGCACATGTGGTTCTTTGCTCGATCTATACTTCTGCTTCACTAGAGAAGTGTGTCTGGTCAATGGAGTATGTCATGCCATGGTCTACTCCCTCTTTCTGAGATAAACCATGAACCTTGCTTTGTATGCTTGATCTTGTAGATCCACATGGAAGACACTACGGACTTCCCTTCAGGTCTTAGAACCATATCCTAGACATCATTCCCCATGAGCAACTGGTACTCTTTAATCATAGCTTCTTCCATAGCTGGAAGGGTCTACATCAATAATGTCACTCAACTGGGCCACATAACTAGAGTGTATCCGAGGCCTCTTACTTTAGTTGGAAGTCCCATCATACTTTTCGTGCCCAAGGTGGTCTTCACCTCTCGAGGTGGATCTACCGCTCTCTTATATTCTTTTGAAGCTCTTTCTTTCGTCACGGTGTCTCTGACCCTGGGAGCTTCAGGTTCATCTTTATGTATGTTTATTACAGTGAATCTTGAACTATCATCACTTGTTCTTCGGAACAAGTCTCGTCCTTCTTTTCTTGTAGGCGATTGTACGGGATCTTTTCTACAAGTCAAGTGCACCAATTGCATCATTTCATAAGGTATATTCATCCTGACAAATTCTTATGCATAAAGATATAATCATGCAACTATTTTAGCCAATACAACATTCATCCATATCCTATATAGAAACTTTCCAGATGACTTCCATCTCTACCATAACATCATTGAGATTGTGCACTAATCCCAATATGTCAGCAAAGAGGTTTCATTCTAGATAAGTAGCAATGGAGTGTTTTATAGCAACATGGGCTACTTACCCATAACATGCATATTAGTAGTATACTGTCATTAATGCAACAATTCTATCATGCATAATACATTTCCTTGAACACAACTAAATAATGACAATTCAAATACTTATCTTTTGTTTGTTTGGTAGACTCCTTGATCCTTCTATTGATTCTGGGAACTTGTGTACTGGGTTTGATTGTCACTTATCCAAATACTGAAATGGATAAGAGTATGATCTTTGTCTTCACCAGTAGAATTCACATTCCTTATCACTTGAGGAATCTTCAGCGGTGTGAGCATGATGTCTTTATTTGACTTCTTCAAGTTGTTCTTTGATTTGAGAAACCCTTGTGAAGTGGAATTGCATGGTCTTTGAGTTTTGTATCTTCACATTCTTCAGCTGGTTCCTCAATGTCATCTTTCTGTTGATATTCTTTCCTTCGTATAGGCTGGTCATTGTACCGAACATATCCTTGGGAGTCTACAAGGATGATACATGTGAGATCCAATGGAGGCGGAAATAGTCCTCTTGGCTTTGACTAAGTCATTCTTGTGCTTTGTCTTCATCTCCCTCTAGATCTGCAGCTTCTTCTTTGACATAGTTCTCCAAGTCATGCTTCTTCAAGTATGAGAAGCACTCTATACTTCCATGCTCAGAGGTTCTTGGCTTCTTCAAGCTTGTTCTCAGGCTTGGTACTCTTTGTCATCATCATAAAAATGAGAACCTCAAATGGAAATAGAGAGGATAGAACTTACCAATGAGATTGCTTCAACTTGATGCTTGCTTGAAAGCTTTTCTGGAATACTGCTTCTGGTTGACCTAAGGTTTGACAGAGAAATCCTAATTTTTCAACTTAGGTATCTTTCAGATATGATTGGATAGAAAGATGCGCCTCCTCAAGGTGATCTAAACAGCATACTCATTTTCCCAAAACTATGAACATAACTGCAAAATATATGATGCCCTAGTTTTCTTCAATTTCTTCTGCAAAATTGCTTGATCTTGTTTCTGTTGTATCTCTGAAATTTCGACTCCTCTGGGTCTGAAACTTCGTAATGAGGTATCTTGGTCTGTCTTCTTTCCAACCCCACATGTTAGAGAAGAATTGGTTTCACCAAGTGGGACTTATGCGAAGTTTCCCAAGGTGACTTATTTCAAGACTGTTCATAATAGCGGAGTTGTACGGACTGCCACCTGTCACTGTTTCATCTTTGGGGTTTGAAAATTTTACCTCATAAACTACAGTCCGTGCCCTATTTGCAACAATTTGCGAAATTTCATTTGGACCTTCCTATCCCGAGATATAGCAATTCTCCCTAGGTCGCTTGTTTAAGGCTGAATTCTGGGAGGGGCTGGAACCCTATCTCCTAGATTATATGAATTTTGGAGGAATCATATCTCCTAGATTAAATCATATCTCCTAGATTATAGTGAATCTGAGGCTGGAACTTTTACACAGGGTACATCAAAATTTCATCTTTGTCCTGTCAAAGTTTCGGCTCCTGATCCTTCTCCAATCGCGAGTTATAGCGAAAGTCCCAATATGACTAGTTTTTGTCTTCTAGGGTTTTTAAGGATGAAAACCTAATCTTTAGTAGTTGTAGCTGTAGTAGTGTTTCGGTTGCACAAAGACTTCTTTCAGGGTAGCTTTGATACCATGTTAAGGTTTTAATGGTTATACAAGATCTAATAACATTTAGCATCATAATATCATAACCATATGCAAAAGGATCACTTAAAGATGGATAAGCACAGCGACACAAAAGAACACAGAGATTTATCTTGGGAAACCCTCATGGGGAAGAAAACCCAACAAAACTTCCTCTATATAGATGTATCAAAAGCAGTGTTTTAAAAATCGGTCTGACCGGTTTCGGAATTGACCGGTTCACCAATTCGTTACCAAACCGGTTCAAACTAGCAGGCAAACTGGATCGGTGACCGGTTTAAATCGGCCGGTTCGGTTCGGTAACAAACCGGTCTGACCGGCCGAGTTCTGATCCTGACCGGCCGGTTACGACCCATCTCAGCAATTTGTCCTTTTTAATTTTTTTTAATTTTATTTTTAATTTTTAATTTTTTTAACTTTTGTTTTTTGACCTAACCTAAAGGCTAATCCCTAACCTAACCCAACCCAGCCCAACCCAACTACAAATAATAACAAGTTGAAGACACTCACCCACTTTTTGTTTGATGTTTGGAGTCTAGAGTGGAGCTGCTAACTTGCTACAGAGGCAGCTTGAGTGGACAGTGGAGTTGGACAGTGGTAGTGCTACTGCTGAGTGGACAATGGACAGTGCTGAGTGGAATCATGGATTATAATCTTGAAAATGTTTTTTTTTAAATTTAAATATTTTATGTATTTTTTAGCAAACCAATTCATTAAATTCAAATCGGCCGATTTATGACCGATTCATTATCGATTCCAATCCTGAGTTGACCCTCGACCGATTCCGAGTCCGATTCCGATTTTTAAAACTATGATCAAAAGTACAAAGACAAGAGCCCAAACAAGTGTTCCTTCTCCCAACAGATATATATATCTCTCTCTCCCATGCACTATACACAAGTGAGTGTGTGTTCAAATGAGGAACATAGCTCCTCTATTTATACTCTTTCTGTCACTTGACTTTTAACCTAACAAGTCAGCCCCACTAAAATGACCGGACCGACTTCACCTAGGAAGACTCAAAACAATATTATATTATATTCATTAGGATACTATTGACCCGACTTACAATGAAGGTTATACGTCATGACTCTATGATGACTAAATACAATAGTAACATCTCGACGAAGGAATAAGACATTTCCCTTGGGGTACATCAATAAAATACATTTAGAATATTCTTAGAAGTTACAATATTTCAACAGTATGGCGCTCCAGAAGGGATGCATAGAGAAAGAAAGAGACCTAGACTATACACCAGCTATGTGACATCATTGATAAAGAGCCTTCCAACTATGAAGAAGCAACAAAGAAGAAAGAATGGATGCATGCTATGATCGAGGAGTACCAGTCGATTATGAAGAATGATGTCTGGGAGATAGTTCCGAGACCAGAAGGCAAGTCTGTGTTGTAACTTCAAAGTGGATCTAGAAGATTAAGCATGCTGTAGATGGTAGCATTGAAAAACACAAGGCAAGATTTGTGGCACGTGACTTCTCCCAAAAAAAAGGAATAGACTATGAGGAGACACTCGCACCCGTAGCAAGATACACTTCCATTAGATCTATACTTGCATTGGTTGCAGTAATGAAATGGAAGGTACACCAGATGGACGTCAAGACAACATTCTTGAATGGTGTAGTTGAAGAGGAAGTGTACGTGGAGTAGCCACTGGGATTTGAGACGCATGACAGACAGACTCATGTGTGCAAGTTAAAGAAAGCCTTGTACGGATTGAAGCAGGCACCCAGGACATGGTACGACGGGATGGACAACTTCCTAATGAGCTTAGGCTTTACCAAGAGTAAAGCAAATTACAACCTTTACTACATGGTTTAAGGCGAAAGACCAGTGATACTCCTGCTATATGTAGATGACTTGTTTCTAACAGGTGGGAATGAACTCATTGCAAATGCAAAAAGGAGTTTTGTCGCTGAGTTCGAGATGAAAGACCTAGGGATGATGCATTGCTTCTTAGGCATGGAGGAGTGGCAAAGTGCAAATGGGATCTTCCTTGGTCAAGGAGAGTATGCCGTGGAGATTCTGAAGAGATTCAGAATGCTGGACTACAAGGCAATGGCCACACCAATGGCATCAAACTTGAAGCAACTGTGTGATTCTTCATCAGAGTCAGTTGATGCCATGATATATCGGTAGATGATTGGTTCATTGATGTACCTGACGAACACGAGGATAGACATATGCTTTGCTGTGAACACCCTGAGCCAGTTCCTAACGGATCCGAGACATGTTCACTTGATTGGTGCAAAGCATGTATTCAAGTATGAAGCAAATCAAAAGATTAACCTGCACGGTTATATTGATTAGGATTGGGCAGAAAGTGCCACTGATAGGAAGAGAACTTCAGGATATTGCTTCAGTTTGGGGTCCGGTATGAACTCCTGGTTTAGCAAGAAGCAGTCATGCATGGCGTTGATTACAGTTGAAGAAGAGTATGTTGCACCATGTTTGGTTAGTTGCGAGACAGTATGGCTTCGGAAGCTACTGTCAGATTGGTTTGATCTCGAGTTAGAGGCGACTTGTATCTTTTTTGACAACTAGAGTTGCGTTTCGGGATATGGTGTAAAGACGAGCATTGAAGCTCCAGTACGTAGCGACAAACGAGCAGTGAAGCTCCAGTATGGAGCGACAGATGAGCAGATAGCCGACGTGTTGACCAAGCCATTAGCCAGAGTAAAGTTCGAATACTTCAGAGAGAAGCTTGGTGTCATCCAGATCGAGGTCCCTCGAAAGAGGGAGCGATGAGTTCTTGCATGGTGGAAGAAGCAGGTGATCCTTGGGACAGAATGCACCTAGGGTGAGCTTGGTTGTGCTCCCATGCTGGAGATGATGAGAGACCGAAAGATGCAAATGCACTAGAGCGAGTTCTCTCATTGTGGAAGACGCAGGTGGCCCTCGAGACGTAATGCACCTAGGGTGCTCCTGGTTGTGCTCCCATGTTGGAGATGAGGAGAAGTCCACCGGTCACAAAGACATTTGGTGTGCTCCTAGCTTTTTCTCGCATGGTGGAAGACGTTTGTGGTCCTTGGGACATAATGCACCTGGGGTGCTCTGGGCATGCTCCCATACTGGTAGACGCGGACTGATTGTTGAGAGACGTAATGCACCTTGGGTGTTCCTAGGCGATACTTGCATGGTGGAAGACGTAGGTGGTCTTTAAGATGTAAAGCACCTGGGGTTCTCCTTGCGTGCTCCCATGCTGGTGGAACGCAAGCGGTCTGTTGGACATGAGGTGTGCATCTGGGGGCTGCCCTTTGTGTCTGACGATGAGATGATCTGGATACAATGCAATGACAGTAGGAGACGCAGGTAATTTCTATGGCAATGTAATGTATGGTCCCGGGTTGTACCTACGTGATGACTTTCTCGTGGATATGATGAAGACCAAGATGCAGGCCAGGCCTACACCCAACATGAAAAAGGGTCGGCTATGTAAAAACTTCTTATGACGGATAGACTCGAAATATGTCACTAATCAATGATCGACAAGATGAGGACTACAGCAGCAACGACGAGGATGATCTAGTGATGATGACATGTCTAGAAGTGTTGATGACTGTGGCAAGAGAATACCTTCCTAGCTAAGAGGGAGTGTTGTTGTAAATGTAACTACGGAAGATATTATGTTGTATATTATTATTGTATTTTATTGTACCCCCATCGGAGATCTTTTTCTTCCGTTTAGGATGTCATTATTATGCTTGGTCATTGAGGTAAGTCGAGGCAATAGTCCTTGGAATAAATAAAGAAAAAAAATGTATTTTTGAGTCTCCCTAGGAGAAATCAGCCCTGCTAGGTCAAGAGGTCGGCCCAATTAGGTTTTAGGTCATGTCAACCAAAAGGGTATAAACAGGGAGGCACACTCCCTCATTTATACACACACTCGCTCGCATAAAGAGAGAGAGAAGACAAGTTCGCTAGAGGAGAAAGAGAGAGAGCTACAGAAGACTTCTTATTCTTGGGGTTTCCATCTTGTGATATTGTATTAGTGACAGATCTATCTATGAGGAAGTTTGCGGGGTTTTCTCCTTTATGGTTTCCTCGAGGAAATTGTTTGTGTATTGTGTATCTTGGTGTGCTTGTTATTCTTTTAGTTAAAGATCCTAATCAAATTGAATTAAAGTGCAAACTCTAACACCAATGATATGCATTTCAGCTACTATTGGAAAATTACATAGGCGGGTAAATTTTAGATCCATGCAATTGTAGGCATACAAATGAAGACTTGACATATTGTCTCAAAAGTACATCGAAGCATGCATAAAACACTATTAATTCAACAACCAATGCTAGTCTCACCTTTGTCCTGGTTTCTCAAACAACAACACTTCACACATTCAGAATAAAGACATTTTTAATTCAAAAACCCTAGTGGCAGTCTCACCTCAAATCTAGGGTATTTCCAAAGCACAATATCTCATTCATTGAAACAATAACACTTACAATTAAAAAACCCAGTGGCAGTCTTGTCTCGGTCCTAAGTATTCTCAAAGCACAAAGTTTCTATTTCTCTTATTCAATAGTGAGTATCTTAATTCATCTTTGTTCCAATCCTGTTGTCTTTTAGATCAACAACCTCCTTTCAAAGATCCTACGTTATCAAGAATGCGAGAAGAAAGGAAGAGAATAGGCTAATGTGACAGATCCGAGCGACTTTCTTCAACTCTAAAACTTATGCAAAAATGATGAACCTCCATTTGCGCCTCTTTGCGCTGAGCTTTTGTATGCCTTCAGATGTTGGCTTTGCCCTTTAAGGATGGACACATGGCCTTGTCACATTCTCAGAATCTGCATCTTCCCTTGTTGCTATTAAAATTGATTTTAGGGACAAGTCAGCCCACGTTATGCATCATCTGCTGACTTCAAATTTTCGTGCACCTTTTTCCATTTAGCCATTGAAAATGAAACCGATTCTGGTACTAAACAACAATGGGAAGTGTGCTTTTTCTCTCATCAACATCATTGTCGTGTAGTATTTGTCCCATGATGCACTGCATAAAGGAAAATTGCAAAGGAGTTCACAATTTTCCTCATTGCGATATGTTAAGGGACAAAATCCATAGCAACGGCTTAGCCCACAAAATCTTTATTGATGGGGGGCTCTATCACAGAAAGGGGGTCAATACTTGCAGACTCAAATTAATGCCAACCACCTTGGGACAAACTCTCATGTGTTGCATAGATACCCGACTGTAAGACAGAGCACAGACACAGCTACCTACGATTTTTGCAGGCTTGCCTTGGCTCGAAAAACTTGCTTTGTCAAACTTCCAAATTATGTGGAGCTGACGGATGTGAAGCTCAAGGGAGAGAAAAGTGGGGAGAACAAAAGAGCCACAATTACTAAGAAATCATTGCGACTTCTCAAAATGCTTATTTAATATGGGCCCTGTAAACCCCATTAAGAGTGAAGCTTCGAAATGCTTATTTAATACAAGTTGCGGTTTGGAGCACTTAAGAGGATGCTTCACCTAAAAGCAATTGAGCCAGGTCCTTTAACACTTCATACAACAATGGAGAAAACATTACAGATGCTAAGATTAGACAAGTTTCCATAGTAAGATGAGGCATGGGAGGATAATCTATAAGAAAACAAGTCATGAATTGCGGGTGGAAAGGCTTTGTATATATAGATTTAAATGGAGACAGGTGTTCCCTACTATGATTTGGGTCATATGTAGAACAATAATGAATCAATATTTGGCCATTTGGGTGAGTATTTTTCATGATGGTGATCATATGGCTTCGAGAGTGAGTTGGAATGGGAGTTATACATGTAAGATAAGGCATGATTAGCTATGAAGCATGTGGATAAGATGACTGAATCACAATGGGGAATTACAAAGCTGGAAAGATATATATTGTTGAGGATGGCACCTCATGTTCTTAGCGATGATTGTGACTACGCATTAGCAAATAGAGTTTCAACCATTTGGACAAGCACGTTGTTTGGCATATTCACTTTCTATCTCGAGCAACAATATTTTTTACTTGTTTATAAGAGGGCGTCTTGGCTAGATGAATTGGTGGCAGTGCCCCCCTCTGTTTGGCATCATGCTTTGAGGGAGTTTTTGCTAAGAATTTGATCTGCAAATTTTGTTATCTTTGGATTAGCAATTGTCTTTCTCATTGTTGCAATCATTTGTAAGTTTTGCTATAGCATTTGGAATTGTGTTTTGCCGGTTGCTAACATTGTTTCATTTGTTGTGGCAGGGCGTTTCCTAGTAACTAGTAAGGGGAAAATAAACTTACCAAAATTCAGATTTCAAGTATTGTGTGGCCTCTCTTTACTCATATTTTTCATTCCATAGTCAAGCTGAAAAACTTAAGTAAAACCCCCAAAATTTACAATTTCAAATTTATTTTCCTTTCAAACCCAAGTTAGAATTAGTGTAAAAACCTTAGAGACCAAGCCCCGTAATTTTTCGACTCCATTTTACCCCTATAGGCACTAGTCTTTCTAGCAAAGGTGCACCCTCCTTGGGCTTCCCACGATTTCTTGGTTTGGGATTTTGAGCATGTTGTTTGTGTGTTCTAGATTGCTTATTTTAAATCACAACCTCCATTCCAAGTGCTATAATTGCATTATCTCATAATCCTGTGACCAGTTTAATTTATCAATTAATTTCCAACTTGGTCATTGTATGGTTATCTTGTCTAGCACATCACTCACCCTAGATTTATTCATTTAGTGTGCTATTAGGATGAGATCTATTCCACTAGGCATTGTGTTTTCTTATCAAGCCTTCTCACCTCTTTCCTTAAATCATTTTCAGCCCATAGTTGCTCTCTTTGATCTAGGGCTTCGGCATCAAGGCCACTTCATTATTTATTCACCATATGCTCATGTGCTTATGTGTCTTGATTTGCATTAGTTAGTTGTCACTGGTTAGATAGGGTATCCCACTTGGCTTAGCTCCGGCTTGAACTAAAGTGAAGAGCACCTCATCCGGTGTGACACTTGCATCACTTGCAAGGGTTGAGGCACTCTTGGGTCACTTGGTTTGGTTTCTTATCCTCTGCTCATCCTGGATAGGATCCCTCACAGAGGCAGCCACAACTTTTGTGATAACATTCTTCTAGACCTTAATTACCCTATGGACTCGATCATTACAACGTATTTCACCACTTTGGAGGAATTTTTGAGTGAAAAACTTGGATAATTAAAATCACTAAAAAGGAATTTTAATTATCCAAGGGAAAAAACACTCGATGAAAGGACTTCCCTATTGATAAAGTCCTAGGTAACGAAGTTTTACAAAATTTGACCCTCATTTTGACATATCATTACAAATTTCACCTGCAAGGGTACGGAAATTTCATGGAGAAGAGTTAAGAGGAGAACGAGTAAAAACCGCCTCGCTTGAAAAACTGTCAAGTACATCTTGATCATCTTTATGGTACATGGTACATGGTTTCCCACCTAGTTGGTTAGGTGGTCAACACACATCACCTTCTAAGTACAAGGATGCCAATGATATTTTTTCTAGTTCAATAATAGGTAGGTTCATAGCTAGGATCCCTTCCATTTTATTGATCCATGCGATATTCCAATCGTCTAATCCATCATACTTGGGAAGCTCAATCTTCATCATATTCCAATGACCTATGTTATCTTGATGTCTCTGATAACCTGCATTTTGGTCTTTGAGGCTTAGTGGTGGTTTTCTATTTTCTAATGGTTGTGTTGATAATGGTTGTACCCTTTCTGTTAGGTTAACGAGTCTTTGTGCATGATCACAAATTATGCCCATTACTTCTTCCTTGTCCTCGATCCATTTTCTTGATTCCTCTAACCAACGATCTTCAGATTGTTGCCTTCTACATTAATTTTGTCAGTGAAAGAATTTTTCTTGGTCTCAATTAATTTATCGAATTTGTCGCTTAGTGCTTTTAGCCGATCCTCCAATCTTTTTCACTATTTTCAACAATACCAAGATGATGTCTTACATTGTTGACTTTATCTCTATATCGATTTAAGTCTGCATGTAATTCGTTGTTGTTCACCATTTTGGGGTTAATCTTCTTTGTGGACCCCATTTTTTTATTCTTTACTTATAAATTTCACTTATAAGCTAAGTCACCTAACACGAGGACACGAGACACAAAGGACACGGGGATTTGAGTGTCCAACACGGACACGGTGACCCCTAGAATCAGGACATGTTATATATATATATATATTTTAAAAATTATATATATTAAAAATATAGACATATAGATCCAAATTTTTACAAATATTCAATAGAAATCAGAATCAATGCACATTTAACATTAGTAGTTACACATTTACAAATCAATAATCACAATGAGATTATGAGACAGATAATTCATGATACTCATGAATGTCAAAGACCAAGATGTCAATACTCGGGAGTCAAAACCATATTTTTCATTATGTCATCAAAATCAAAATGTATCACATAGATGTCGGAATGCCATTGGCAAATGCCAAATAGACTAATAGTAATAGTAAATACAAAAAGGGGTAGATCAAGATGGAAAAATGAAGAATCACATCTATCAATTATATTTTAAATTATATTTAAAGATTATATACATGCTTTAAATATATGGAAGAATGAAGAATCTCATCTATCTACATGCTTTATATTTTAGATTATGCCACTTACAACGATGATGACACTTAGATTGAATGACATGGGTAGGAATAGAAATAAGGGGTAACTTGCTCTATGTGAAATGAATCCTCTTGTGATGTTATTTGTGGAATATGCCCCCACAAAATACTTGTTGGTGTGCTCCCTGACTTGATTTGAGAGGCTAAGAGCCAAACAATGTAATATTTAAATGTACATGGAAAAATAATAAAAATACATCACAAATAAGAGCCAAACAATGTAATATGTAAATGTATATGGAAAAATAATAAAAATACATCACAAACTGCAGAGAGAGAAGGATGACAAACATGGGGGGCTATAATTCCATTGGTGCAATGGGTTCTCAAAGACTCAAAATAGTTTTCATTAAGTCATTGAAATCAAAATGTATTACATAGATGTCGAAATGCCACTGGCAAATACAAAATGGAGTATATCAAGATGGAAAACCTTCTAATGCTCTTAACTTGCAAAAAAACCCCTCTTGGAGCTCAAGCCTCACTAAAAACTGTGAATGAATGAGGATAAAATTGTTTTTTTACAATTTTTTTTTGGTTAGAAGTGTCCTGTTTTTAGGACACGTCCTGACACAGTGTCGGACACGATGTCCTGTTTTTAGGACACGTCCTGACATGGTGTTGGACATGTGTTTTGGACGTGTCCTAAAACAGGACACGTCCAAAACAAGTGTCCGACACCATGTCAAGACGTGTCCGTGTCCGACACGATGACACGGGACACGATGGCTTATATGGACGTGTCCGGTATCATAGCTTATAAGTAAAAAATTAATAAAAAATCAAAAAGTGACTTTTATAAGATAAAGTCTTATAAACTTCAGTCTTCAAGTATATAACCCTTGGTTTATAACTTCATGACTTTATATAAAGTCTTTTTATTTTTTAAATGCCCCTTTTTAAACAAAATTGACTTACTTTTAAAACCAAACTGAATTTGGTAAAAAAATACTTATGGATTATTAATTAAATGGGTGTCTTATTTAAGTGGTGCAACCAGTGATCAAATTTGAAGGGTGGGTCTTAATTTCAATTTGAAGAGTATATATTCTTCCAACCCTTCACGGGTGAAGGGCAATATAAATAATTGTACTTCAATTGACAAGTATAAGTTAACTAAACCCTTCGGAAAAAAATGTAAAAAACAAATATTGTCCTTGCAAATGTAAAATGAAGTTTGAGTATGGAGGGATAAGAGGAAGGTTATAAACCCTCACAATTAAGAGCATTGAGCTTTAAGACTGAAATCTTAGCAATCAAGATTTGTATAAAGTTTATTCAACATCCCATGAAATTTATGGTATTTAATGAAATATATAATGGTGTACATACACTGCATTGTATGGTTGATGGCTCATTGAGATTAGAATTTAAGTATACATCGGAGCCACTCATATGAAGCGGAGCCATCCCCTGGAGCAATTTCTCTTTGTATAATTTTGAAAACAATTGGGAAAATTTTCATAACGTTGATTTTCTTTGTAAACGCTTCAGAAAAATTTCCACGACACCATCCTCTTTGTAAACATTTAAGAAAAATTTCCATGACGCCCATCTTCTTTGTGTTTGAAATAGTGTATTCACTATAAGAGAACAACACCTCAATCATATCCATTATTTTAAGTGTTTGATCTTTCCACATAAGCTAAAAGTGGTAACCATGAGTCTCGTCTTGCATATGACATAACAAGCAAATAAAATGCCATCGGAGTGTTGAGTTGCCAATATGCAACAATAATGACAACATTTATTTACAATTTAAATAAAGCAACAATAATGACAACATTTATATACAATTTAAATAAAGCAATAATAATGACAAGATTTATATACCATTTAAATAAAGCAACAATAATGACAACATTTATATACCATTTAAATAAAGCAATATTATATTTAAAGACTTTTTACCTTCGTATCGTAACATATAAGGTGAATTTCACTACGTCAAATGATTCATGATAGTGACTACATCTCACAAAATACTTGTGCCTAGTAATGTGCCCTTAGAAGCAATTGCCCTTCATTTTGAAACATGCATAAGCTTTAACGTCTAGTTTGGTAACAAAGAGAGCTCATTAGAATAAGCCAATTAAGTCACGTGTATTGCACCCCAAAACCATTCCAATTGGATTAATGCTTATAAAGAATCCAAATGTTGTTACCTAATGTAATAGAAGACTAAAGTGGCATAACTATGGAACCTAATACTTGAGTTCGAAAGTAAAAATATTATAGTAGCTAACCATTATATGTATAATTTTTCAGTTTACACTTGTTTACAAAAACTGGAGAGAGTGTTACCCATGACGCCTTGGACAATTTTTGTATAGACGATGGTTCGCGAGTCATCTTAGTTCTGCACATCACCCATTCACCAAGTAGTTTAGCACATTTATTGTCGTTTTCGGAGGGCAGTGTAGTACTTTTAAGCATATTTATGATCGATTGAATGGTTGCAGAGCTAAGTCTAGACAGTGGAGAATCGAAGTCTGACTCTGGAAATTTACTTATCAAATGTACTTATACAACTTGATATGACTTACTGACACCAAGTACTGAGTCCTCTGACTTTAACAGCTAGCAAATTTATGTTAGACAAGACGATGCCAACGAATCAAATAGAGGATACCTTAATGTGTTTAACATGTATGATGTATATATCAATACGTATGAAATTTGTATAATGATGGGCAATTTAAAAATGTACCCTTCTTTTGAAATGTTTTTTGAAATTATGCACTTTTTTATTGGACGGGTAAAATTGCGATGTTAAATTTTTTTTATGGGCAATTTTAAGTTTATACGTCTGGGACGGGTTGAAAGCCTCTAGAAGGGTTGGGACGGTTTCAAATATGAACGTTGGGTGCGACTATAGGAAAATGGTCATGATTTATAGAATAAATGAAGTCATATGGACAGGTACGGAAACTTCTCACATGTGGATGGTGTACGAACTGAGTGCGATGGATGGTACGGATGTAGGTGGTGTATTTAATGCACAACGCAGTACTGACGAACTATGAAAAGCATGGTACAGTTGTGTACGTACTGGTTAGGGCATTAGATGAGTGGCTCACAGAATAGGACACGAAAGTACAAGACAAGGCACAGGAGAATGGTATAGGTAATTAGCGGCTGAGTAAGTACAAACTGACGTGAATGTGGGTGGTTGTATGGACAAGACGGTAGTTGTACAGATACCGTGGGCGATATGGACAAACAACGCTATAGATGCTACAGAAATCTCGTGGCTAGGTGATGGCTAAGGACAAAGAAGAAACAAAGCGCGGATCGTGCAGAGAATGCAATGAGGAAGTTGTACAGAAAATGACATGTTGACTGTTCGGAATGATGACAGCAAGTGGAGTGTTTCTATGTATGGGCGACTTATGTATAGAAAACATAGTATTCACTCCAACATAACTGTACAAAAGAGAATTTGGGCGTGTTCTATTGAGTTTCTAAGGTAATCGAACTCACTCTGATACAAATGTAGGTGTAGAAGCTACAATAAACAAGATTAATGTGCAAAACATATTGAATAATGAGTAATTGATAGAATGATGTCTTACAATGAGTGAATGGCCTGAATATATAGGCCTCCATGGTGTCTCTTCAAGTAAAGCTATGTATTTACATGATGGTGACCCTTGGTAATTACAAATAAATTATTAATTACAATTATAATAAATATAGATAAATTATTTGTATTAATATTTTTTACATGCACTATACCTTGTGCACTATATCCAATGTATCGGAATTTCACAAACAGAGTTCAAGACATTATATTTCGAGAACCAAACTCCTATATCAAGCACATCAAATGTAAAATTTTCTCAGAGGCCTTCACTCGCTCTAAGAAGGTCAGATATTCAACACGGCTACAATATTCACTAATCCCAGATGATATACACTTCTATCTAAATTAGAATTTGCAGCACATGAACATCCATACAACTCATAAACCAGCAATCGCACAAATGACTAAGAATTTATCCTGAAACCCCAACTTGGAAAACTTGCTACAAAGGGGCTTTCTTCTCTCTCGAGCATAGAGAAAATATAATATCGAAAAGAAGTACAGTATGAGTTATATAAACAACAGATGAACCTGAAGGGCCAAATCCCTAGATCTACAACAGTTGCAGTTGTTGCTCTTGGAAAGTGCGCCCCCAGCAATACACCCTCGGCTAGAAATCTCAACTCAAACTCTATTAGTCATTGAACGCTACACTCTCTATCCAAACTCAGAAGGATGCTAACTCAGCTCTTCTGCTCTGCTCTACTCCGCTCTGGAAGAACAACTGCGCCTTCAATCACTGAAAACGACCACCATCAGTATGGTTGCGTCCCTCCTCCTTAGAGACACGTACCATCTCAACTAACCTCAATCTGAATCCGACTGAACCTTGATGACCTCTCTTTAGTCATGGATGAAGGACCCTCAGCTCTCTCTTCCCTCTCAGCCTCCCACGCGTGCCATCAGAAGCCTCACACCACCCATACATGTGACATACAGCTGCTCACGTCACCCTCTTAAAAGCTCATGCTACTGTTGTTGCTTCTCTCTTCAGTCTTTGAAGAATCTCAATGAATCACCTTTGTCACTGTATGAAGGAAAGAACTCTTCCGTATAAGAAGATTTGTCCTCTCACTGCCCTCAAGGATGTGTCCCCAGTTGTTCCAACAGTAGGCACCCTTCCCTTGGTTCGTACAACACTGATCCATAATCCTGTGAAGATGAACTCTCTCCCTCTTTGCCAAAAAGATCGGTAATACATACCCTCTGACTTTCTTTTATAAGTCACTGAGAAATTAGGCCACCAAACCCTAATTAGGGTTCCAAAACCCTAATTTCACTTTCATGTAAAATTACTCATTTGCATCTTTTCTTGTTAATTCAACATCAAACTCCTATGTCTATTGCACCAAAATCCTATGTCAGTTGCACCAAACTCCTATCTCTGATGTACCAAACAAACTCAGTCCAACGCATTATACTTCTCTTGTCTATACAAAACCATCCCTAGATTACTTGGCGTTCTTTTTAGCAATACCCAAAAATTTATCTTTCACTATGTCCACACCAATACCCATAGTTTCTTCACAACTTAATGCTTTAATAATTCATAACACAGTGGGCCAAAAAGGTTATGTTACCACGAACCTTGTAGTTGCCTCGTGAGATGATCCTATTCAGGATGGCAGAGGAAAGGCAACCAAATTCGTGACCTACGATATCCAAGACTTTCGAAAGAACTCGAATGTCACACCAGTCAAGGATACCGACACTTTTGTCCAGTGAAAATACAAAGCCTAGGGGGCGTCCCTATGACCAAGAAACCCTAAAACAAGGAAAACGAATTTTGTCGACCGAAAAGCCCCAATTTTGCCCTAGGGTTTTAAGCACAGAAATGGGATCCAAGGCAAAATGGTGAAAATTACTGAAATTGGATACTCAAAATAGTTGTTGGGTGTAAGATTAGGTGAATGGAAATGAAACCAACAATACCCAGTTTGCGTTTTGTGAAAATGACCACTTTCCCCAACGGGGGTGTTTTTCCCTAGTAGCCGACCAGTGCTTTTGATGGGAAAATGGAGTTTGATTAAGCCGAAAATTTAAATCTAGGGGTTTTATGTTTATTCCAAAGTGGGTTTTAAATTTTATAGCTCATCGCAAGCTAGAACCTATGGATCTACGAAACGAGGGTTTAAATGTAATAGAATGATAAGCAATGCATATACAGAAAATAAAAGAAGAGAAAATTACAAGTGAAATGTACCTGGATTTTGTAGAATGCCTCTGAAATGATGAAGAATGCCACTTTCTGGATTAAATGAACGTTTTCGGAGTAGACCTTGACCGAGTTGAGCTTCAGCCAATCACCCTAACGCCCCCTTCTACCTGCCAAACCAGAGAAAACCAAATAGTAAGGCAAATGAACGAGATATGTAAGATGAAAGAAAGGAAAAGGAAGTAAAAGTTCATAAGAAGGAGTTACTTCCTGAAACAGACACCCGAGAGCGGAGACGGGGTGAGCTTCCCCACAACTGTGTCCTCCCTAACGCGCCTCTTCAACCTACAGAAAGTGGGTAAAGAAAAAAAAATAAGATGTGTCCTGAACAATGCTCAGTATAGAAGAGTAGCAATATCAGTCATCAAAACATCAGATCAAATCCACAAAGTACACAGAGAGTAGTCCCAGACAAAAATCTCTTTATTCAAATTCCGGTGCTAAGGCTCATGAATTACAATGGGGGGGTCACCTCTCTTAAATAGTTTTTGAGAGACATAAACCCTAACTCACTTTATCATCCAACAGTTGAGATTAAAACATCGTCAACGGTGGAGATCAACAATGCATAACTTATCACATGGATCAAGTGACCGAGTCAACAAAGGGGGCGCACTTTGCTCAAGGACACCTATCCTAAGTCAAACTCAAAATATAACATAAAGTGTGATATAATAATACACTGAGGGGGGTCACTTAGGGCCTTAATTCACCCTAGGCCCCTTTAAAACTTCAAATCATATGATATAATCATGAAATACATCAATAGCCAATAAGAGGGGGCACCCCTTGGGGGGATTTCCTCACTGGATGAGCCATAAATAAATAATCCGGACATCTGCTGACTGTAAACTGTTGAAGGACTGTCTAGTATGCGGAGAAACATCATTTGTCAAATTTCCAAAACATTTCATTGACTCGGGAGGCCAAATCGATTTTTTCGGTGATTTACTAGTTCATTTTTTGCTGGTACCATCTCTGGAAACTGATAAATCCACCATAACTCTGTCTAGGTTGCAAACCGGGGCAAATAGACTGATATGTATGATCTGGAGACATAAAAGAATGGTATAAGTGACTACTCATACCCCCTAGATCACTGCTTTGCTCTAGGAGAACCAATCATACTGCTATCTGGAATAAAATTTGATCATTTGGCCAATAATTAAGTGATAATAATCACTTTTCTGAAGAACCGGAGCCAAACTCTCAAAACTGAAACCGCAGTATTGGTCTTGGGCATGTCTGGAACAAATATAGACCATGTTGTATTTTTGAGTCACTACCTTAGGACCCGTGATTGACTTGGTCAACTAGGTTGACCAGGTCAAAGTACCCAAAATCAAGGTGAGATATTGTATCAATATGATCTTGCAACCATCCAAGGTAAGAAATGCTCCAATAATGAATATCAAAACCAAGCTTAAATCAGTTATTCATAATCATGGTGACAAATAATAATAATAATAGTAAGATGTACCTTTTCTTCTACAAAATCTTAGAATCTTCTGGAAGTTTGCTTGTTCATGCCATACTTACAAAGTGTAAAAGATGTGCTACAGATGGGTGAGGATGGAAGAACAAGGTTAAGGCAAGGGGAAATGACTTTCGACTGGCTTTGACTCAGTGATCTGTCCAAATGATAACCATTACACTCTACCAAGGTGACATATACATGATGGATGAACAATAGGGAATGGTGGTGTCTCACAAGTGGATGAGTTGATCTAAAAAGTGTCCATTCAACCTTAACAATCATGTCTACGACTCACATCCAAGCTAAAGAATAAGCTTCGTGAGGATCTTTTCTAGGACCCTTGCGTTGAGTACACAAGAAACTGTAGTGAAGAGATCCTAGGGGACACTTAGAATTAGTTGTCCCTTACTCCATCTCACATCAAAGCCCTTAGGCTCCGTGAGGAATTAATCATTACATTTCAATAATATGGCCAGCAGAGTTTAGATTTAGCAGTTGTTTATCCACTGCTTTATTTGGGCCTTTCACAATTTCATTTCATAGCCTTTCTGATTTGTGTCTAAAGACACAGTTTGCAATTTCATTTGCAGCCTTGCATTTCACAATGCATATAGCATATAACTCATAATGCATGTAATGATGGCAGACATATTGCTACAAGTTTTAGCTGACAACTTCTCGGGCAACTAGGGGCAATATCCACAGTCGGGACCAAATATAGGGGGAAACCGACTAGAGAGGTTAAGGCTTCAAAACCCAACTCACCTAAGCTCAGGAACCAACACCAACGAGTTCTCCTGGCCTAGAAGGATCAAGGATTTGGCAAGTTTTGTTGCATAACTCAGAGCCGAGACACAAGACAACATGGGATCCATCATGCATAGGGGTCAAAATGGGGAAAAGGATCTTCAATCTCACATGTCTCCATCAGTCTAAGTCCTGGGATAAAAACAAAAGTGGATGAATTGGATGGACGGGGACAAATGACATGGAGCCAACCTAGCATTGAGGTTTACACTTTGTTCAAACATGGCATGGGAAATAGTCTTCACATTGAATTCCTTAATTAATCATAACACAGGTTAGAGCAAGATATAACATATAAGCATAGGTCACCATAATCATCCTAACATGACAAGCATAGGTATTTGAGATACATCATAGAGCAAAACTAAACCAAGGAAATATACCTAATCTCACCATGTATACCTGTCTCCAACTGATAAGCCCCTCTATAACTGTATGTACCAACTCCTGATCTGCTGCTCTGCTCTAATGAACTAGATCGTCACCGAAAACATCTCAATGGAATCCTAAATCTCAATCCTGGCAAGGAAAGTCCGATGAATAAGGCTCTGGAATGGCTGAAGTTGTGAAGATCCATGCTAAAACCCCATGTAAAAAGGTAGTCCGGAATAGAATAAGAGACAAGTCTGCATGCTGCATCATGGAACCCAAGCTGCAAATGCATATGTGATAATAGGTTCTTGGATCAATCCTCAATTTCCTTGGCAAACTTAGTTAATATCAGCATCATATGCCTTGAGTCATATATCTATCTTCATTAGACTACATCCTTCATCACAGAAAAAATAAAATATTCCTTGTGCCTTAGAGCGCAGCGCAATTCACACACGCAAATGTGTTGAACTAAATTTTATTTATATGATTCATCTTTATGTTTTGGGGCCACCCTTTTCATGTTTAGCATTGGGTTTTTCGAATTAAATGGGCCGACCTTTTTATGTATTGTGTGGGGCTTTTGGATTGGCTGGGACAATTTTTTCATTAATAATGTATAGCCAAAAGTGGGTATGTTGCATTTCATTTGTACACCTGTTCATCCCTAAGAAGTTTTGAGAGTCAGATTGGTGAGGAATTGCACAGTGATATGTGCATCGTTTTTAGTTGTTTCGCACAAGGTTCACACAACAGTTGTACTAATTTCTACGCAAGGGAGCATTCTAGTGTGTGTAGTTTTATGCTTTAAAGTTGACCATGGGGAGCACCACACATAGGCTTCAATGAATGGCACAGAATAGTGAGAGTCACGGAGAGAATTCAATGGATGGCACAAAATATTAAGCGTCGTGCAAAGGATACAATAGATGGCACAAAATAGTTGTTGGCTACATGAATTTGTGGTAGACAGTCAAATGCTTTTGCAAGTGCATCGTAATCAAGATCTCATTTCAGTGAGTGATCAACATTCTGCACCGATTGACATCAATGAAAACTAATCTATCCAACAAAGTCTATAAGCGTCAGTAGCACAATATGCTAGTCCCCAAATTACCCTCTCTAGAAAAAAATAAGCAATGAAAGGGGGAAAGGCAATAATCAACAAAAGGCTCTAGGGATCAAATCACTCACAAAAACTTTACCCTTTCCCCTTCACAACTTGTACAATCTATAGAAGAATGAGAGTAGAAATAGTTAAGATAGAAAATAGAAGGGAAGTAAGAATAGTAGTCTCCAAATATAGCATTCATTTTTTGAGTGAAAATAGCATGTGTATGAAGAAACTACTCCAAATTTCACCCTCCTCCGTAATAAGCACCAACAAGAGAAAATACACTTGTATATGGCTAATTTCTTCTTTTAGTGCACTTTTTAAGTGCTTAAAATAGATCTTTTGAATTTCCTTCAGAGAGAATCCCCTAAAATTAAGCCTTAATTATTGAATGAGGATCAAAAGGAATATGATAAAGCTAAGCGAATTTTTCGAAGGAGAAACTTTAAAAATAGCAATGTAAGCTCCTCTAGGCCAAGCACTCCTCAACTAAGGTCACATTGCTTGGAATGGCTTGAAATCTGACACTAGCAATGCATGACATACTGGGTATGAAAAAGTCCAGTCATCTTGCTGCAAATAGCGCTATTAAAAATAGCACCACCTAGGAATCAACTTAAACTCGAACCACTGTCAAATCTCCCAACTGGGTCCTCAGATATGTAATCATCCTATCAATTGGACCACTCTTAGAAACTGCTCAAATAGAAGCTGTTAAAAATAGAAATTGCTAAAAATAGCAACTTCTTAAATTTATCTAGAATTCTAACTCCATCCACATTCCCCAAAGGGTATCCAAATCTATGATCAAATCTAGAAAAATATAAATCTGCAAAAACTAGCCTGATCATACCCTTTGGGGTCTTTCACCTCCCATCCATGCTCTGAATACTGTTACCTACTAGGCTGCACCTAGTTGGAATTTCAGTGAGCCGCCAGTGATGAACAAGATACTTGTTCATATTTAGAGTTCAGAAGTCCTTTCAGGCCTCCAGGGTCGTTTTATTTTTTGTAACGCATGTTCATACCCCCTCGGGGAAATTGTAAAAAATGTCCTAGCATTTAATTTTTTATAAAAGGCTCGGCTTCCCAGACTTAAGCATCAAGCCGACTAGCCCAGAGTGTTTTTTCCCTTGGTTATTATTGGTTGTTGAACAAACGACTAATAATTTCTGAGTTTTTCACTCACACCTCCAAAGCTGGGGTAGTCATCTTGGTGTTGTGGCCTAGGGAGGTTATTAGAGCTTTCGTGTCGGTGTTTTTTACCATGCTAGGCATTCGAATTGAGTCGTATGGACATGTACTAGGTCCCCCTAGAGTTTCGTCAATTTCCGCAAAAAAATAATTTTTCCGTTTTTTAAGCC
>LPNX010634823.1:388687-401292 GCA_001517045.1 Pseudotsuga menziesii
AACCATTGAGGTAATCTGTATCAAATCTTTTCATAATCTGCAATTGTTGGGATTACTTGTCTTCGTAAGGAAATTTACATTTTGGTAAGAATAGGAAGTGATTCTTGTTAGGTTACTTCTTATTGTGGAATATATTAGATTACCAAGTTTTATATGATTTCTTGTATGGATCTATAATACTGTTTATCTTGTTATTATTTCACACAGGTGCTTTTAAACCTCTTTGCATGTTGTTGAAGGTATTTTACAGAAAACCCAAGCTGGAGCATTTGATGAGCGAGTGGGCTCTCCCTCTTCTCCAGTAACTTTGAAAGAAGAAGCATCATCCCTCGGATCTCACCAAAGGAGGCGTCACCGTCCCTTTTCTACTTCTTGCTCCACCCGGTTCTATCACTTCTTGATCCAGAAATATTTATATTTACTTTGCTTACCGTTACTTTGCTTAGATCTACATTTCAAAGATACATATAAAGTAGATTTAAATTCTCAATTCTAGATCTGATTGCGTAATTACGAGTTGTTCTTTTAAACATTAGATCTAGCCCTCTTCCCGCAAGTTTAAAGTAAAATTTCAAAGTACTTGGCTAAGAAGATTAAAGAGCTTTCATTCGATTTATCTAGCATTTTAGTGCTCGAAATTTGCTTTCCATTCTTTTCAAGAGGCAAGCAAAGATCCTAAGAAGGCAAGCTTTCTAGCTTGCCTTACTTAGTTGTTTCAATTTTTTTTGTAATCAGTTTGCTACTTAGATTTTTTTTGTAATTTTGGCACGTTGTCCAAAGACACTTCCAAAGTGTTTTTGGGCATCTTTCACTGACATATGCTTGCTGGTTTTTAGCAGGCCCATCAAAAAAGAGAAGGAAACTCTGCCCGAAATCAGCTTTTTCGAGCATCCGGAGCTCCCAGGAGGCTTTCCCCTTAGCTGGGCCTATTTCCTTTGCATGTTGTAAGCCTTTGGATCCCAGATAACAAGGACCAAAGAGCATTCTCTGTTGAAGCATTGTAACCGAATAATAAAAAAAATAAGTTTGAGTAGGCTCAGTAGAGCCCGGTCCCCATCCCCCTTGGGGGATTTGTGTCGGTGTCATTTTCTGTTTTCTTATATGCTGGTAGCGTAGTTGTCCTTGTTTTTATCATTTTATGCTATGTTTAAGTTGTGCAAAAGTAACCTGAATACTTACCCATTGCGCTATACCGAAGTACCATAAGGGAAAAGATTTGAGCAGTGTAGTAATTAAAAAACAAAAACAATTTTGTTATACACTGTTAAGTTAAAATAAACCCCCTCGCTTTCTCGAGTACAGGTTCGTGGATAAGGGCTTTCCCGAGTACTGAATTTGGAAAGAGACTGCAGGGTTTTATCTTTTTTCTAAATCAGAAAATTTGTTCTAATTAAAATAAACCAAGACTCCTTCCCCGTATGCTCTACACCACTGCAGCTTGTCTGATCAGTTGGTTGTATGAGAAAGGGATACGAGTTACTAGATCTAATAGGAAAATCCACACAAGTAATTTTCTTGAGAACTCGGGAGGTTGCAGAGAGTAATCACTACAGAGTCAGGGGGATACTCTAAGCAGGTCTATCCTTGCCCTGTTGGACACTTGGTATTACTGCTTTAGCACTCAGTTCGAAGGGACTTGACTTGTTGGGCCAAACCCATAATTTACCCATTCCTTAATCCATTCATTTAATAATTTAAAATTTACCAACCGAGAAACTGCAATACTTTCACTAAGACTACACTAGCAACCCTCTTTTGCAAGCACACTTTTCACTTTGGCACTGGTCTTTTCTATTCCTTTTTTTGCATAAGTTAATCACGCAATGTGTCATTGAATTTTGTGTATCCAATTTGAGCTAAGGTGTTGCTAAGGTTAAGTTTTGTTTGCAGTAATTGGTAATTTCTTAAATTCATTCATTCCATTTAAAAAACTCCTAGAATTAGTTATTTCTCTCGTAGAGTAAAAACCTTAGATTTTACTTTTCATTAGGGTCCACCCCCCTTGGCTTCGCTAGGAGTTGGCCTAGACGGAGGAGCTGAGTATCAGGTGACAGCACTTGGCTCGAGCTTGCCCCCAAGGTCGCACCCAGTGGCTTGAAGATTTCTGCCACGTTACCCGAGGTGCGAATTAGGCGGCAACAAATACCACACAAAATCTGCGAGAATGGGGTACTACTACTTGCTTCTACTGAATCACCTATTCACTTGTACCTATGATGTAACCTATGGATATACCTATATGAATAACATATTCAAGAACATATCCAACCATCTATCCCTAAGTAACAAAAACATGCAACCATGTACCATAAATTTGAAAGGCACTCCATGAACCATCGATGCTGCGTCGATGGACTGATCAACTAGTCCATCCTGTTGTAAACCCATGAATAAAAAATAAGATAGGCACTCAAATTGGATTTTGACAAAATCCAATCTGGGTGCTAATATAAAACTTAGCTTTTCTGGTTCTTAGCTCAACGCCTCTATGCCTACTTGTCAACGCACTACTACATTACATTTATTTGTGCGCGATAAATCATATATTACATTTGACCATTATGTCCTAGCAATTACTTATATATTTATTATTTTGGCAAGTGTTTGGTCCTTATGTTATTTTTGTTCAGATCTTGAAGTCCAAGTTGAAGTAATAAAAAATTAAAATGCATTTGTTCAGAGTTCTCTGCCAATATAATCTCACGGAAGCATCTGACGTACAATTTCTCAATTTAAATCTCTGTTGGATTTGACCTTTTCAAATATCTATCAGACTTTCTATAAATGTACATTACTTTGAATTTTTTGTGTATGTAATAGTACAACCATAAGAGATAAATAAATATTATTAAACTTATAATGGAAGAAAGTCAGAATGCAATCAGATCAATATCTATTCATAAGGAATTGTTGACATGGAACAAAGATATATTATAGAAATACTTATCTTAAGTTTAGACTTGGTTGATTCTATGCTTAAGACCAATTCTGAACATTTATGCATAAATAATTAGATGAAAGGCACTAACTTACCTCCATAATATGATTGCTTGGAAAAGGCCAGTGAGCCTGCAAACATGGAGATCAACTGGTGAGAAGAGTAGAATAAGGACAAAAAATTGAGGTCCAATTTCAAGCCTAAATTTAAAATATGGCCATTCATACTTATCCATAGTTAGCTGAGTTCAACATTCTAGAAAAGTTAGAAGTCATCCTCAGTAATATCTATCAGCGTGGACAAGTTAATCCTGTATAGTAATAAAGAAAACCTCATGGCACCTGTGTTGACCCAGTGTCATGGTTTTCAATAAAAGTTACAGCCCTTGATGGCCACCAGCCAAGCACTCCAGAGGGCTTTTCTTTGCAATCACGTAAACGCCACCACTCTCCTTTGACTGCTTCCTATATTAAACTCATGCATTACAACGATAGCTTCACAAACCTCAAGAGACTATTATATTAAGATGATTGAAGAACAAAAGGGATATGAAGTAAATCCTCGTATTTTTATCAACAAGTCTAACATTTTGAATCTACAAACCTGAAGAATGCCCTTTGTTGTAAAATCAAATGCCGCAGAGAGGCCACCAGTACCATTAATCCAGTCTATTATTTTCTGTCTATGGCTATCTGTCAAAATTTGGAAAAAAAGACTTGAAAATACAATTTCTGCACTTGATTTTGGTTGTTTTCTAAAGCTAAAAGGAAAAAGAAATGACCCTTTTACCTATGAAATAACCATAGTTAACAGGTTCAAAAAGTTTGGTAGGTTCAAGATTTGGGGAGGTTTGTAAAAGTTCAGGATTTCAAAAAAAGTTTGAAGGGTTTAGAGAAAGGTTTAGAGTATGAAACATCTAAAATTATACTTCAAATTAAAAATATTACTTGTAAATTCAAACAGTCACAGAAAAATACATGAAACAAAGTTGCCACATGGTGGCAATCAAATCAAGAGATAGAATAATAATGAACATAACCCAATATTTTCAGCTTAGAAAGTGAATGAACATGAAGTGGGGAGCTCGCAGGAATCTAAAGTAGTTTTCCTTTTGCTCTTAAATCATTTTTTTAGTTGTTTTCCCATGAATTTTTAAGGAAAGGTTTGGAGGATCAGAAGAGACAGGCTCAGCCAGTTTGAAAAATTCAAGGTCCTGTGAAACCTGTTAACTATGGAAATAAGCACAATTGTAATGATGGTAAAGTTTGTCAAGATTTTAGACGCTAATAAAATCTATAATTAAAATCAACAATAAATGATAAGGTTTCAATTATAATAAAGGAAAACTAAAACATGGTATGTGTTCACCAGCTGCCATGAGTCTCACAAGCTCAAAACCAAAATCATCAGTTTCTTCAGACATATGTAGGATGCTGAATTGTTTCAACTGCTATGGTGTTTATCTCTGCAGAACAGGGGAATGGAAGGTTACATTGAACCAACTAAATGTCACAAACAAGAATTCAAAGCATAATGGTGCTGCAGGGTCAGATGGATCACAACTTATGGAAGAGACAAATATGATATTTCATGCTATAGTAGATCACATAAAAACAACTCTAAAGAAAGTGACTTAGTCCTAATAGTAAACACGGTGGCACACTTCTATTAAACAAACAAAAGAGGACTACTAGGATGTATTGTGCATAGAAATAAATCCTTATACACTAAAAGCATTATGTAAACCAACATAGTCATTATGAAAGAATAGTTAACCCCACTGTCAGGTGTTTGCAATAAAAAATGTGCTAACAAAATTAAACAATTTTCCAATAGAAAAACAATAGATGCCTGAGGACACAAAGCTGAGATGTTGAAATTTAGGACAGAGATTGTGCAGGAACTTATCACTAAGATGTTTAACTGAATATGAAAAAATAATTTTCAAAGGAATGGTCACCCAGATTGTCCACGAGGATCAATCTGGTTTGGTTAAGGGCAGATTTATTCTTGATAATCTTTTAATTGCTTGGGAGGGGCTTGAATGGATGTTGGAGTCTCGACAGAAAGGGTTTTTCTTTTCGAAAATTCACTTTGATAAATTATATGGCCAAATTGAATGGGACTTCATTAAGAACATGTTGGACTGGTCCGGGTTTGGCCCTTTCTTTCAGTGGTCATTGGTGTCCCTTTTTAAGCAGGCTTTGGCTAGAGTTAGAGTGATTGGTGTGTTGTCTAACTGTATTCAGCTGCAGCATTCCATTAGGAAAGGATACCCTCTTTCCCCCTATCTTTATGCAATTACAGGAGATGCCCTCGGCTGCTTGAGAATGCTAGAATGCAAGGGAAAATCAGAGGTATTTCATTACCTAGAGATTATCAGCTTCTAATTGTTCACTTTGTGGAGGACTTAGCACTAATACCCTGAATTGACTCAACGTATTTGGAGAGTGTTGCCGCCTAAAACACACTTGGACACGGGTAAGTCTCCCAACTGCTGTGTGTGTTCCTGAGGGAAACTTATGAGTTCAGAACCCACTGTCACCTCAGTTCTAAACTCCTCCGTTTAGACCACAACTCCTAAAGGCCAAGGGGGGTAGTCCCTACTTACTAAGTTCTTTTTTTGAAGAATGTTTTCTGGGAGTTGTAAATTACAAAAATGACAATCAGCGTGTAGTGATGCAAATATTTCAACGTCAAGCAAACCCTTTAACAATCAACCAGTAATATATGCAAGAGAGAAACAATCAAATAATCAAAATGATCAGTGTCGTCTCTACTCGGGCTATGGAGTCACAATAATCAACTTCAAACAATTTTCCCAAAGCATCAACTCATTTACTTTAACAAATATACAAGAACATGACGACTTCCAGTAAACGAACAAGTTAAAATAAAGTGCTTGAAAGTAGAGAAATGTAGATTTTCCTCAGTTCTCATCCTGGGCAAAATTATGGTGGATTTATCATTTTCAGAGGATGTATCAGCAAAAATGAACTAGGAATTTCACTAAAAAAATTGATTTGGCCAATTGGGTAAAGATAATGGCTTGGAAATTTAGAAGTTGATGTGTCTCAGCATCCTGGATAGTCCCTCAGCAGTTTTCAGTCAGCAGATTTTCGGATTATTTTATTTCAGCTCATCTAGTGAGGAAAGCCCCTTGAGGGGCGCCCCCTCTACTTGGCTAATGATGTATTTCACAGTTATATCATATGATTTGAAGTTGTAAAGGGGCCTAGGGTGAATTAAGCCCCTAGTGACCCCCTCTCATGTATTACTATGTCACACTTTATGTTATATCATGACTTTCACCTAGGATAGGCGTCCTTGAGCAAAGTGCACCTCCTTGGTTGACTTAGTCACTTGATCCATGTATTGATCTTTGTATTCTTTATCTCCACCGTTGAAGATGTCTTAATCTCAACCGTCGGATGATAGTTGGTTAGAATGTGGGCACGCTCTCAAACTATTTAAGAGAGGTGACCCCCCCATTGTATTCATGAGCTTTGGCACCAGAATATTGAATAGAAGATTTGTCTGGGATTACTCTCTGTGTATCTTGTGAATGAGTTGATGATCTGATGATTGGCATTGTTGCTCTTCTTTACTGAGCTTGATTCGGGATATATCTTGCATTTTTTCCTTTACCCATTTCATCTATAGGAAAGGAGGTGCGCTAGGAGAGAGAGGGCACATCTGTGTGGCAACTCACCATTTTCCCAGCTCTTGGGTGTTCGATTCAAGGAATATCTCCTTCTCTATGAATTTTTACTTCCTGTCCTTTCCTTATTTTGTAGATCCTATTCATTTGTCTGATCTTCTGATTTTTCTCTGATTGGGCAGGTTGTGTAGGGCGCTTGGGTGATTGGCTTTAGCTCAACAATATCAAGATTCTCTCCGAAAAAGTTCATTTAATCAAGAAGGCAGCATTCTTCATCATTTCTAAGGTCATATGCAAAATCCAGGTACGTCTCACAGGTAATTTCTCTCTCATTTAATTTCTATATGCATTTCCCATCATTGCTTTCATTGAAAAACCCTTGTTTAGCATTAGGAAAAATCATTGGACCAAATTGCATTGGGAATTTGCAATTTTGGCGATCTGGGTTTTGTCGACCACGTCGAAAAACCCCCTCTCCCTCAAAAACATCAAGCTTGGACTCCTCTTCCCATCTCCAGGAACTGGTTTCAGTCCGGGAGAAAATGCCCCTGTTTGGTTTGCTTGCCAGTTTTCCTGTGTATTTTGTTCGGTTTCTCTTGGATCTTTCCACTGTCAAATCATTCATCCAAGTTAGTGTGCAGGAAGTCGTAATTATCAATATCAACTACATCCTGGGGATTTCTCAATTATATGCTTAAATCCCCCCTGGGTACGGGTTTGATCATTTGAACCGACACACTAAAATCCTAGATCTGATTCGAATCTTCACAAGCCACTTGATATTTTCACTTGAGTAACATTTCTAGTCTAAAATAACCACCCTACTCAAGTATCCTTAATTTGTGGCTCATCCTTAAATCTAGGGTTTCAGATACTCACCTTATGTATTTTCTGTTAGGAGTCTAATCTGGTGATTTGTCTTAGATTTTTCCTTTCAGGATCGATTTGGGTCTCTCCCCCTTTGTCACTTGGGCTTCTCTAGTGGCATAAAGCAAAGGAATCCCTAACCAACGTGACAACCATCCATCTTTTGGGAGTTAAGGTTTTTGTAGTTCGCGGCTTTGGTTGCCTATCCCCTCTGCCATCCAGTATTGGATTCATCTATTGGGGAAACTACAAGATCCGTGATAACATGTCCCATGCCCAACTGCTCTGATAATTGTGTCATCCCCCAACACTACCTCCACATCTTTACCTGCCTGTGAAAGCTTGGAGAACATCTCTTGAGCACTTGTCATGTGGCTTGAGGCTCCACTATCAATATACCACGTGTTGGTGGCGGAAGCACTGAATGAATGGTCGGTCAACAAAGAATACTCCTTCTCAACCTCAATGTTTGTATTGGTAATGATGGATGCCCACTCTCTATCAACATGACCAACACAAAGAGAAAAATCTCTCTCAAATCTAGCAGTAAACTCATCAACCTCCACTGAAGCTGCTGTATGTTGCTTCTTCTTCTTCTTCTAGGGGCACTATCCAACATAGTGCCCAAGTTTCTGACAAACAAAACAATTTACAGTGCTCAAGTCCTTCTTCTGTCCACCCTGCTGCTTGGCCCCACCCTTCTTGAACTTCTTCTTTCCCTTGGCACTCAAAGCCACATTCTCCTCATCCTCCTTGCTAGTAGAAGAGCCCCCCTGCATAAGACCTCTCTGGGTCTCCTCCTGAACAAAATCATCCCAACATTTGTCCCAAGAAGGCAAGTTCTCCCTGGCTACTATAGCCTCCACAAAAACAACCCAAGGCTTTGCAACCCCATTCAATGTTGTCCGCACTAGCTTAGTACTAGAAACAACCTCTCGCACTGCTGCAAGCTCATCTCTCACTCGAGATATCCTAGTAAGGTAGGAAATCACTCCCTTAGCCTTGGTCATCTTGATACTCTTTAATTTCTCCCTCAACACCATTTTCCTATTCACATTTAAGCTTTGAAACAAGTTGGTCAAAGCATCCCACATATGATATGCATGGGTTTTACTAGAGATGTGTGGGATACCATGATCTTTAACTGCATCTAGATAAATCCTTCTAGCTTTTATGTCCTTGTTGAAGGTTGCAAGTGCTTGTGCATCGGTGGAAGCGGGAATTGTGACAGGGTTTGCTTGTGTACTATGAACCACTTCAACCCAAAGATCATTTTCCTCCAACATAAGCACCAATCTAGCTTTCCACGGGACAAAATTTCCAGCCCCATCTAGCCTATCCTCCAACCTAAGTCCTGTTGCCATTTCACTGCAAAGTTCAAGTCTCAACAAGGTGTTGCCCACTGACAAAAGAATTCATTGACAGTTTGAAAATTTCAATGCAAAAAAAATAAATTGGCCCCCAAACTTTGATACCATGTTATTTTTTGGTGTTCACCCCAATCGGTTTCAAGTCAAATTTAAAAGAGTTTAATGCCCAACCCACATATGACTGACTGTTGCAACTTCATATAAAATATCAGACTTAAAACATTGAATGAACATCACATTCTATAAGCAGAAAATAAATAATAATTGCACTCCATGAAATTTTAGACACAAGGATTTTTCGGCAAATAGCCCAGGCAAAACCCAGAATAGGAAAACCTGTTAGAGAGTGAGTGAGGAATTTTTATTTCAGTAAAAATCAAGTAACAGCAAAATCGATAGAAGTCAGACCAACTTATCTCTGCCCAAAGCCTTGAATTTTGTGCCAAAGTGTAATTAAACAGATTGTACGGACCAGCAGAATCCTCGATTTTTGTGCCTGTTGTACGGTCCCTTCTGTACTCTGTTGTATGGTCACACCTCAAAATTCGTGCTTGTGCAAATCTGGAACTTGACACCAATCCAGCAAACAGTCTCCTCGATTTTTGTGCTTCCCTACATAAGAAAATCGTATAGTATAGATTGTACTGTATGGCCTGAACTGTTTGGTGCAATTAATGTAGAAATACCTTCCTCGATTTCTGTGTCAGATCCATTGGGAATCGTGCCAATAACTTGCTATATAATCACCTTGAAATTCGTGTCTAGAAAAACCCCCTCAATCTATGTTTTCTCTTCTCAGAAAAAATCGACTCTCTCTCTCAAAAATGAATAATGTGCCTCTTCACATGGAAATTTGCCTTTTACGTATAATTAGATGGGTGAGTGAAAGGTCATCTAATCCAAGGGCCCAGATTGGATTAGATGAGTGGTTGAGATAAAATCACTTTTCTCCAAAAAACTTTTATTCACTCAATTTATAAATATTTACTTAAAGTGCAATTTAATCACTAAAGTGCATTTAATGCTCATGTCAAATCACTAATATAAAGTCCATGTGACATGACCCCTTTTTCCTAGTGACTTAGGCAAAAGTCACCAAGGGGAACAACTTCCAAGGTATAAAACTTCAACATTTTTATCTTGTATGTATGACTTCTTAACCATTGGTACCCTATCCAAAGTCAACCTAAAATTTTATGTTTTAATTTTGGTAAGACTCCTTAAAGCTAGGAAGTCTTGAGTAACCCTAATGCCTTAAGGTTGATCCTTCTAGAAGACATTTGAAGCCTATAAATAAAGTGTTAGATCTCATTATAACACAAGATAAGGTCTGAGATCTGTTCATCTACATCTTAGTTGAGGTTGTTGCTCTTTTGGCTTGACATCTAAGGGTTTGTGATGCTCTTTCTCTCTCTCTCACATGTGACCGTTGCTAAATTTGTCTAGGTATATCGTGAGCTTGTTTTGTTGGGTCGTGATCTCTGTTGAAGCTGCTAGTGCTGAGTCGTGACCTCTGTTGGGCTACTAGTGCTGGGTCGTGACCTTTGCTGAGCTGCTAGTGTTGGGTCGTGACCTTGTTGAGCTGTTAGGGTTGGGCCGTTACCATTGTTGAACCTGTCTAAGGCTGCCATGATTGTTTTGTGACCTGATTTGTGGTGGATGCTACTCCCTTGGGCTGCCATGACTATTTTGTGATCCGATCTGTACCTACCATAACTATTACGAGGTCTGTTCAGTGGGTTGTATCCTAGCTTTTGTGTCCACTGTGACTGCATTGAGGTCTAAACTGAGAGGTGTGTTCTTGTTGGTGACTATCGTGACCTTTGTTGAGCCTGCTAACGCTATCGTGACCTTTGTTTAACCTGTTGTAGCAGTGTTATCACCAACCTTGTAGTTGCCTATGAGAGATAGATCCAGATGGACGGTAGAGGGACAAGCAACTAAGGAGGTGGAACCAAGACTGCCTAGACTCCCCAAATGGATGGTTGTCACGCCAATCAAGGCAGTCTTCGTTTTATGTTACCTAAGTCCAAGATAACAACGGGGGAGACCTAGATCTACTCTCGATAGGAGAGATCAAACCTAGAAACCAGATCAGATCAAGTATGGCTTGAGGTACGTAAGGTGTCAAGTAATTGGAAACTCTAGATCTATGGAAGATGATACTAAGTGGACTAGGGCTTTGGATGAGGGCTTCAGTCGTAAGAGGGTTGATCCAAAGGGGAATACAAGTGACCTATCGGGCTAATACTCGATCTAGGGTTGAGGTACTAGCACTTGATAAAAATAACCGTTGCCTTGGGAAACGTAACTGACGCAGGGTGAGTAAGGACAGAGTTGGGACTGTCTAGCACCAAAGGGATAGACTCAATGAGAGATATGACAGTGTCAGATTACCTAAGTTATCAAGGAGCAGTCAACTTTCAGGTGAAAGAGGTCAAAAGATGGCTAGCACTAGGCTTGGAGATCAGTGCCTGTTGGGCATTGGGCAATGGAGTCAGTATCTACACAGCGTTAAAGTGAACCCACCTGGGATATGCCGTGATCTAAACCCAAGTCAGAAAATTTTAGAAAAAATCAGATATGGAAAAACGTCAAAATCTGATGAGGGAAGCTAGGATGCTGAAAGTCAGTTTTTCAGATCTAAGGCTACCTGGCAGGAACTAGCTCAGCGTTGGGGGTATTATGGAGTGAGGGAGACTTGATCTACAAACCCAAGTGATTATTTTCCGGAAAAAGTCAAAATTTCAGTAGGGGCGCTGGGGTTTGAGCAGTCAAAAAGTCAGATCTAGGGAAAACTAGTCACAATCTGGATAGCGTTGAGGTTGATTAGGTGAGAGGGATGCCCGATCTATAAAACCCAGCAGTGGTTTGTCCAAAGATCGAGCGGTTCCCTCAATAAATATTTTTTGGATTTTTATTATTTAGGATTTTTCAGAAAAACTTGAAGAAAAGAAGGTACAATGGGTTGAAATCTGAAAGAAAAGAGACTGACCTGTAGATCTTACCTAGAAATGCTTGTAGATGCTTTAATGATGATGATCCCCGCCATCCTAATCAATTCTGGAAGATCTAAGTGAGTTTTAGGACCAGCATTATGCTCCAAGTGACCAATGCGCCCACCCCCTATCCTGCACAAGCAAACGTCAACAATATCAGATTTGCTGTACCACGAAAGAAAAAGCTAGATCTACAGAAAAGTAACAAGATGTCATCATAGATCACAATGAAGCTAATGAAAACCCCCTGATACAAGACGAAGACAATCCGAGCGAGTTGAGGTCCCCCTACAAAAACGCTCTAGCTAAAAACGCCCTCCTGTAAACAAGACAATGATCCCGAAAAAAGATATAGATCTCACACAATATTCCAAATGCTAGGAAGCAAGAGACTTTCCAATCACTACCGAAGAACATCAAATGCAAAGTAGATCCAGAAAATATCCACAAAAAAATCTTCTATTATTCAGATTCAAGAGCTAAAGACCCCTTACAAATGAGAAGCTCTCTCCTTTAAATAGCAATGAGAGAACCAAAATCCTAACCAATTTCAAAACAAGTGGCTAATATTAAAAGATATAAGTGTTCTAATCAATGGTTGAGATGAGCTGTGTTGCCGCCTAATTTGCACCTTGGGTAACATGGCAGAAATCTTCAAGCCACTGAGTGCAACCTTGGGGGCAAGCTCGAGCCAAGTGCTGTCACCTGATACTCAGCTTCTCCGTCTAGGCCAACTCCTAGCGAAGCCAAGGGGGGTGGACCCTAATGAA
>LPNX010634833.1:0-33889 GCA_001517045.1 Pseudotsuga menziesii
CCTAAAGATTGCTTGTTCCTCATTCTGCACTCCGGATGTGGAAACATCCTTCGCTATATATGGCAATAAAGATTTGAGGAACCACTCAAGGAGGAACTCTGGCAGATAAAGGCTTTAATTAATCTCTTCTGTCTATGCCACTCCTGAATATGATCAGAAATATGGGTGGCTTTATCTTGCCAAAATGTCGACAAGATTTCAGTACCAACATCATAGCGCACTGGTAGCTGGAAGTGATTAAGGAAAGTCATCGCAAGGTCGTCGAACAAAGTAAAGGCACCCTTAGGTAACTCTATATACCATTTTGCCGCAGGCCCTGTAAGGGTGCGTTGAAATAGTCTCAAACGGACTGAGTCCTGATGCAATGAATTGGAAGAGCACCATAGGTGGAATGTCGTAATGTGTTCACTCAGATCCTCTCCTGGTTTGCTTTCGAACTTAGGTATGTCCGAAGGAAGCTTGGTAGGGACAGCCGGCCAAGCCAGGTCATGAGCCACAAGATCGTTCATAAGTCTCGATAAGTCAGGTAGATTGAGTGTCGCGAGGAAAGGGAGCCTAGGATGATGAGTCCTATGGACTGCTCCCTGGTTCATATAGGATTGATTACCACCATGACCTTGGCCATAGTGACCTCCTCTTGTATGAACCGTATAGGGTGGTGTGGAAGCACCATAATGAGGTGGACCTTGACTAGTAGGAGCTACAAAGCCGTAATTAGGAGAGTAAGCAGGTTTTGAATACCCACCTCCATAAGGTGGAGAAACCTGTCCATACTGCGTCCCATAATAGGGTGCATAGGTCATCGCTTGCGATGCCCCATGAGACACTCCATAGGTAGGGATATACATTCCGGAAGTAGGAATATACATATCGGAAATAGGGATATATGTCGTGGAAGTAGCAATCTAACCTCTAGAAACATGAACATAACCTCCTGAAACCATGGGTGGTATGTAGGCTTGAGACGCAATTGGTCTAGTAATCGCAGTATGGATCTGACTCGTAGCTACGTGCCGACTCGAAGGACCACGTGAGTAAGGTGGAGGGTTTACATTTGAAGAACTCAGAAGCGAGGACGAAGGAATATCTGTAAGAAGAAATGTACTAGTGCCTATCGTCACTTGTCTAGGACTTGGTATCCCTATTGGATCACTAACTCTAGGCCTAGGAGGTATATAAGATGGAGCTTCCACCACTGGGATGGAAGGTGCAATGTGACTAGTACTCCCAAACCTCTCCGCAAGGTAAGGAATGGGATTTCCCCCAGGTATAGTGCTAGGTTCAAAGTCAGATTCAACATGAAATGTCAAATCATGCATAGGAAAACCAGTCATGGCATAACTACCATAGCTAGTGGTAGGAGGGTCAAAGTGAGTCTCGGCATCATCCGACATTCCATACCGGTAATGTGTCAATGGGGAATCAGCCCTAGGATGAGTAGGTCTATCATGGAAAGATCCTATCTAGGAAATCACGGGACCGAACTCAGCTAGGTCAGGTGAAGGATCGTATGTAGGAGTAAGTTCCCCATCGTTAATCCGAATGGGAGGAGGTGGCTCAGGAATAGTCTCTGAATGATCCTCCATGGTGTGTGAATCAGTGTGTGACATAGTCCGCCTGGACAATCTAGGCCCCTCTCCCAAAGGAGGAGGAGAAGTGGAAGGCGGAAGTCCTGCTAACCGATGAGAATGGGGTGAAACCGCACTCGAATCCACAATGACTCAAAAAAAAACAAAGACTCTCTATTTACGTAAAGCCTAGGCCAACTAGCGTGCACAGAGCAATCACTAATAAAATCTAAAGCCAAATGCAAGCAAACAAGGGCTGGATAAGTGAGCTCTTTAATGTGGCAGGTATGTCTCACCTAGGAGAGGCTTGAGAGGCCCTTGTCACCACAAGTAGAGGTACATAACCAATTATTGTGGCCCTCAGCTTCAACGCGTAAAGCAACTGTGCTGTTCGACCCCAACCTGGCCGAGACACATGCATAATAACCTCTACAAGTACCCCCTCGATATCCTAGGTAAGGTCACTAAAGTCACCTCAATATAATCAAAGCTCAGGCGGACAGTCGCAGGTGGGATTGACAGTATGGGAAGGGTAGCAAAGCCCGAAACTCTCAAAAGAGCCCCCAGATACGAATACAATCCTGACTATATCACCGGTGCTACACAGTTACCGACCAGGGGTTATCCCAATCAACAACTGCTCACACTGCCTCGTGCTTAACTCCCTTTTGAGAGGAGGATCCTGAGAACGCTGGTTATATCAAGTATTTCACACACTCCCTGGACAGACACCTAGTTGTTGTTGTTTAGTGAACTTGGAGAATTAACTTACAATGAACTATTCCAAGATCCTAAAACCTAAGCTTGTTGGTGCACCCTAGAAAAGAAAAGAGTGTAATTCATTTCAATTAGCGTTGATTTTAGTTGGATTTATTACTCAAAAATAGGATATGGACGTGCAACTAATGGTGTTATGACGCAACAAGAAGCAAAATGCACACCTAACAATCAATGCAAATGCATTGTGTCCATGAAAATAGGTATGCATACTACGTGTAATGCACAATTTATTCTTCAAATGATGAATGCAAATTTCCCTATATGAATTCCTAACTATTACTCCAAAGCAAATCTAGATCTAGTGCAAGTACAATGCAAAGTGCAAAATGCAATGCATGATGATAAGCAAATGTTTTTGGATTTTTTGAAAATAAAGAGATACAAAAAGCAAAAGAATGACTCTACCCACCCCAGACTCTGCAAGCACACATAAACAGCATTCCAACAAAGCACTAAGGAAAAAGGACTCTAATGCACTAATCTCAAACAAAAAATCAAAGATGCCATGACAAGAACTTTCCTAAAAGAAAAAATTTAGGCTAAAAAATGTTTCTGGTCAGGAACAGAGGTATTAACAGACTCAGGCAGTGCCAAAGGAGACTCAGCAGCTAACAGAATTCACCCAGCAATCCACTATCTTCCACAAAAGATAAAAAACTAGGGTATACGCGACTGTGCGCAGTAAACCCGCGTGTATACGCGGAAATCCCAGGGGAAACCACGTGTATACGCGACTGTAAGTGACAAACCCGTGTACAGGAAAAAAAATATGCACAAATCCAAGGCAAACAGATAGGATGAGACTAAATTCACACCAATCAGGCTCTACCAGGCATACATGCCCCCATACCCGACACAGAAACAAGAGAGAGAGAGCAATTCAAATACATTGAATGCCAAGAAATCAACCCCCAAAGGACAATTACTAGGAACTCCCCAGCAAATTCGCCATTTCTGTTACGAAGAGAAATTCCTATGGCTTGGGGTACCACAACAGACAGCTAGACTCCAGAAATCAATCTTTCCCAATATGCAATAGAAATAAAATGTCTAACACTAAAGGATCGAACCTCGTACCTTATTTCGGACGGTTGAAGTAGATCCCCGTTGAGCTTTCCAATCTTCACCTTGAATTGATACAATACTTCCTCAACAACAAGTAAACAATACAAGCATACTATATATCATGGTGTTAGATCTATTCTAGCATATATAATCAATAATGTAAAAGCATTTGACATATTCCAATGGATACAATATTCATTCAAATACACATTACTGGACAGGAAAATATATTTCTATTAATATGAATCAGAGATTACAAGATAGAGACAACCTCTGACGGCACATCTATGAACCGGAGAAACTGAATCCCCCACTTGGGCCTCCACCACCTCAATCCTCCATCACTCAGATAGCAAGCTCACTAGCAAAAGTCAAGCTTGGGAAGAACACAATAGTGCTCCAAGGGACAAAGGGATGCAGACTCAAGCATACGTTCTGGAAACAATGGACTATAGTTTCGTTACTCTCAATTCTCTCTTATCATTTCAATGTCTCAATGGGTTCCTTATATAGCTTTTCAAAGGGATACTGAAAGGTCGAATCCGTGCAATATCAAGGCATATGGAAGGCCAGGATTCATATGAGTCAGATCCAAGTCAAGGAACGCTCCAAAAGGATTTGGATTATGCACACATCCTAATGTACGTGACTATAGGGGGAATATCCGTGTATGTACGCGGTTATCGGGGTAAAATCCGCGTATATCACTTTTCTTATGTTTTTAGGGATGATCAAGGACACATCAAAAGACAAAAAGTGGTCCATAGGGGCTAATGAGTCTGCAGCAGGACAGGGGAAGGCCATACAATGTGTGATTCACCTAGTGTGGTGAAATCCACTATAACAGTTGTGCACCCTGATGACCAAGAGAAGACTGCCTTTACCACCCCTTGGGGCACCTTTATGTATGTTAAAATTCCATTTGGACTAATTAATGCTAGGGCTACTTTTCAGAGAGCCATGGACCTAGCTTTGTAGGGTTGAAAGATAAATTTGTGCTGATATATTTGGATGACCTAACAGTTTACTCTAACAGCCATCATGACCACTTGCAACATTTAAGGAAGGTATTTCTAAAGTACAGAAGGTATGGAATATCACTGAACCCTAAGAAGTCCCAGTTTGCACTCAGTGAAGGAAAAATACTAGGCCATATCGTCTCAGCTGAAGGTGTAAAGATCGATCCTGTAAGGGTGGAAGCAATTAAGAAGCTGTCGAGACCGAGGTCAAAAAGAGACATCCAGTCCTTTTTAGGCAAGATAAAATTTGTCAGGAGATTCATCCCTAATTTCTCCAAGATGGTAAAGCATATAACAGTAATGCTTAAAAAAGAGGTAGAAATAAAATGAAATGACTAGGCAAGAAACTCTTTTGAAGACATTAAGAAGGCTATCATGGAGGCCCCAACCATGATTAGTCCTGATTACACCAAGAGTTTTTATGTTTTCTCTTTTGCATCCTATGACACAGTGGCAGCTATACTATTACAAAATAATGATGAGGGTCTTGATCATCCAATTGCATTCTTCAGCAAAACCCTGAGAGATGCTGAGCTCAATTATGACCTAATTGAGAAGCAGGTTTATTCTCTCATAAAATATTTGAAGAATTTCAGAATTTATATTCTCTAAAGTTCCTTGCATATGTCCCTTCAGCTGCTGTGAAGGATGTTTTAACTCAGCCTGACATTGATGGGAAGAAATCTAAGTGGGTTTCCAAGCTCATTGAGTTTGATATAGAGGTGAAACCCACTAAGCTGGTGAAGGGACTAGGTCTGGCCAAACTTGTAACATCCCCGACCCTCCGACCGGCAAAGAGAAACTATACATTGAATCATCTGGGCATCTAGCCCCATGAACATGAACATGCATACATATAATTCTGAAGCATGATAACTTAAATCATAAAACATATTACAAAGCATAATCATTCATTATACACAACGGAAAAAAAACATATCAATCAACACTTCATGCATATACAGATCAACATTTAACACATATATCATCATTCATCAAAGGTAAATATGATTGGAAACACAAGTTAGGCAAGGATACTTATCTTATAAAGAGCTTGTTCCGCAAGCAGCTACGTTGCTGCAACGTTCCACCCAACCATAGGCCCGCATGCTCCTTAATATCTCATCAACATTGCCACCCCCGAGTCGAGAATGATTCCCCAAGGAATAAGAAACTAACAGGCTTACACGTAGATAAGGATAACAACACCAATAGGGTACATAGTTCAGCCAATCAAACATAGTTGGGTTTATCAAGCGAACATTAGATTAGCCAAGCTAATAAAGTTGGGTTTATCAGGCCATCTAGGAGCTGGGAAAGGCTAATGCTAAGCTAGTGAGCTCATTGGAGAGCTACAGAAACCGACACTAGAACCATCCTGGCTTCTAGAACACCCACACACACCCAACACAAGGAAATCAACCCTTTCTCTGCAACGCAGTCCCTCAGACCCCGATCTCCCTTCCAGTGCTATTCAGGGTTTGTGGAGAAGAAAGACAGCTCATCAGCTCTGTCTGTGTGGTTCTCAATCCACCAGATTTATCAAGCACCTTAGGCCCTCATTCACCACTACAATGTAGGACGAGGACAAAAACATTGCATGCAAGCAGTCAAACAACTATTCAAGCTTTTATAGGGGAGAAACATAGTCGAACAGAATGCAGGTACTCACAGCAATCCTCAACCGATACCACCATAAAAAGGGAAAATACAACCAAGCAAATCATGGGAAAATAGTAGCCCAATACAACTATGAACCCACAGCACACAAATCCCACTGCAATCACTAGGAAATCTCACACAGACCGGGAATGGAAAATACCAGACTTCCAATCTCTGCGTGAGAGACAAAACACAACCCCCAAAGCTATGGATGCAATTACAACCACAATTTCAACGATGAAAATAACAGGACAATATGCTATCTGATAAACATAGAAAGAACACAAAACTCTGCATGAATCCCAGTAAAAAATCAATCCGCAGCCATCAAATCTGTGAGGCAGAAAGGGAACTGAACCCCCTGCAATGGAATGTGGAACCTTTTATCTTAGCTTTCCTGAGAGGAGATGAACAGCCTTGCGATATGGTGAGTGGACAGACCAATAGATGCATAGTGGGGAGAGCGTGAGTGGGTGTGGGCATGGTGGTGGTTTTCCTGCCAACCAATCGCTACTCCAACTAACAATGGAATAATTAAGGGTGGTGGTGACACATGGCTTTCCCCCATGAATCAATTCCCAAAATTCCCCTTTGCTTATCCTTTAGAATCATGCCCCTTCTCATTTTAGTTGCCGCAAACATAGTTGGTTGGGTTATTTAATTAAAATGTGTGTTTACATGATGCCACAATTAAATATAAGCCATATGTCCTGATATCCATCGATGACCATTCCCAAAAAAAACACAACATAACCAAATCGATGGTGGGGCCTTGGCCTTTAGCTTTGCACCAAGATTATTTGCAATATACGTATCATGTATTTTTAATGTAAGCAGGGTTAAAACTGGGGTATTACATTCCCCTCCCCCTTCAATAGCACTATCCTCAGTGCTTTACAAAATTGAACAAAATGCTACACTAGTACAGCCTCATTGTTCTGCAGAATTGAACAAAAATGGATGTGCCAATTGCATGGCATCCTCCAGCTCCCACGTAGCTTCTTCAGGTCCATAATGCTCCCATTGCACCTTTACTTTCCCTATGGCTCGGTTCCGGATCATTGTGACCTTCCTGTCAAGGATGCACATTGGCTCGATTTGGAACTCTCCCTCAGGTTCCACCTAAATCACATCCCAATTTATCACATATTTCTTAAGAAAAGAAACATGAAAAACATTATGAGCTCTAGTAGTAGCAGGCAATGCAAGTCTATATGCAACAAGCCCTATTCTTTCAAGCACTTCAAATGACCCACAATATCTAGGTGACAGCTTGGCACAACTTCCAAGCTTCAAGGAAATTTTCTTTGCCTTCACTCTGAGGTAAACATGATCCCCAACACTAAACTCTCTATTCACCCTATGCTTATCTACATAGATTTTCTATTTGTCCTGTGCTACTTTTAGATTCTGCCTAATCTTTACAACCTCTTTCTCCATTCCTTGAGCAATTCTGGTCCAAGCACAGCTCTGTTCACCGAGTTGTCCCAAGTCACTGGTGTCTTGCACCTTCTGCCATACAAAGTTTCATACGGACTCATCCCCAAGGATGCTTGCTGTCCATTGTTGTAAGCAAACTCTACCAAGTGTAAGTAATCTTCCCACTTGGTTGGTTTGTCCATCACATACATGCGAAGCATATCTTCAAGCACTTGATTAACTCTTTCTATCTTCCCATCTATCTGAGGATGGTATGCAGTGCTGAAGTTTAACTTTGTACCCAAATATACAAACAACCCCTTCCAAAAATTGGAAGTGAACTTGACATCTCTGTTAGAAACTATTGCCTTTGGCAATCCATGCAATTTGAAAATCTCCTTCATGAAAATATTTGCAATGTCATCAGTCTTATGCGTAGACTTCACTGGTATAAAATGTGTTGCCTTTTTCAACTTGTCTACTACAACCATGATGGAATCATGTTGTCTCCAAGTCATTAGCAATCCTGTAATAAAATCCATGGAAATAACTTCCCATTTCCATTCTAGAACTGGCAAAGGCTGCAACAAACCTACTGGATGTTGATGCTCAACCTTTACCTATTGACATTTCATGCACCTTGAAATGTATTCAGCCATGTATTTTTTGATACCTGGCCAAAAGTATTGCTTTCTAGCTGTAGTGATTATCTTCTGATATCCTGGGTGACCAGAATATGGAGCTTGATGGATTTCATCCATAACAATTCTCTTCAAATATGCTACTTTCGGAATATAAATTCTGCCTTTAAAAGTGAGAAGTCCATCTTCTTCCAATGTATATCCCTCATACCTCTTCTCAAGACTTTGCTGCTGCAATTTGTCTTTTACCTGCTCATACAATTCATCTTTGGCAACATGATTAACAATCCACTGCCTCAATTTTGATTGGAAAATACTAAGAGATGCCACATGCATTTCCTGTACCTTCTGACTGAGTGCATCAGCTACCTTGTTTTCTTTTCCTTTTATGTGATTCATTTTTAAATCAAACTCACATAAAAATTCCAGCCATCTCACTTTCCTAGCATTCAGAGTAGGCTGATCAAACAAATACTTCAATCCACAGTGATCTGTTTTGAGTTCAAATCTTCTACCCATCAAGTAATGTCTCCACATCTTAAGAGCATGTACTATGGCTGCAAGCTCTAAATCATGAGTGGCATAGTTCTTCTCATTCTCCTTCAGCTTTCTCGACTCATAACATACCATGTGGTTATCCTTCATAAGGACTCCTCCAAGCCCTTGTCTGCATGCATCGGTACATACCACAAAATATTTCTCTGGGTCTGCAACCTTCAATACTGATGCACTGGTGAGAAGATTCTTCAACCAATGGAATCTTTCTTCACACTTCGAAGTCCATTCGAACTTTATCCCCTTCTTTTGCAAATAAGTGATGGCATGTGAAACCTTGGAAAATCCTTCAATGAATCTCCTGTAGTATCCTGCAAGTCCCATAAAATATCTTACATCCGTCACATTTATTGGAGTAGGCCAATTCATGATGGCTTCAATCTTCTTAGGGTCTACTGATATACCCTATTCGGAGATAATGTGACCCAAGTATTGAATTCTATCCCTATAGAAGTCACACTTTCTCAGCTTTGCATACAGCTGATATTCCATGAGCACTTGTAATTTCAATCTCAAATGCTCTTCATGCTCTTCCTCATTCTTAGAATAAACAAGGATGTCATCAAGGAAAACAAGAACAAACTTGTCCAAATACTTACTGAAGACACTGTTCATAAGGCACATAAATGTAGCTGGTGCATTTGTGAGACCAAATGGTACCACTACAAACTCATAATGTCCATACCTTGTCCTGAAGGATTTATTATGAATGTCTTCATCCTTGATTCTCAGTTGATGGTAACCAGAGCTCAAGTCAATATTGGAAAATACCTTTGCTCCTCTCATTTGGTCAAAGAGGTCATCAATCCTGGGCAAAGGATATTTATTCTTCACAGTAACCTTGTTTAACTATCTGTAATCAATACATAACCTGAGTGTACCATATTTCTTCTTTACCAACAAAATCGGTACTCCCCAAGGAGACACACTCAGTCAGATATACTTCTTTTCTAACAACTCTTGCAGTTGCATCTTCAATTCTAGCATCTCCGGTGTACTCATCCTGTAGGATGTCTTGGACACTGGTGCTGCTCCTGGCACAAGTTCAATGGTGAAATCAATGTCCCTCTTTGGAGGAAGTCCTGGAATCTCATCAGGGAATACATCCTTGAATTCCTGTAACACTTGATAGTCCTCCAACCTAGGAGTTTCATCTCCTGTTGGTTCCAGAATATGAGCTGCATACAGCTGACAACCTTTCCTATAGAACTTCTTCAACTGCATTGCTGAAACCTGTCTTACTGAAATTTACCTTCAGAATACCCTTTACAACTACCGGGTTTCCTTCTTCATCCATGCATTCAAAAGTTTTGTTATAACAGTCAAGATTCACTCTGTGATCTTCTAACCAATCCATTCCAATGAGAACATCATAGGAACCAAGTGGTAGAACATTCAAATCTACACAAGTGACCAATCCATTCATAACCAATGGACACTTCTCTACCAATTCACTAACTTTCCTCTTAGTCCCAGTGGCTAGCTAGACTAACCAATATTTTCCATGGTTTACCTTCTTAAAATCACAAATCTCCACTACCCTAGGAGTAATGTAACTATGAGTAGAGCCAGGGCCAATCAAAATAGAAACAGATTGTTCAACAATCTTACCTGCAACTTCAACCACTGTTGACTGGTGATCTGCCTGGCGGTCCTCCAGTGTTGCATAAATTCTAGGGACTGCTCTGGCTACCTGACCCACTATTTTTGCTCCCTGAATGTTATAAGATGGTCTTGCACTTTCATTCTCAAGTGGAAAATATATACGCAAGTGGGGTCCTTCAAATTTCCAACATTTGAGTGGCCTTCTATCCTATTGTAGATCCTTAGGCTTTTCTCCTGACACTCCAATTGGCTTACTTGTAGCTTGGGATGGCTTCTTTTGCTAATTCCTGAATCTAGAAGGTTTGAAACCTTTCTTTCTTTGGTTAAAATTCTCATTCTTCTTGTCCTTCCATGCCTTATGGTAATCAGGTTTACCTTTTCTTTTCTCATAGCAATATTTAGCCTTTCTTATTGCTTCTTCGAGAGTTCTCGGCTCATAAAACTCAATTCTATCTTTGTAGGCTTGAGGCAATCCACTTAGAAACCGCTGGATCTTCACTTTTTCATCTCTAATGTACCAGACATACCTCAACAATTCCAAGAATTTATTTGCATATTCATCCATATTTTACTATCCCAATCTCAGCGCATGGAACTCCTTGATTTGTCATCATAATACATGTCAGAAAGGCATTTCTTCCTGAAATACTTCTTGAACTATTTCCACTTCAGTTTCCTTTCACTGATATTCTTTACTTGCTTGAAGTCTTCCCACCAAATGGATGCCCTTCCATTCAAATTGAATATGGCAACTCCTGCCTTCATGTTTCCTAAATAATCCTGCACCTGAAAGTACTTCTTAATCCCAAGAAGCCAAGCTTTAGCTTCTTGTCCCGTCTTTATCTTACCATCAAATGTAGGAGGTTTATCTTTCCTAAATTCATCTCAAGAGAGATCCCTATGGTGCCTTCTTCTTTTCCTTTTATGAGAAGATGAACTTGTATCTCCACTGGATTCTTCAGAGTCAGATGATCCACTGGAAATCCTTCTTCTTCTCCTAGTGCTGCTCTTACTGCCTTCTGGTCTTGATGTACCTCGTCCATAATCTATCTTTTTCTGTAAATCTGTCAAATCTGCAATATGGCAGCATTCACCTGATGCTTCTCTTCCTGGGATTTAACCAAGCTTCTCATGGTGGCTGCAACCTCAGACGATGTCTCCTAGAATATCCTTCCATTAGACTCTATGTCCTCATTTCCATTATGGACATTTTCTCCCATGGCATCTTTTTCTCGCTCGTAAGAATCTCGAGCATCATACCCATCATGGGTTCTCATGACTGAACCACCTCCCTCTTTACCACACTGTTATTTCTGGAGTACTGCTCTTGGAAATTATCTATAGTTCTACAAATGTGTTAGTAGCAAACTATTATATGCATACATTAATATAAATCAAAACTACTTACCTTTTTCTTCTGGAAATTTCATAAAACAACAATTATGCTAAAACACAGAAATTTCCCTATTTCTTTTCAGCCCTGTGACCGCTGATAATATGCTGAAATCCGCTGAAAACTGGCTGAAAACTATTCGAAAAATTGCTGAGAAATCCCTTCGAAAAACCCAAATTTCCTTAGGCCCTAATTGGACCTCATTCCAGCTATTCTTCTGATTCCACAGTGGTCAAAACAACTGCGCCTCCAGTCTGCATCAGTGAAGAAATTGTCTGTTCATTGATGGTTTGTTGTTTTATCCCTTTTCAGTGTTTTGGTAGGTAAAATTACTAAACTCCCACTCTGTATCAGTGAGAAAACCATCCATCAATCGTGTGCATAGTCTCTTGAGCATCCGCAACGGCAGAAAGTGTTCTTACTTCGGTCTCCGTGGGAAAACGTCTAGACTTTTGATCGGCGATGTCAACTACTGCTCATTGGGAGTTTTGGTGGTTGAAACTTATGAGTTATTTCACTGTATCGGTGAGTAAGTTAACTATTCATTGGGTGCATAGTCATTTGAGCAGCCACAATGGCAGAAAAATATATTCCTCTGGTCTTCACGGTCATCTATCGGCGAGTTGCTGATCTACTTCCTTCCACGTATCGGGCCTGCAGTGGTCTATCATTCTGCAACAGAGGCCAACAATCCTGTTATAATTTATGTGGACCAAATTTTGTCAGTGGTTAGAATGGCATCCTACTATGGCATCAAACACTAAATCCTCTAGGCATCCGTAACGACGGTTTCCATAAGCCCTAACTATTCCACAGTGTCGGCACTCTCGAGCACTTCACTTCATTGTAGTAGGTTATCGGATCTCGGAACCATTATACACTAAACACCTCAGCATCGGTGAGTGGAGAGACTAATGCATTGATGGGATAGTTGTCTAAGTTTTTACAATGGTGGGTGCTCGATAAGCTAACTTCTGCCGACGTCCATCGACGGTCTCATCAACTAACTTCCGTCGATGATTTCAACACTTAAACAAAATTTTGAAACTTTCTTCTTCTGTTGGTGGATGGGTGTCCTACGCATCGGGAAGTTAGTCCCTTCAGCTTCTGCAATGGAGGACCACAATCAAACTTCATCTTCCTTTTTCTTCCGCAACCATAAGTCTATCGGCGACCACATCATCTGATCATCGACGACGTGCTCAACTAACCATCGCCGATGGCCGATAATTCCATGCCTTAGAATTTTTTTTGAAATTTCTCTCTTTTCAGTCTTCCTTCCCTCCGCGTCATTGACTCATCAATCACTTAACTTCCACCGACTCATTCGGCTCCATCTCCCACTAACACTAACACTTCAGCATCAGCCACAATCGACTAACACTTCGAGTGGCAAATGGAAGACTAAACCATCGGTGGGTTAGTTCGATCAGCAGCTGCACCGGTGGCTCATCATCTTCAATCCTTTTTCGATTGGCGGTCCAATCCGCTAATGCTTTCTGATCAGCAAAATGAGACATGATTTTAGCCGGCATCGGTAGTCGGAGCTTCTCCTTGTTGGAATACTTGGGCTCTAGGCTTCTGCAACGACGGATGCACAAACCACTATCTTCTTTTGATGATCGATGTTTTTGTCACTGAGAATTTTTTTTTTGAACTTTCTACGCTTTCGGCAGTCAGATCAACTATCCGTCAGGAGGATAGTTCTCTAGTTATCTGTAATGCTGACTCTACAATCCTTTGATCCCTTCTGATGTTCATCAGCGATGAATGCCACTAACCTGCTTCACTGGCTGACGAAGTCAACACTTAGAACATTTCAGAAATTCTGCGCCATCGACGGTCGGATCAACTATCCGTTGGGTGGATAGTGTCTTAGACTACCACAATAGCGGGTGCACCATCAGCTAAACATCGGTGATCCATCTGTCTAAGTGTTTCGATGGGCATATGACCAAACACTTACAAAATTTTGTGAATTTTCTGGGCTTCATCCATTTTCCTGGTTTCGTCAGGGCAGTAGGAAACCTACCTCTGTTAACTATTCATGGCCTTCTAAGGCCCAATGCTGCAACATAAACTCTGTCACTGCATCTTCACATCCCATTCAGGCCCATACTACAAACAAGGCTTTGATACCACACTGTAATGTCCCCGACCCTCCAACTGGTGAAGAGGACGCTACTATACGTCGAATCATCCGGGCGTCTAGCCCCATGAACATGAACATGCATACATATAGTACTGAAGCATGATACTTTAAATCATAAAACATATTACGAAGCATAATCATTCATTATACACAACGGAAGAAAAACATATCAATCAACACTTCATGCATATACAGATCAACATTCAACATGTATATCATCATTCATCAAAGGTAGATATGATTGCAGACATAAGTTAGGCAAGAATACTTATTTTATAAAGAGCTTGTTCCACAACCAGCTATGTCGCTGCAACATTCCACCCAACCATAGGCCCATGTGTTCCTTGATCTCTCAGCAACGCTGCCCCCCCTGAGCCGGGCATGAATCCCCAAGGAATAAGGAACTAACAGTCTTACACGTAGCCAAGGATAACAACACCACTAGGGTACATAGTTCAGCCAAGCCAACACAGTTGGGTTTATCAGGCCAACAACAGATCAGCCAAGCCAACAAAGTTGGGTTTATCAGGCCATCCAGGAGCTAGGAAAGACTAATGCTAAGCTGGTGAGCTCATTCGAGAGCTACAAACACTGACACCAGAACCAACCTGGCTTCTAGAACACCCACACACACCCAACACAAGGAAATCAGCTGTTTCTCTGCAACGCAGTCCCTCAGATCTTGATCTCCCTTCCAGTGCTATTTAGGGGTTGTGGAGAAGAAAGACAACTCAGTATCTCTATCTATGTGGTTCTCAATCCACTAGGTTTATCAAGCACCTTGGGCCCTCATTCACCACTACAATGCAGTTCGAGGACAAAACCACTGCATGCAAGTAGTCAAACAGCTATTCAAGATTTTACAGGGGAGAAACACAGTCGAATAGAATGCAGGTACTCACAGCAATCCTCAATCGATACCACCATAAAAAAGGAAAATACAACCAAGCAAATCATGGGAAAACAATAGCCCCATACAAATATGAACCCACAGCACACAAATCCTACTGCAATCGCCGGGAAAGCTCGTACAGACTGGGAATGGAAAATACCAGACTTCCAATCTCTAGGCGAGAGACAAAACGCAACCCCCAAAAATATGTATGCAATTACAGCAACAATTTCAATGATGGAAATAACAGGACAATATGCTGTCTGATAAACATGGAAAAAGACACAAAACTCTACGTGAATCCCAGTAAAGAATCAATCCACAACCATCAAATCCGTGAGGCATAAAGGGAACCGACCCCCCTGCAATGGAATGTGGAAGCTTTTATCTCAGCTCGCATGAGAGGAGATGAACAGACTTGCGATCTGGTGAGTGAACAAATCAACAGATGCATCGTGGGGAGAGTGTGAGTGGGCATGGGCATGGTGGTGGTTTTCCTGCTAGCCAATCGCTGCTCCAACTAACAATGGAATAATTAAGGGTGGTGGTGACACATGGCTTTCCCCCATAACTCAATGCCCAACATTCCCCTTTCCTTATCCTTCATAATCATGCCCCTTCTCATTTTAGTTGCCGCAAACATAGCTGGTTGGGTTATTTAATTAAAATGCATGTTTACATGATGCCACAATTAAATATATGTCGTATGTCTCGATATCCATCGGTGACCATTCCCAAAACAAAAACACAAAATAACCAAATCGATGGTGGGGCCTTGGCCTTTAGCTCTGCACCAAGATTATTGACAATATACGTATCATGTATTTTTAATGTAAGTGGGGTTAAAACTGGGGTATTACAAAACTCATGGCCAAAGAAAACTGTGAACTGATGGGAATAAATTTCACATGTGTCAAATCAACAATGGTGTAGACTGTGGTAGCAACAGAAGTAGATCAAGATTAGAATGACATTCCATCAGTGGCTGAAAACATATCTTCATGTGAGTGGTACTCAGGTATTATTCAATTTTTGCAAAAATAGAAGTTTCTCCTAATCTCACTCCTAACCAAGCATGAGCTCTTAAGTTAAAATCTGTTAGGTTTTGCATAATTGACAAACTGTTGTACTGGAAAGATTAGTCTGGAATTTTGCTAAGGTGTCTAGATAAAGAGGAAGCAGAGCAGGTCATGCATCATTTTCATTCCAGCACATGTGGATGCCACCACTATTGGAAAATCATATCCCACAAGATCTTAAGGGTAGGATACTATTGGCCAGTCCTCTTTGCTGATGTATGCACTTTTGTAAGGTCCTATGACCAGTGCCAAAGATTTATAGGGAAGAAACAGCTCAAATCCTTACCCCTTAGGCTTATTGTGGTGAATGGGCCTTTCCACCAACGAGGTCCGGGTTTCATAGGTGAAATAAATCCATCTTCCAGTGGACAACATAAATGGATCTTAGTAGCCACTGACTACTTTACCAAATGGATAGAAGTAGTATCTACCGAGAATGCCACTCATCAGGTCATCATGAGATTTTTATATGAGAATATCTTCAGCAAGTGGGGCTGCCTAGTAAGGTTGGTAACCGATAATGCACCAGCTTTCAAAGCTGGGGCATTAGTGAACATGTGTGAGTCAATGGGCATTCAACTGATGCACTCCACCTCCTATTATCCACAAGGCAATGGCCTGGCTGACTCATCCAACAAAAGTTTAGTCAGGATCATCAGTAAAGTGCTGGAGACAAACACGAAAAGATGGGATTCAAACCTTAAGTTTGCTTTATGGGATGATAGGGTAATAGACAAAAGATCCATAGGGACTTCTCCATTCAAGCTAGTTTATGGCACTGAGGCCATTTTTCCTATCTATCTCACTCTTCCAGTGGCAAGGTTCTTTCAGGAAGAGGAAGATGAACCAAATGATATGGTGAGAAGGATGATGGACTTGGTGGAGTTACAACAAATCAACGAGCAAGTTATAGGAAAATTAGAATCCCATCAACATAGGATAAAGGGCATGTTTGACAAAAGAGAAAAAGTAGACAACTTCTAGGTTGGAGATTGGGTCCTTAAGTGGGATGCTGTCAAACGGGACAAGGGAAAACATGGAAAATTTGACTCTTTGTGGATTGGCCCTTTTGTGATAGCCCAAGCACATAAGAATAACACCTTCAAATTGCAGAATTTGGAAGGGGAAGAGGTATTTGATGGCCCAGTGAATGGGTGGTTTTTGAAACTCTACTTTATTTGAGGATCTGAGGCCTTATTATTGTAAATTAGTAGATAGTAGGTTGTTTTTGCTTACAGAATAAACTCCATGCCCAATGGAACAGTAAATGATAGTGTTAAGTTATTTAATTGCTTGAAGGGAAAGGAATTTTGGTCTGGGATTCTTGGGATCTCACTGGGAGGGTCCCATCCCCAAGTAGGAGCCAGATGTTATCCCCCAAAATAAATTTATTTTGAAAGTAGGAAGAATATTCTTGTGGAATGAAAGATATGAGTATCACTGACAATTTGAAAGCCTTTGTTTTCGATTTGGATGAAAATTTTACAAGTTATAGCTTTCAGTGGCTTAGGAGAGGACTATTATAGCTCATTAGCCACTGAAAAGCTATGTTTGAGAGGCTAAATAGTTGAACACGGGCCAAAGGTGAACCACCAAAAGCGGTCTGAGCAAGCAGCATCAAAGTAACACTTTCGGTGGCTTAGGAAAGACTACAGAAAACTCATTAGCCACCAAAAAGGGGTGCTTTTAGTAGATAAGAGAGAGAAACAAGAAAGGTTTTAACCGCCGAAAATGAGTGGTGAGCAGCATTGGGAAAAGTACATTTGGTGGCTTAGGAGAGGCTCAAAACATCTCATTAGCCACCAAAAAAGGTCGGTTTTGACAGATTAGAGAAAGTTGCAACGCATATGCTAACCATCGAAAGTAGGAAGATAAGTATCGGGTGAAAAACCCTTTCGGCGGTTTAGGGGAAAACTAGGGCATTTTATTAACCACAAAAAGAACAGGTTTTCGACAGTTAAAAAAGTTTTTCGACGAGGTCATTATCTGCCGAAAGTAGAAATTCAACACAACGATGGGGCAAAGGGTTCGGTGGCTTAATCAAGAAAGACAACACTCTGTTAGCCACCAAAAGCCAGCTTTTCGGTGGCTAGCTGACAAAATATATGAGGATCTTAACCACTGAAAGTGAAAAATAAGGAAACAGTTAGGAACTGTCACATCTGATCCCGTCAGCAAGATAGTTGATCATTTGTAAACATGATTAGCCATCGAAAAGAGCTGGAGCTGCATGACCACATGGGGAAATGAGTGAAAAGGGTCATTATGCAAATGGAAAAATACTGATCTGATTGCAAACCCTCAGTTTTCCTCCACCTGTCCAAAGGATCATCAAATAGCGACCAAATGCTCTGGCTGAAGTAGGATATGATTATGTGGGAAAAGAGATCTACAGGATTGAGCTACTGTCATCATTTTTGTGATCTTAGACTCCATAAATTACATAAAATCTTCATTATCAGTGCCTAAAAGACTCCATTTGATTTCATTTTCGAAATTATCATTTTCTCCACCTGAAAAAACTAGCTCTGAAATAAGCAGCCTGCTAAAATCATAGTACATACACGATAGAAACTGTTTTGTAGGTACGCAGGAGATACACCCATTAAGATGAAGAAGAGTGGACTAGCTCTCATGCAGGATCCAGGTGATATCAGTTAGTTAGAGGCACATCTAAAGGTCTACAGACTTTTCCAAGAGGAGGGATGCTACAAGTTTTGTGAAAAAATACAAGGCTTCCATTAGCAGGTGGCTGAAGCTTTTTCCCTGTCATTCGATGGTTCAAAATAAATCATAGGAAAAGAGGAGTTTCTCATAGATGAAGCACTAATCGCTGAGGTGACAGAAATCCCTTCCACAGGAGAGAAATGGTTCAAGACCACCATACCAAAGGAGGTGGAATTCAGGTCATACCTTAAGCCTGAGCATAGAGGAATAATATGGAAGAAGAGTGTGCCATAATCATGGCTGGAAGAGAACTGGAAACAGCTGCTGAAGGCCATTGTGGTCTACTTAACCTGTGAAGGGAGGTATAATAAATAAATGATCTACCATTTCAAGCTCATGAATCATTTCACGGGTAAAATCCCTCTCTACTTGCCCTTTTATTTACACAGAAGTCTGGGGAAGATGTCACATCAAGTAAAATCCCAGCCATCCAAGATTGCTGGTAGGCTGTCCCACCATGGTCTTATCCAGCTATTGGTCCAGGAGTTGTTGAAGAGAAGAAATATGGCTTGGCCTTATTTTTTGTTTTGGAATGGCTTTGAGACGCCTTCGGCCAGAGGAGAAAGGGAGGTCTCATGCCAAGAAATCCAACACCCCAAGGAGTGGGAGAAGAAGGAGGAGGACCATTTCCCCAACAGTAGCAATAGAACAACCTCCCTCCTCTTCCAATACCAAGAAAGAAAATAGGAATTTGGACTTTAGTGAGAAAGGTCAGGAGGAAGAAGCATACCATGAAAATGTCTTAAATATGCCCTATTCATATTCTGAGGAAGAACAAGAAGAGGATGCAGTCCTAACTCTACAAATTGTACCAGTATCTGAAGCATTGCCATCCCCCACACCATAGGAGCAAGAAGAACCAGCAGAAAGGGCCTCCTCCAGCAGGCCTAGAAGTCAAAACATCAATATGCTACTGAGGAAGGTTTATGAAATGGAGGTCTTGGAAAGAGAACTAAAGAGAAATAATGAGACATTGACCAGGAGAAAGAAGCTACTGTACAAGTACTACCTGGAGCAGAGAGAAAAATACATCTTCTTGAAAAGGTTGAACAAGAGATACCTAAGGGACAATATGAGGTTATACAGGATGATGAGGCAACAAAGGCTACAGTTGAAGGAAGCCAAAGAAAACCCTAGCAGCCACCTCACCTTATCAACCCTAGGTGAAGCAGCCATCAGTCTCCAGCCTCCTGAAGCTAGCCAAGGCATTGTTAACACCCCTAGCACAAAGCCTACAGAAGAGGAAAGCTGATCCAACAGGCATGAAAATACATTTTTGATGAAAACCTAATAGTTTTTGTAAAATAGGGATTTCGGTGGCTTAGGTAGATAATGGAACAGTTCATTAGCCACCGAAAGCGCCACTTTCGGCAGCTAATGGGTCCGGTAGACTGGTCACTTAACCACCGAAAGGGGACAGAGGCTTAAAATCAAGTTTTGGTAGATAGAACTGGTTTGGAACAAGTACAGATGGTTCATGGATGTGATCTGAAGATAGAAGGTGCTGAGGGACGCATCGAAAAAGGCTTGTGTGAGATCCACTATGACATAACCACGCCAAAGGACACCAACCCTAGCTGTCAATGAGAAATCAGTGGTCTAACTGGAAGAAGACCAACATTAGTGATCACCAGCAAATACTTCAGTTATTTAATATTCATGCAGTGAACTAAATCTTTATTAGAGTTAGACAAGTAGTTAGGTAGGGTTTCAAACCCTAATTTGCAAAAACTGTTACTTTTGTTTATTTTGTAAAAAATAGATCTAGGTTTTAGGATCTGTATATTTTTGTAAAAGGCTATAAATCCTAAGACTATTTTTATAAAAAGGATTTTACTTTAGGGATTTATAAGCCTATACTACTATCAGCTTCTCATTTTGCTCATTCTGGAATATAAGCTTTTTTGTTATGATTTGTTCATCCATCATCTCTGTCTTTACTGTACTTATGTCTAAATGTGTATTTAGGTTATTTTCAAGTTGATTAATGACTAATAGCTGTCATCCAATTGGTTTGTTAATGTGATTTGACTTATAAGTACTATCCTTATCAGGATTTAGCCATTTATATGCATCTGTTTTGTATGTAAATCTGCCATCTTGATGAGTTCTCCATCCCTACACCTTATTGTCAAACTACTGAAAAGTTGTAACTAAAAGATTTGTAATTGAGTGAGTTTCATGCATGTCTGGAGAGTGGAAGGTTATATAGGTCACCTGACTTGATCCATATTAGAAAACCCTAAAAACATTTTAAGTTACCAGGCATCCTCAAACTACAACCTAGAGGAGTTTCCTAGAGTTAGAACAGAATGCCTTGGGCATTCCCTTAACTTTTATTCTTTGTTTTCAATGCACAGGTGTGGTTACCTCATTATGAATCTGCTAGCTATTTAGTCGATGGTTTTATCCACGATTTTCTCATATTCTTTGCTTGCATATTCTCTTTGAATGCTAATATCTTTTTCTTCCTGGAATATATCAATATTGATATTTGACCTAACTTCTTCATAGTTTGATAGCTGTCTCATCTAGAGATCGGTGATTATTTCCACCAATTAGAGTTAGATTTTAATTTTATTTACACTAGGATTCTCGAGCTGTCCATTCCATCTAACCCTACAAAGGATACTCCATCCAGCTTAAATCTTCTGTCTAGATGCATTACCATCATCCATGATGTTCAATAAGTGTAGTTTTGGTTAATACATTCTATGTGAAAACTACAGTAAACTCTCAGTAGCTATCAATTGTTATATCTTTTCTACGCATGATGGGTAGAGTAAATGTTGCATATATGCATTCCTTTTAATTCATGCACGACCTGTAGACTAGACTCTGTGGTTAATTTTTTTGTGTGCCATCGAACTGGAATAATAACACAAGTCTTGATTTGTGTTGAGAACATATACACCATTTTTTATTATTATAATGCATTATAATTAACCTATAAACGAGAGGGTGACCCCTCTGTAAGAAATGGAAGGAGTTCGTCTTCTTCTAATATCCTTGCGTTATCATTTATTTATTTTTAACTTTACCTCTCTGTTGTGTTCTCCAAATGAGACAAGAGCTCAAAACACATGGCTTTCTTAGAGTGAATATACTTATGGGGAGATATTTACAATTTTTCACATAGAGTTGTTTTGGGTATTGTATGTATTTGGTTTATGGAATTATTCATTTTTAAGAATGGGGGACTCAACATTTTCAAACTTGCAACATTATGCAAAGGAATTTAAATGGTCTTCCTTAAAGAGCCAATTTAATAGATTTGATCAGTGAGTATTGAGAGGCCTTAAGAGAGAATAGACCCTAGTAATTTTCCTTTATTTGTTAAAAGGGTGAATTTTATTATTAATAATCAAGTTCAAGTAATAAAAGAGTTAATTTCTTGTTGAGTATTAAGAATAAAACTATCTTATATGTTAAGATAGACGTTAAGATCCATTCTTTAAAATACCTTATGGAAGTAAGAAGACTCCATTGAATCTTGTTATAAATTAAAAGAGTTGAGAAAATGAAAAAGAAGTTGTAGCAAATGTGCTGCATATTGTAATCTTTCCTTTACTAGATAAATTAATAAGAAGATTAACAAATTTGGTGGACATAACCCCAAGGTTGGGGTGAACCACGTATGTTGGTGTCTCCTTCATGTTTACATCTTCTGTGTTTAAAATTCCTCTTTTGAGATTTATAATATATAATGAGAAGTGATTCCACTAAAGAGTATTATATGTGTAATGAATAAAATCACATTTATGTGGTAGTGATAAAGTAATTTTTTTTAGGACAATATCTAAAGTATTGGGTTAAAATTTCACCTAGAAAGGTTTTACATTCTTAGATAAATTACTATACAATATTGGTTGTAATCGAAAGTAAGTATTATACAACGATGGTTTGTCATAGCATAGATTAACTAATGAAAAATGTTGAAAGAATTTATAGATTTTTATAGGATGATATTATCAATTTAATGAATAATAGGAGTAAGATCCTCAAGTAAATAATAAAACTTAAATATGTGTTTAGAAAAAGAGAATGAAATTTGGATGTTAAGAATAATTATTCAAGTCGTAATTGAAGGATGTAAATGTTGAATGCAAATGTATAGCACACCCTCCCTTGATTTCGGTAACAGATATTTTATCTGGAAACATGAGATATATTTCTTATAAACCATACACATTAGAATTCATTTTTGGAGAACTAACGTAATTGGTATGATGAATGATATCAAATAAGTTACATAAATATTTGAGACTAACGTTCTTGGTGGTTGAGGTATCTGGCTATGTTACAAATGGTATCAGAGCAGGTTCTCAACACTCAAACCTAATGGACTCGCTTACATACATGTATGTTTTGCACTTGGTGAAAAATTGAATTTTGAGAATATGAGATTGAATGAATACTTATTGGAATAGATGCAAGAAGAATGAATTTTTGATTGAAGGTTAATAATATGATATGTTTGATTTCATTAGATTGTAAAAGTTTGTAATAAGGAAATGGATGCCTTATCATGTTAACGATAACTTTAAATTGGGTACACATGTAAAGATATGCTTATGCTGTTTTACATACATCATGTTGACTCAAATGCTAATCTATGTATAATTTATGGAGACAATGTTGGAAGAGTTTTGGAACCTAGTCTGTTCATATATGATAAATGACTAATGGATACATGAGGTAGTTAAGTTAGTAAATAGTTTAATAATTTAACATGCATTCAAGCTTATAACAAGTAAGGTAAAAGTTATGATTAGCATACTAAGAAATAAACCTAATAAGTAATGTATGCAGGTAGAAGCAACGAAGTTGAAAATGTAGGAATGACTAGTTGGACTGTAAGGACATGATTTTGATTATATGCAAGATTACGTATGAAAAATGCATACGGATTGTGCATAATGATAGAAAGTGTTGCATCTAGGTTGTGCATTCTATATAGCTATGGTGTTTAAATGCATCAAAGAATAAAATTCTTGGTATATATAGTTTTATGTCTTTCCTAAAATCACATCGACAAGAGAATGAGATGTAAATAAACCTTGCAAAAGTTGTTAGTGTATTGTACTTGTACACTTGTTAACAAGAAACTTTGCCAAAATAAAGCAAAGATAATGTCATTTGGTAATGTCAATTCAAGCTTATATAAGTAAGGTATGAATTTGGATTAAGGTGTAAGTTAATAAACAAATTACAACTAAGTTAAGTAATGTATTGAAATTAAGCAAAAGAATACTTTGTTATATCGAAAATTTTTAAGCATTCAAAATAGTATTTTTCTATCACATTTTATAGTTTCCCTATGAAATTATGATGCAAATCATTTCTGGAAAGAAATGGTAAGGAATGTAGGTACACATGGGTGCAAGAAACACTGTTGAATGGCAATCAGTAAGGTGGTTGAAAGCAAGAGATAAATTTCTCGATGGAAAAAAGGTAACATCTAGAATCAATATGATTCCTTGATTATTACGAAAGGTTAGAAATATGTTTTATTTGATTAAACACACATTTTTTTAGGAACATATACTTTATATTACTTGATATGTTGAGAGTGTGCTTTGTAAGAAGTTTTTAAAATTTCTACTGAAGTACTTATACATGGCAATTGTATTATTATGAGAATTATTAGTTTGGAAAACAATATATCTGTGATAAGGCAATTGAATCATAGAATTTTTTTGACATGGTTTGTACATGTATAGATACTAGAAGTATCAAACTCTGCCAAATGATAATTTGTTGTTTAAACATATTGAAGTATAATGTTGTTAATTAAAGTATTGAAAGAATTAGAAAAATATGTTTTGATGTTGAGCAGGTAAGCTCTGGAACATTAGAATTACTGAGTTACAATGGGATATGGTACCGAGCCAGTGGACTTAAGATTATTAGGAATGTTTAGAATTGTTAAAAGTTTGGCTTGATGTGGAGTTGGTAGGATTTGGAACATAGATATGATCAATGATGATTATGATATTTCATGCATTCAATGGTTCTAAATATATGTCATTATGACTAATTAAATAAAGAGTGGTGAAACTTTTGAGTTGACCATGGGGGACGCCCTAGGTTAAGTAGAGCTACTACGGAGCACCCTGGGGAGGTGTTAGGCTCTGAAATTTTTGATAAGTTAGTACATAGTTTCAAGTGAACACTCTAGTGAGGTGTTAGACTCTATTGAGTGCTCTATGATGTTAATTCCTTTGCCTAGGAAAAGAGCTACCAATGAGCACCCAGAGGAGGTGTTAGGCTCTTAAGCAGAATTTCCAGAGACCACCGAGGCGAGGTGTTAGGCTCTGTAGTGATATCTTTTGTGATGTTAAGACTTCAGTATCAGAGATATGCGGGATTCCGGATTCTATGTAGGAGATACACTTGAGAGCTCTAAAAAGTTGATGAAAGGTATCGTCCTTATATTGGTTGAATATTATATATGCAGGTTGAGGAGGTCTGCATGTGAACTTGTGGTTCTGTGAGGGGATGACCCTCATGTATATATGCATGTTAGAAGTTTTTAAAGAATATTTCAACCAAGAAACACTTGGGACATTAATGTCACAAAATAGGTATGTGTGTGAATCATTTTTGGGTATTTTATGCACCATGATAAGATGAATGATGAAAAATTTGTTGCAAATCAATGTATAAAGTGAATCCTCTTGTGAAAAATGTGATCAAAGGAATGTTATTATGTGCATTGGTAATGATTTAATCAGTACATGTTTTGAAATATGCAAGGAATTTATGATTATGTACATGTTTTCTTAATTTGATATGACTACTTATGTTATAGAACAAGATGAAAATGATTAAACGTACTGCCGCACATAATGTATAGACATTGATATTAATGTGGCAAAGCTATGTGCCAGGAAAAGAAAATACATGAATGATTTGTTTTAGATTATGAATGTTACATATAGGTCATGTATGACTAACATATGATGCATGTGTATCTTAAGAGCAAGACTAAGTTCTAAAGGGTTGATATGAAAAGAAACAATAGTATGTTGGTAAAGAAAATATGCTTCTCATGATTTGGAAATTTATATTATGCTGATTTTTATGATAAATATTGGAAATACATTGTAGTGCTTGTGCAAACTACAGATTGTATAAGGCAAGGAAAATTAGAGGAATTTTGAAGAAATGCCAAAGCAAGATGAGATAATTGAAGTTTAGGGGAAAATGTATGTAGATGACAAACGTTTGAAAGATACCGACACTGAGGACGATGTACTTTTAAGGAAGGAAGTATGTAATATCCCCGGTAAAAACAAGAAGAGAATTATTTTTTAACATAAATCAAGAAAATATAATAATTATGGTCAATCTATTAATAAGTAACTATATTTATGAGAAATGCGCTTAGGAATTTCAGAAGGTGGTTATGGATAAACATGCATAAAAGGAGAAAGATGAAGCTTTGTGATGGGGGGAGGTGAAGGAGAAACAATTTTATTTTTGGTTTTCTTTATATAAGTTAAGGAGCCGATATGAATAGAACGGAGACCAGTAAACGAAGTCACTTGTTAATGATTAGTAGTGAGATCTGCCTCACGGTTACATTCTATGAATTAAGGAGCTGAGAGGTGATATAAATATAATAGAGGCCAGCAAACGAAGTCATCTGCCAATGATTAGCAGCGAGATAAGGAGCTGATTGCCTTCCCTTGAACTTTTATTCGGTGTTTTCAATGGACAGGTATGGTTACCTCGTTATGAATCCACTAGGTATGAAGTCGAGTGTTTTATCCACGATTTTCTCATATTCTTTGATTGCATATTCTCTTTGAATGCTGATATCTTTTGCTTCCTGGAAGATCTCAAGCTTGAGATTCGACCTAACTTCTTCATATTTTTATAGCCGTATCATCTAGAGATTGGTGATTACTAACACCAGTTAGAGTTAGATTCTTATTTTATTTACACTAGGATTCTTGAGCTATCCATTCCATCTAACCCTACAACAGATACTCCATCCAACTTAAATATTCTGTCTAGATTCATTACTACCAACCATGATGTTCAATACGTGTAGTTTTGGTTAATACATTCTATGTGAAAACTGCAGTAAACTATCAATAGCTATCCATTGTTATATCTTTTCTACGCGTGATGGGTAGAGTAAATGTTGCATATATGCATTCCTTTTAATTCATGCATGACCTGTAGAATAGACTGTGTGGTTAATATTTTTGTGTTCCATCGAACTGGAATTAAAACACAAGTCTTGATTTGTGTTGAGAACATATACACCATTTTATTTTGATTATAATGCATTATAACTGACATATAAATGAGAGGGAGATCCCTCTATAAGAAATGGAAGGAGTCTGTCTTATTCTAATATCCTTGCGTTATCATTTATTTATTTTTAAATTTACCTCTCTGTTGTGTTCTCCAAACGAGACAATAGCTCAAAATACATGGCTTTCTTAGAGTGAATATACTTATTGGGAGATAATTACATTTTTTCACATAGAGTTGTTTTGGGTGTTGTAAGTATTGGGTTTATGGAATTATTCATTTTTAAGAATGGGGGACTCAACATTTTCAAAGTTAAAACATTATCCAAAGGAAGGTAAATGGTCTTCCTTAAAGAACCAATTTATTAGATTTCATCAGTGAGTATTGAGAAGTGTTAAGAGGGAATATACCATAGTAATTTTCCTTTATTTGTTAAAAGAGTGAATTTTATTAGTAATGATCAAGTTCAAATAATAAAAGAGTTATGTTCTTGTTGAGTATTAAGAATCAAACTATATTATATGTTAAGATAGACACTAAGATCCATTCTTTAAAATACCTTATGGAAGTAATAAGACTCCATTGAATCTTGTTATAAATTAAACGAGTTGAGAAAATGAAAAAGAAGTTGTAGCAGATGTGTTGCATATTGTAATATTTCCTTTACTAGATAAATTAATAAGAAGATTAACAAATTTTGTGGACGTAGCCCCAAGGTTGGGGTGAACCACGTATGCTGGTGTCTCCTTCATGTTTGCATATTTTGTGTTTAAAATTCTGCTTTTGATCTTTATAATATATAATGAGAAGAGATTCCACTAAAGACTATTATATGTCTAATGAATAAATTCACATTTATGTGATAGTGATGTTACCACCTAAGTTCTACTTAGTGGTTTTTATCAAGTGAGCCTAGTGAACCGGACAAAGATGATTTGTTCGGACTTCAGAAGACCTTCGAAAGTGCTTCTTAGAAGTGCTTGTTGTACTATATCACATGTCCATTCCCCCTTGGGGGAGTTGTAATAAATGTTATAGCATGATAGTGTCTATAAAAGACTCAGTCTCATAGACTTTATTTGTCAATCCGATCAGCCCAGGGTGTTTTTTCCCTTGGTTATTCTTGGTTGTTGAATAAACGACTTATAATTTCTGAGCTTTTCACTCAATACCTCCAAAGTTGGGGTGGTCGGCTTGGCATTTAGGCCTATTGAGGTTATTAGATTCTATGTGTCAATGTATAAACATGCTAGGCATTATGGTTGAGTCATATGAACATGTCTAAGTCCCCCTAGGTTTTTAATTTTTTTTAATATTTTAATATTTTAATTTTTTTTTAATTTTAATTTTTCCACAAAACTTAGGCTATTTTTTAATAGTCTAATTGGAAAGATTGGTTTTGTAATAAAAGTGGGCTCGAAAATTAGTTTCTATCATGGGGGTGCTCATTTTCAAGCTTAGAGCGCCATGTAAACCCATAGACCCACTTTTTCTAAGTTTTGAGTGAATTTTCTATCACTCAGGTAAAAAGTCCCTAAAAATACAATATTGATTTTTAATTGATAAATTAATTAAATAAAGGAGAAAACCCCAAATCCTAAATCATTGGGATTTGCTCCGATTTGATTGAAATTAGTCTCATCGGCTTGGGATTGACTGGATCTGACCATCCCTTGACAGAAGGAGGTGATTTGGGATGAACAGAGAGTATATTTATGCATGCAATCTTGGGAATTGTGCCCTCCCTCTCTCCTCCACACGTGTGGGCTCATCTGGATGAGTTTTGGTGGATGCTTTAGTTAGCAGGTTGAGGTGTCAGTCATATCAGCTCTCTGATTGATAGTTACACTTAGTGAGACTCAGATCAGACTCAAATAGACTCAAATTCACTCCACATGCAGCCGCAGTCTCTCTCTCCTTGGGATTTGTGCCCCCCCTGGGCTAGATCTCCTGTTTTTGTTATAAAAAAAGCACAGATTTCCTCTTCCAAGAGCTAGCATTGGATTGAGGATCTATTGTTGTTGTAATACTGTGTAATATCTTTTTCTATTGGAATAAAGTGAAGCCTTGGAAGCCAAAATGGTGTAATGCTCTTATGTGTGTGGAATTAACATTGTCTTGCAGCTTTTGTTGTTATCGGTGTCTTTCTCTCAATTTTTGCATCTGAATCTTGTCTGCCTTGAACAATTTAGATGAATCAATAGGAGTATAGCTGGGCAAGTAAGATTACTTATTTTTCAATATCTCATAGCATATATGTTTGAAGATTCAGATTATACATGTTTAAATAAGTTTATTTGCATGTAATCCCTCTCTTTTTTATATATCTCTATCTAGATCTCATAATGTTTTTGTGCAGGATTGTTTGTTAGTTTTCAGGTAGCAGGGGTTGGACGAACTGTGGATCTATCTTGACTCCACTGGGAATCTGACTATTTTTTGAAGGCATTGTCCCTCAGAATTCCACTAACTAGTCTCTTTTGCAGATCCATTCCAACAACAAGCGCTCCTCTTTTCCTCTTCCTCCAATCTTTTTAAAATGAGTCCGGTTACTTATTTTTCAGATTTAAAATTGTTTAGATCTATAAATTTCAGAATTAATTTTAAATATATATTGCTGTCTTAAATCTCATAAACTAGATCTCATTCCTAAAGAAATTTTACAAGCATTCTAGATCTAGTTTTAGGGAAAATTGTCATTTTTCAAGGCTATGAAAGTAAATCTAAAGCTTGTTGAATGCATGGTTGTTTCCTTAAAATATAAAAAGTTATAATCATCAATTTAAGTGATTCATATTGGCTTCCCCAAAAGCAGGCCAATATCCCTTGGTTCTTTTTCCGCTTCTTTAAAAACAAGTTTTAACTTAGAATTTTTGGGTAAAAAGTGTGTTCATCCAAAAGTACTTTCAAAGTACTTTTGGGCATATTTAACTATGATAATATTGCTGGTTTTTAGCACGTATAACATAAAATAGGAGTATTTTCTGTTCGGAAAGCATTTTTGGACCATTCGAAACCTCCCAGGGGGTCTCCGTCTTCCCAAAATTTCAAAATTTCACAATTTGTAAACCTTTGATCTCATTCCATATAAGGACCAAGTGGATTAATTTCAGTTTTCTGATATTGTAATTTCTGATAATAAAAATAAAAAATCTCTTTGAATAGGCTCTTTCGAGCCTATTCACCATCCCCCCTGGGGGATTCGCGTCCGTGTCATTTTTTACATTTTTTCATCTTTTTTCAATCTAGTGTAGTTCTAATATGTAGGGGTAGTATACTTTGACTTATAATAATTGTCATATTCTATATCTGGTGGTTTCAAATTAATTTTAATACTTACCCCATGAGCCTCCTTTTGAGCCGAAAGGTGAAGAAAGGGTCGTGGTAGTCTAATTAGAAAATTGTGGTTTGCTTATTTGTTTATGATTCATCCAACAATCATTAATTGTTTTAATTTTCATAATAAAATAAACCCCTCATTGATTTCCAGATTGAGGTCTACTTGGACCGAAAGAGGTTCCTAGAGGGTTTTCTTTCTAATAAGAACACCTCTTTTAAAATTTTCTAAAAATAACGAAGACTCCAGTGTGTATGCTCTATACTTGGCTATGGTTCATTCGATCAGTCAAGTTGCATCAAAAGCACTTAAGTGACTAGATTAATTAGTCTTCACCTCCCAAATTAACAAACCATTAGGCGAAAATCCAATGCTTCGAACAAACTGTAAGCAGTGGAAAAATACCCAAAGGAGTGGAAACAACTGGAAAGTGACCTCAAGGCACCGATCTCTGTCACACCCTGACGGGTGCGTTATGAAAAAAATTCTTTGAGACTTCGTTCTAGCCCACAAAAACCTTGCGGGTAGCCATGAAAGTTCACTTTTGGACATACTCCAAGTACCCCTCGGGTATATCTGGAGTCCCCTTTTCGCCTAATATAATTCATTCACATTCCACATTAATTTAAAGTCTACCAAGAGACATTTCCAAAACATTCTTTCAAGTGCATGCAAGCACATTATTTTCTCTATTGACTCCATTTTGGTGATTTATTTGATCAATTCTTTTGATTATATATATATTGAGTGTCATTACTGTGCTTATCTGCTTTAAATCTTGCATCTTGTTATCTTATGTTTCCACTGGTTAAATTCAAAAACTCCTAAACAACTTAATCAGTATATAACACCATCACACTAAGTAATTATCCTTATTAATTTAATAGGGTCTACCCCCCTTGGCTTCGTTAGGAGTTAGCCTAAATGGAGGAGTCAAGAACAAGGTTAAAACCTTGACTCGAGACTTTCCCCCAAGGACACACCGAGTGGCTTGAATATTTATGCAATGTTCTCAGGTGTGTGAAAGGCGGCAACAGTTTTTGGCACCGTTGTCGGAGATAAATATTTTTATTCCCAGAGTAAGACTTTTGTTTTCTTCTTTGTTGTTTTTTCTTTGTTTGATGAATGCTTATAGTACATCTTTAATTTTCATCTGGCGACTCCACTGACCTTTTTCAGTTTTTATTTTTTACAAAGAAAAGAAAAAAATATTTTTGTGAGAGTTGTTAAATGTATATTTTTATTCTCACATGGCGACTCCATTGAAGGGATAAAACCCTTGTTTCTCACAAAAAATTTTGAGATTGATTTTGTGTAGGTGAGCCCACGTAACAATGAAATTTAAAGCTCAACTCCATTTTTTCAGTCCCAGACATTCTCCATGATCACTTATTCTTGATATGGATATTAAAAGAATAGAAATTGCTGCTCAAGCTTCTTATGATTGTCTTGCCATTGATTTCTCTAGGATCCTTGGCTTACCTAATCGTCTCATTAGTGAAATGACATCTACTTCCATTCCATGCTTTCGAGGGGATGATAATGATCACTCAGCCAGATTCCATGTTTTGATTTTTTTGTCACATATGAGTCAAAACAACATTCAACATGAGGATAATATGATGGCGATGTTTGCTCATTCTCTACAAGGGGATGCTTCATGTTGGCTTCATGAGTGTTTTCCTGAGAAATATATTACTTCCCTTGCAAAAAATTTCAAAATATTTTTGAAGAAGTGGCATTATGATGGGAATGATATTAAATCATTCGATGCTAAATCATTCATTAGGACCAATTTGAAGTACTTCTTTCCTTGGAAAGAGTTTCATACGGAATATCCTGAGATATGTAGTAGTAACAAGGTGTACAACTCCCAACATTCAGAAATCCATTATGATCCCATTGAGTCTGTGCATGAAGAGCCAATAATTGAAAAAATCGTTGAAGACCCTCCTCATGCAGCATCAACAGAGAATAGTGATGATTGGGAATTATTTCATGATTATTATAGTGATGATGATCACATTTGTACTCCAGATCTACCTAAGGAGGAAACCATTACATAATATTATAGTGAAACTTATGATGAAAACTGTAATGTGCATGATGGGACTCCTCCCTGTTCTCCATATAATGATGACAGTCTGGAAGGTTTACTTCCTTGTGACCATTTTTCTAAAGAATATGAATATGAAAATGAGGACAAGTATGTCTTGGAGCATGATACAAGTGACGAAGAATCCCTTATGTCTGACAAAGATGTTGAAGAGGAGTCCTGGACATTCATAGAAAATTCAGTCTATGAGGAAAATGATGAACCATAAACCTTTGATGATTTTGTTGATTATCCTATATATGGCATATCTAAAGGAGAGAGCATGGACCATGTGGCCTTGGGAAACTTTGATATGGAAAAGGAGCATGCAGTTTATCCATATGATCAGTCTGAGCCATATATTAGTATCAACAATGAAGATAAAGAGAACTTGATATCAACAATGGGGAATCCATCACATATGACATAGATGGTGGTGATGACTATTGGGATTTTTGTGAATATCTTATTGAGAATGCCATCTATGCTATATCCAGCAAGGGGAGTGTCTATTTAGAAATTTTTGGAAGTCCAATCTACTATAATTCCATAGAGGGAAGCGTGGATCTGGAGACCTAGGAAAATCCTAATATGGAAGAGCAACATTCAAAAATCTTATATGATCATTCAGAGTCATATCATACAGAGCCGCACAAAGGTATCAATAATGAAGACATTGAGAAGCAGTGTTGTGAAAAGACAGATGTGATGCAGTTAGTGGAATATCAGTCTCAACTATCATCTTCACATATGGAGTTTCCTTATGATTTGGAGCCGCTTGGGGCTTATGCAATGAGTTATCATCCGATAAGCCTTGATGATCAGTATGATGGTGTAATCAGTTTACCTCATCACTCTGATTTGTATATCAACCCTATCCAGTCATGGATAGAAGCAGCTTGCGCAAGCACCTTCCAGTTCGGGAAGAAGTTTGATGACATTATTCATGCCTATGATTTCCCATCCATCCTGCCCATTCTGGATCATCATGCAGGCTTGCATTCTCTAAATAAGGTATCCTTACTTTGGTTGGTAACCAAAGACAAGGAATTTTTTTTATGTTAATAAATTTCTTAGGTGGTTACATTGAATTCTGATTACACTTAACCCTTTTTATATCATGGTTAGAGTAGGAAAATAAGATCCTTGAAAGAGAGCATTTACTTTCTGCATTTCTACTTTGTACTTAGCTATAACAAAAAATTTCTTTCATTAGTTATTTATATCTATTTTGTTTGAATAAATTGGCTTAATTGTTCATTTGGTTTTCATATAAAGCTTGTGCTACTAAGGTTTTCTTGTCAAGTTGAGATGTTTTTATAGGGTGTATAAACCAGACATTCTAGTGTTCTCGTATCCTCTCTTTGTCTTATGACCAGATCAAGCACACGTCCCACAGTTGGAGCCAAATGTTACCACCTAAGTTGTACTTAGTGGTTTTTATCAAGTGAGCCTGGTGAACCAGACAAAGATGATTTGTTCAGACTTCAAAAGACCTTCGGAAGTGCTTCTTAGAAGTGCTTGTTGTACTTGTTAGGATTATTAATCCTCCCTTGTACAAATTTGGTCATATGTCTAAATCAGGAGTCATGTCTAAATCGGGAGTCCATCCAGTCTATTTATAGTCAT
>LPNX010634833.1:36991-272890 GCA_001517045.1 Pseudotsuga menziesii
ATTTATATGCTCAAATTTACAATACTATATCACATGTTCATACCCCCTTGGGGGAATTGTAATAAATGTTCTAGCATGATAGTGTCTGTAAAAGAATCGGTCTCATAGACTTTATTTGTCAATCCGATCAACCGAGGGTGTTTTTTCCCTTGGTTATTATTGGTTGTTGACTAAACGACTTATAATTTCTGAGTTTTTCACTCAATACCTCCAAAGTTGGGGTGGTCAGCTTGGAATTTAGGCCTATTTAGGTTATTAGAGTCTATGTGTCAATGTATGAACTTGCTAGGCATTATGGTTGAGTCATATGAACATGTCTAAGTCCCCCTAGGTTTTTTTTTTTTTTTTAATTTTTTAATTTTTAATTTTTTTTTTAATTTTTTAATTTTTAATTTTTTTTTTAATTTTAATTTTTCCACAAAACTTAGGCTATTTTTTAATAGTCTAATTGGAAATTTGGTTTTGTAATAAAATTGGGCTCGGAAATCAATTTTAGTCATGGGGGTGCTCATTTTCAAGCTTAGAGCGCCATGTAAACCCATAGACCTACTTTTTCTAAGTTTTGAGTGATTTGTCCATCACTCAGGTCAAAAATCACTAAAAATCAAATATTGATTATTTAATTGATAAACTAATTAAATAATGGAGAAAACACCAAATCCTAAATCATTGGGATTTGCTCCGATTTGACTGAAATCAGTCTCATCGACTTGGGATTGACTGTATCTGACCATCCCTTAACAGAAGGAGGTGATCTAGGATGAACAGAGAGTACATTTATGCATGCAATCTTGGGATTGCATCCTCCCTCTCTCCCCCACACGTGTGGGCTCATCTGGATGAGTTTTGGTGGATGCTTCAGTTAGCAGGTTGAGGTTTCAGTCAGATCAGCTCTCTGATTGACAGTTGCACCCAGTGAGACTCATATTATACTCATATAGACTCATATCATGCTCAGATTCACTCCATATGTAGCTACAGTCTCTCTCTCCTTGGGATTTGTTCCCCCCTAGAATAGATCTCCTATTTTTACTATAAATAAAGCACAGATTTCCTCTTCCAAGAGCTAGAGTTGGATTGAGGAGCTATTGTTGTTGTAATACTGTGTAATATCTTTTTCTATTGGAATAAAGTGAAGCTTTGGAAGCCAAAATGGTGTAATGCTCTTATGTGTGTGGAATTAACATTGTCTTCCAGCTTTTGTTTTTACTGGTGTGTTTCTCTCAATTTTTGCATCTGAATCTTGTCTGGCTTGAACGATTTAGTTGAATCAATAGGAGTATAGTTGAGCAAGTAAGATTACTTTTTTTTCAATATCTCATAACATATATGTTTGAATATTCATATTATACATGTTTAAATAAGTTTATTTTCATGTAATCCCTTTCTTTTTTCATATATATCTATCCATATCTCATAAGGCTTTTGTGTAGGATTGTTTGTTAGTTTTCAGGTAGATGGGGTTGGATGAACTGTGGATATAGCTTGAATCCACTGGGAATCTAACTGTTTTGTTAAGGCATTGTCCCTCAACATTCCACTAACTAGTCTCTTTTGCAGATCCATTCCAGCAACATGCGTTCCTCTTTTCCACTTCCTCCTTCAATCTTTTTAAAATCAGTCCGCTTACTTGTTTTGCAGATTTAAAATTGTTTAGATCTATCAATTTCAGAATTCATTTTACATAGATCTTCCTGCCTTAAAGCTCATAAACTAGATTTCATTCCTAAAGAAATTTTACAAGCATTCTAGATCTAGTTTTAGGGAAAATCGTCATTTTCAAGGCTGTGAACGTAGATCTAAAGCTTGTTGAATTCATGGTTGTTTCCTTAAAATATAAAAAGTTATATTCAGCAATTTAAGTGCTTCATATTGACTGCCCCAAAAGTAGGCCAATATCCCAAGGAAAGCTTGCTTTCCTTGTGTTATAGCTCAAAATGGCACATCTTTTCCTGTGACCACTTTCCCATGATTCCGTTGCATGTCGACACTTCCATGATGACACTTCATGAAATTCACTGAAAAAAACCTAACTTGGAGGACCCATATATTGAGTTTTATAACTCCAATTGACCTCATCTCAAAACCATTAGAAATATATTTCAGTTAGATAAAACTTTCCAGAAGACACCAAAGTCTGAAAATGCGTAGAAGTACCCTTAAAATGAGCATTTTTGATGTATACATGAGTTTCCTTAAGGAAACACGTGTATGTACATGAATTGCTATATATAATACTTGTGTATGCATTAAATACATGACTTTCTTCATTGCAACCTGTGTATACCTCCTCGCATACGCGACTGTTGTCTCTACAACCCGTGTATTCCTCCTGAAAATGTCAAAAAAATATGTATTTTGAAATTCAGGTAGTTTGGGTAGTTATGCAATTGACTCCTTCAGTTGTAACTACTTTGTATTTGACCATAACTCTTCATGAAGCATATAAATAGAGGTAGGGAGGTCCATGAGAGGGGACTTGAATCTTTGCATTGGTATGTTGGAGGATTTGGAGCTCTCTTTTCCCACACCTTTGCCCTAGAAACTATCTCCTTGTGTTGCAGAGCTTGGAGGCTGAGTTCCTTGGAGAAGAGAAGCAACAGAACCAAATCAAGGTTTCGTGAGGTGCCGAAGTTGGAGAGAAGGTATATTTGTACTTGTTTTTAAGATTAATAAAGATGTGATGTCCTTCTTCTTCCCAAATCATTGTTCAATGTGTGATTGAATCTTTGTTTATGATCAGATTTTGATGTTAATTAGATTATTATTTCATGTTTATTTGATTATCATTAATTTATATGTGGTCATGTTGGTTTTCAGAAGGTATAATTTGTTTTGTAGGTCTCTTGGAGCGAGAGGAGCAAGAGGAGCAAGAAGAGGATTGAAGGGCTTCTTGGATCAACCTTCATTTTCCTAAGGTATGAACCATTCTAATCTCCAAAATTGCTTATATATGCTTGCTGAACATTGTGTATCTCTCTTTCAACCCCAGTATGTTGATGGCCTCTTAAACCCTAGCCATAGGAAACTTTCCTTTATAATAGAACTTGTGACTCGACTAGGGATAGCCTTGTCTGTTTGGGGTTTCTCTGTATTTCTTCCAGCCTTTTACAAGGTTTCAGGTTTTTATTTCCACTTAGGAACACTTTATCAGTTTGATAGAACACCTCCCCTACCTTCCTAAGGAAGTTTTGACCTTTTTTGGGTATTTTTTCCACCCATATGCGACTTGCAGACTGAACAGTCGTGTGTCTGGTTTGGTACACATGAATTTCTATACTATCAACCTGTGTATGATATGTGACTTGTCAGTGGTACAAATCATGTGTGCTTGTACACGTGACTTGTTGTACTATCAACTCGTGTATGACACGTGACCTGTCAATAGTACAACCCACGTGTGCCCCTAAAACAATGTTTTTTCCTCTTTTTTGTGGTTTTTTCTACTGTTGTGGGCTGTTTGGTAGGTGTTTTGGTGTCCTCTGTAGGTGCATGACTCTATGGAGTTAGTGTCATCCCTTTTGGTTGTTCTTTATCTATGTGGTAAGCCTTTTTATAGCATTAGGGTTTTCTCTTTTCTCTTTCACCCACCCCCTTTGCTTGGTATGATTTTTGGCTTATGTTTCTGGTCAGCCTCTGTTAGTGATCTTTGTCTGATTTTAGAAGCTTGTTGGTGTTTGTTTCCTTATTCTTTTGGTGGTTAAATTCACTATGCCAAAGTATTTTACTTGTCTCTTATGCAAGCCTTCCTTCCAAGTAGGGTTCATATTGACTTTAGTTCATTCTAGAGTTTGTTTGGTGGTTGTATAGGAGAGTTCCTTTTTCTTTGTTCTTGTTATCTGCATACTTTTGTTTGTAGGAAGTTTTTCTTTTGCATTTATAAAAGAAAAATAAAAAAACACATGTTTGCTTTATATGCATGTAGATTAGTTTTTTAGTCTAGATTGCATGTCATATCATTGTTTAAAAAAAATAAAAAAAAATAAATTGTTCTTTTGTGGCTTTCAAGTTTCTATTTGAAAAAGAAAGAGAATAGTTTTTGCTTTTTGCATTTCATTTCTCTTTGCTTAGTCATTTTGTTTCAACTTTGAGTCAAAACACCACATAAGTTTCACGCCATTTACCCTCTGAATAAAAACAGTCCTTAAAATAAACAATATAATTTAAAAATTATTAGTAAGTTTTATTTTATAGGGTCATACACCAACTAGCTTAGGCTAGAATTGTGGGATAGTGAGTTTAAACTCCCCATAAGTATAAAATTTAAGACGTAGTTGGCCAATCACTAGGTAAACCCCTTTTTATGTTGATTGTATCTAGGAAGCTCCTCTCAAATGGGAGTTAAGCAGGAGGCCACGTGGAGGCTTGGAATGAGGAGATAACCCTCCAAATCCTTGCCAAAACGTAGACTAAGGTTTTTGCGCATCTGGGGAATCTGTCTTAAATAGGGTTTCAGGATTTTCTACCCTACCCATGCGTACGAACCAAGCTTGTGACTACCCCCCCAGACTGCCAATATATTTAAGGTAGCCTTTAGACTCTTTGACATCTAGGGTTCATACACAGGTACACTAAAAGGCTATTTCTGGTTGACCTTGGATGGGCTTGGAAGGTAACCTCGGTAGAAGGCGTGGTAGGGCGGTGAGTGATTCCTCTGCTTGTGCCTAAGAACATCTATAGGGAAGCCAAGTAACTATCTATAAGCTTTCTTCTAGAAAGCATATCTTATACCTATTTGTCTGTTGACTTTAGGAATTTTTAGTGAGTGCTGTGTGGTTTGTCTATACTTAGTTTGCCTTTAGGTGTATGCTTTGTACTTGTGGTTTTCTGTCAACCTCAGACTTTGTCTTGTTGTTTGAAACTATGGCTAACACTCCTTTGAACACCAACCAAGAGATCCCCATCTTGGGAACTCCTTGTACTATTCCTCTCATGGGGAATGCTGGTGTTCCCTCGATGGCCACCCTGAATCTACCTGGATTCACCCTAGGGATATCGGTGTGGTTGGTTTTCACTCCAGCTATCCTAAATTCTCCTAGTGCTTCTCAAGTAAGATCCTTATATCAAGGGCATCAAAACACCCCTTCACCTATAGTTGATTCTCCTACTCCTTCTACCTCATGCGGTGAAAGTACGGATACTAGTAACTGGAAGACTAAAAGGAGTAAAAGAAGGAGGAATAGGAAGAAGGCACATAAGAAAGGGGGGACCCATTCAACCTCTGCAAGTCAAGTTGAACCTTACCACCTAGCCTCTGTAGTTCATACTGGGGGCACCTATCCAACCTTTGCAGGTCATGTTGGATCTGAGAACTCAACCTCTGCAAGTCAAGTTGATATTCACCACCGAGCCTTTGCAGTTCATGCTAGGGGAACCTATCCAACCTTTACTGGTCATGTTGGATCTAAGCAATCAACCTTTGCAAGTCAAGTTGATCTTCACCATCCAGCCCTTATTGATCATGCCGGTGGGATCCTTCCAACCTTTCCAGGTCATGTCGGATCCAGTCACTCAGCCTCTGTAGTACATGCTAAGGGCACCCGTTCAACCTCTGATGTTCAATTTGAACCTCCCCATCCAACCTCTGCAAGTGATGTTGGATCCATCCACCCAGCCTCTGAATTTCATGCTAGGGGCACACACTCAAATATTGTAAACCATGTTTATCCTAACCATTTAGCCTCTGCTGTTCATGATAGTGGTGCCCATCCAACCTCTGCAGGTCATGTTGGACCTATTATTTTAGCCTCTGCAAGTCATGCTGGGGGAAACCTCTCAACCTCTATGGTTCATGATGAAGACAATCCGTTAGCCACTACGAGTCATGTTGACACTGTTGAAAAGACTATCCGTTCAAAACACAAGCCCAAGTTTCCTTGTAAGCTTTGTGAGGGAGACCACCTTACTTATAAATGCCCTTCTATTGCAGAAGTACAAAGAGTTTGGTTTCATCGTCATCCCATTTTTTAACATTCTGAAGTTTTTCAACAACCAACCTCTCTTAGTCAGGTTGGACCCAGTCACCCAGCCTCTGGTGGTCATGTTGGGGGAAAAATCTCAACCTATGTAGCTCATGCTGAGAGAAAACAGTTAGCCACTACTAGTCATGTTGACACCATTGAGAAAATTAGTCGTTTGAAGTGCAAACTTAAGTTCCCTTGTAAGCTATGCAAGGGAGATCATCTTACTCACCAGTTCCTTGCTATTGCGTAGGTATGAAGAGTGTGGTCCAAGACTCAAGGATTTCCTTCTCCTGAGCAACCTATAGTTTCTCAACAACCTACTCAACCTTTGGTTGATCAAGTGGTCGAACCAATCTCATATTTGGTCGATCCCACTCTTCTTTTGGAGAGTGATCCTGATGTGATTGAACCAATGTCATATTTGGTCAATCCCACTCTCCCTTTGGAGAGTGACTTTCATGAAGAGGTTTAATCAGTTCCATTGTCGATCAATCCCACTCTTCCTTTGGAGAGTGAAGTGTTTCCTAGTCACATTTGTTTCACTGCTAGTTCATAACTTACTGAACAAGGGGGCACTGAACTCGCTTCATATCAACCCCTACCAAGCTCTCAGATTGTTCCTTTTATTGTGATAGCCTAGTTGAGCCGTGCCTTTCTTCTAATGCACCTTTTCAGATAAAGGTCAAAGTTGGATAGTACATGATTTCTCGTTGTATTGTTGAGGAAGGAGCTTCAGTTAGTATTTTTTCTGCTCGTGCTTGGTGAGGCATGGGATCTCGTAGCCTTGTGTCGACTGCTAGTCAGTTACTGGAATTTGATAGAATAACTTGTATAGCCTTGGGAATTCTTGGTCAAACACCTGTTACTTTGGGTGGGAAGACCGTCTTAGTTGACTTCATGGTGATAGAATATCCCTTGGACTTCAATATTCTCCTCAGACGTGATTATGTCTATGCCATGCAAGCTATGGTGTCAACATTATTTTGTGTGATCTAATTTAATCATGGTGAAGAAATTGTCACTATTGATCAGTTGGATTTTCTTGATCCATCTCCTAACCCAAATAGAGACTAGTTCTATCCTTTATTGATTCCCAGTGTTTCTATAGACACTACCCCTCCACAGGTGAGATATGTGGCCTTATGTCCTTTGCATTCAATTTCTACTAAGAAGCAGCCTCTATTTTCATGCTTACCTTCTTGGGACTTGGTCCCAGTAGTTGACTAGGTGAGCCATCGTATACAGACTGTGGAGTCTTCTCTCCACTCTGTCAATTCATTTGAAAGTTTAGACATGTGTCCTATCTCAGATGATCTCCTTCCTTCGGATGAAGTCTTCCTAGAGTCTTTGATACAGTCTGATCTTCTTTTGTATGTCAGTTCAGTTGTGACTAAGTCTAACCCTGATTTTCCTAGTAAGCTTGACCTTTCTTCTTATGTTGGTCTTGTTGAGTCTCTTGACTCTTCCTTTGAACAACAAGTCAATGATCCTACGGAGTTTGATTTTTCTTAGGAATTTTTCAACTCCCATGATACTGAGTTTGTTCCTGTAGACTCTATCTCCCTTATTGATTTTTTCTCTCCTTATGAGCTTGATCTTACTGATTATAAATCCTCAGGACTTGGCACTATAGAATCTCCTTCGGTTTATTCTTCCTTGACTTTCCCTTTTATAGAAGATAGCAAAGTCACATGTGTTTTTTTCAAAGTGACCTGTATCATAACTTTTCTTCTGAATATGATCCTGATGTTGTTGTTTCTTGGAGACAGGATTGTTAGTTGGATTCACAACTCTTTATTGGCCTTGTCTTGTTGTTCAAGCTGTAACTACATTTTCATGTTCCCTACTTGCACTTATGAACATGATGCCGGCTTCCACACTTTTAGCTCGTTATATAATCCCTCATCTTTGTTCTCATCATCACTCAGCCTTGTATCATTTTGCCTTTTCAACTTGACACCTTTTTCCTTGACGAGACGTTCCTCGAGTGTCCTTATCTTGCTCGCTTTCCTTGCATTATGCATAGGTTTGTTCCTTGCACTTGGAACTAGTTTCGCCTGTCTATGACACTCGTATCCTCACATTTAGAGCATTCTTTATGCTCTCCTTTGAGCTTGTTAAAAACAATAAGAAGGCCACTAGTTGAATTTTTCATACTCATTAAAACTTCACAGGAAAGATATTGAGTTTCTTTAGGCCTAGGTCTGACTCTTCAAAGTAAACTTGAGTGCCGAGTAAACTTGTCCATTCATGCTCGTTAAGAATATGTGAATGGGAATCCACATTGGTGGTAGGTTATCGATTTCTTGGACCATGTGGAATAATATGAGAAAGGAACACTCTCTTTTCTTTGGAATTGAGAAGAGTATTCTCAGGCATAAGTTTATCTCTTTTCCGGACCTGAGGGACTAAACTTACGGAAAAGGAACCCCCAGTGTGATCTTAGTTTTCTCTTTTTCGTGCTCTAGACCAAAACATGAAAAATATTATGAGTGTACTTTATGTCTTTGTCATGCTCGTTAAACCCTAAAGAACAAAGAATTGAGTTTATTGTTGTAAGCCCCATTTCTCGTAATCAAATGGATCTTTCTGAGTGATATTTCCTTCCTTGACACTCGTAAAACACAAGCTATATGATGCTTTTGAAGGAGTGTTGGGTAGGTGGTAATTTAACCTTTTTCGAACCTCCCTGACTAAGTACGAAAAAGGTGCACCTTACTTCTTCGGAAGCTAAGAGACTTCTTTTGTGGTTTGTTTTATACTTTTCCAGCCTCAAGAGACTAAATTGGACGAAAAAGTTCCCCCTGGATTCTTCTTTGGAGTTTTTAGGCACTCTAAATTATGAAAACACCATCGAGCATGTACTAGTTTGGGCTCATAAAATCCACGAATCAGTGCTTTATCAAGCATTCTTCTGTCTCTTCTTTGAGCTTTCCAAAAATTAAGAAGGTCCTGAGTTTACTTTCTTTGACTTGTTAAACCTTTACAAGAAAGAGGGGAAGGGAAGTTCATTCACATGTTTTTTACATCATGGCAGCAAGTCTTGTTTCCTTGGACAAAGCACAAGTTTTGATTCTATCAACAATTGGGTCCTAGTATTTTGACCTTATCCTGATTCAGAGTTTCTTACTCGTCTAATTGGTCTCTTTTCCAATTATATGGGGAATCTGTCAATGTCTCCTACATTGCAAATTTGTGTCGTTGGTCCTTTTGTGTCAAAATTTGCCTAAGTAGCTTTTGTGTTGTGCTCATTGTTCAAGGATTAAACCTTTGTCAGCCATTCTACAGTTTCCTTGGCCTTTTGTGTCGACCATTCCCTGGTATCAGTTCATTACATCATGTCTTTGGCGGTCCTTGTCGTGAAATTCAGTACCAATTTCAGATCCAATTAGTCTTTGACTTACCTCTTGTTGGATGATGAAGGATGCCTTAATGCCTTCCTTCCAATGGATCTCTTCCTATCGACTGCAACAAATCTTGCTCTAGGGATGAGATTTAGAGTTTTATGATAGTACCTTGGGGATTGCAATCATCAATGGCAATTTCCCTCACTATTGGGTAGTGGGATTACCTTAATGTCTCATACTCAATGGATTGTTCAAGTGTTCGACTTCAAGTCCTTATATTCACACTTTTTAGAATGTACTAGGTACCTTGGGGACCATTTTCATTAATGGTGGTTTCCCTCGCATTTGTTAACGGTTCTCATTATTGACCGGTAATCAAATGGTTTCCTCCATGTTCGACTTCAACTCCTTTATTCACCTGGTTAGGATTCATACCATTTGGTCAGTTTGGATTGAATACCTTGGGCTGATAGTAGCATCATCATTTTTCTATTGCCCAAGCTGCACAAGACCTTTTCACACTTTATATGAGATTTTGCTAAGACATAGATCCACCTTGTAATTTTGTGGCTATGATCGATTGTTGAGCATGGATCCACCTTGTTCATTTGTGGCCATGACTCCTTTAGATTTGATATGGTTCCCTTTTGCATATTGAGCGACCATGATAGTTTCATCAGTTATACATATGTTGGATCAGCCTGTATCTTTATGGCGATGTTTTGTATATGGACTTGTATGTCCCAGAGATCATTTTTGTCTGACATTTATCTCTCTTTCAGGTACCTTTGTTCGAGCCTTTTGATTTTGCATTCTCTGCTCTCTCTCCATACTCAGCTATTTCCTTTATAATGTATTTTGGCTATCATATTCCCCTCTAACCTCATACATTAGGGGGCATTTGTTATAGCTCAAAATTACACATCTTTGCCTATGACCACTTTCCCATGATTTTGTCGCATGTTGACACTTCCATGACGACACTTCATGAAAGTCACTGAAAAAACACCTAACTTGGAGGACCCATATCTTGAGTTTTGTAAGTCCATTTTACATAATCTTTGCACCATTGGAAATATATTTCAGCTAGCTAAAACATTCCAGAAGACACCAAAGTATGAGAATTCCCAAAAGTACCCTTAAAAGAGATTTTTTGATGTATACACGAGTTTCCTTAAGGAAACCCGCGTATGTACGCAACTTGCTATATATAATACTCATGTATGCCTTAAATACATTAATTTCTACATTGCAACCTACATATAACTCCTTGCGTACACGACTGTTGTCTCTGCAACCCGTGTATTCCTCCTGAAAATGTCAAAAAAATAGGTATTTTGAAATTTGGGTAGTTTGGGTAGTTATGCAACTAACTCCTTCAGTTGTAACTACTTTGTCTTCGACCCTAAATATTAATTAAGCATATAAATAGAGGTAGGGAGGTCCATGAGAGGGGACTTGAATCTTTTCATTGTTATGCTGGAGGATTTGGAGCTCTCTTTGCCCACACATTTGCCCCAAAAGCTATCTCCTTGTGTTGCAGAGCTTGGAGGATGAGTTCCTTGGAGAAGAGAAGCAACATAAATAGATCCATGTTTTGTGAGGTGTCAAACTTGGAGAGAAGGTATATTTTTACTTGTTTTAAAGATTAATAAAGATGTGATGTCCTTCTTCTTCCCAAATCATTGTTCAATGTGTCATTGAATCTTTGTTTATGATAAGATTTTGATGTTAATCAAATTATTATTTCATGTTTCTTTGGTTATCATTAATTTATATGTGGTCATGTTGGTTTGAGGAAGGTATAATTTTTTTTGCAGGTCTCTTGGAGCGAGAGGAGCAAGAGGAGCAAGAAGAGGATTGAAGGGATTCTTGGATCAACCTTCGTTTGTCTAAGATATGAACCATTTTAATATTTGAAATTGCTTATATATGATTGATGAACATTGTGCATATATATTTCAAACCTAGTATATTGATGTCCTCTTAAAACCTAGCCATAGGAAACTTTCCTTTACAACACCTTGGTTCTTTTTCTGCTTCTTTAAAAACTAGTTTTAACTTAGAATTTTGGGGTAAAAGTGTGTTCATCCAAAAGTACTTTCAAAGTAATTTTGGGAATATTTAATTGTGATAATATTGCTGGTTTTTATTAGGTATAACAGAAAATAGGAGGAGGTGTTGTCTGGAAAGCGTTTTTGGACCATTCGAAACCCCCCAGGGGGTCTCCGTCTTCCCAAAATTTCAAAATTTTTCAATTTGTAAACCTTTGGTCTCATTCCATATAAGGAAAAAGTGGATTAATTTCAGGTTTATGATATTCTAATTTCTTCTAATAAAAATAAAAATATCTTCGAATAGGCTCTTTCGAGCCTATTCACCATCCCCCCTGGGGAGATTCGCGTCCATGTCATTTTTTACATTTTTTCATTTTTTTTCAATCTAGTGTAGTTCTAATATCCAGGGGTAGTATAATTTGATTTATAATCATTGTCATATTCCATATCTGGTAGTTTCAAAGTAATTTTAATACTTACCCCACGAGCCTCCTTTTGAGCCGAAAGGTGAAGAAAGGGTCGTGGTAGTCTAATTAGAAAATTGTGGTTTGCTTATTTGTTTATGCTTCATATGATATCATTAATTTTTTTAATAATCATAATAAAATCAACCCCTCCTTGATTCCCCAACTGAGGTCCACTTAAATCGAAAGAGGTTCCTGGAGGGTTTTCTTTTTACCAAGAACACCTATTTTAAAATTTTCTAAAAATAACAAAGACTCCAGTGTGCATGCTCTGTACTTGGATGTGGTTCATCCGATCAGTCAAGCTGCATCAAAATCACTTGAGTGACTAGATTAATTAGTCTTCACCTCCCAAATTGACAAACCATCAGAAAAAAATCCAACACCTCGAACAAACTATAAGCGGTGGAAAAATACCTAAAGGAATGGGAACAACTGGAAAGTGACCTTGAGGCACCGATCTCTGTCACACCCTGATGGGTGCGTTATGAAAAATAGTCTCTGAGACTCTGCTCCAGCCCACAAACACCTTGCGGGTAGCCGTGAAAGTTCACTTTTGGACATACTCCAAGTACCCCTCAGGTATATCTGGAGTCCCCTTTTCGCCTAATTTAATTCATTCACATTCCACATTAATTTAAAATCTACCAAGAGACATTTGCAAAACATTCTTTCAAGCACATGCAAGCACATTATTTTCTCTGTTGACTTCATTTAAGGCACTGGTGATTTATTTGATCAACTCTTTTGATTATATATATATTGAGTGTCATTACTATGCTTATCTACTTTAAATCTTTCATCTTGTTATCTTATGTTTCCACTGGTTAATTTCAAAAACTCCTAAACAACTTAATCAATATAACACCATCACACTAAGTAATTAGCCTTAGTAATTTAATAGGGTCTATTCCCCTTGGCTTCGTTAAGAGTTAGCCTGAATGGAGGAGTCAAGAACAAGGTGACATCCTTGACTCGAGACTTGCCCCCAGGGACACACCGAGTGGCTTGAAGATTTCTGCCACGTAACCCAGGTGTGTGAAAGGCGGAAACAAATGACAAAGTGAGAATTTTGAGGACAATTTGTAAAGTATTGGGTTAAAATTTCACATGGAAAGGTTTTAGATTCTTGCATAAATTACTATACAATATTGGTTGCAATCGAAAGTAAGCATAATACAATGATGGGTTGTCATAGAATAGATTAACTAATGAAAAATGTTGAAAGCATTTATAATTTTTATAGGATGATATTACCCATTTAATGAATAATCCTTAAGTGAATAATAAATCTTAAATAGGTATTTAGAAAAAGAGAGTGAACTTTGGATGTTAAGAATAAGTGTTCTAGTCATAATTGAATGATGTAATTCTTGAATGTAAATGCATACCATGCACTCTGTTGATTTTGGTAATAGATATTTTATGTGGAAACATGAGATAGATTTCTTATAAACCATACACATTAGAATTCAGTTTTGGAGAACTAACATAATTGGTATGATGAATTATATCAAATAACTTACATGGATCTTTGAGACTAATGTTCTTGGTGGGTGAGGTATCTGGGTTTGTTACAAATGGTGTCAGGACCTAATGGACTTGCTTACATACAAGTATGTTGTGCACTTGATGAAGAACTTATTTTTGAGAATATGAGATTTAATGAATGCTTATTGGACTACATGCAAGAAGAATGAAGTTTTGATTGAAGGTTAACAATGTGATATGTTTGATTTCATTAGATTTTAAATGTTTGTAATAAGGAAATGGATTCCTTATCATGTTAACGATAAATTTATATTGGATACACATGTAAATATATGCTTATGCTATTTTACATGCATCATGTCGATTCAAATGCTAATCTATGTATAATTTATGGAGACTATGTTGGAAGATTTTTAGAACCTAGTCAATTCATAAATGATAAATGACTAATGGATACATTAGGTAGTTAAGTTAGTAAATAGTTTAATAGTTTAACATGTATTCAAGCTTATAACAAGTAAGGTAAAAGTTATTATTAGCATACTAAGAAAGAATCCTAATAAGTAATGTATGCAGGTAGAAGCAACAAAGTTGAAAATGTAGGAATGACTAGTTGGACTGTAAGGACATGACTTTGATTATATGCAAGATTACGTATGAAAAATGCATAGGGATTGTGCATAAATATAGAAATTGTTCTATATAGGTTGTGCATTAGGTATAAATATGGTAATTAAATATAGCATAGAATAAACTTGTTGGTATATATAGTTTTATGTCTTGCCTAAATGTTAGGATTATTAATCCTCCCTTGTCCAATTTGGTCATATGTCTAAATCAGGAGTCATATCTAAATCGGGAGTCCATCTAGTATATTTTTAGTCACTAGCACCATTGGGTCCACTTGGCCTAATTGGGGCACACGTTCCAGTTACTAAAGTGTGGGGAACACTAATTGAGGTCTACTTCCACTGATTTCACTTGCATGCATCAGTTTAGGAGCCTCTTAGGCCAATCCCTACAATTTAGGAGCCACTGGGAGTGCCTATACCAACCTTCATCAGTTGAGTTCAGTTAGTGGCTAGTCAAGCTGAGTTAGGAGTCAGTTACATTCAATTCTAATCATATACATTAAATTAGCACTAGGTTTGCATGGATGCATGCAGGAGAGGCACATTTCTCACCTACCATAGTCAATTAGCCTCAGTCAACACTAAAGTAGACACTTGAGTTGTGTTTTAGAACTCCATTGAACTCCGATAATGGTTTAGACAAGGTCAGTTAACTATTGAGTCCTCTGACAGTGATTTAGACAAGGTATTAGTTACCTACAGTCAAATAGAGTCTAATCATTTCAAATTTTGTCATAAGGATTTGAAATTCATGTGGCTATTTAAGCCATTGTACTTCATTGTAATTGTTATCTAATTACTCTTTGATTAATGAAAAAAATTCACAGCGGCAAGCCATTTTTACACCATTTCATTCTTCAATAACTGAGTAAATTGTGTGATCTATCTTATGAGTTGTGTGTTTGTCCACAGATCTATGTGCTTAATTTAATATGGTATCAGAGCCTCAATAGACAAGGCACTTCTCCTCCTCAGATCTCCCACTGGATCATTTTTGAGCAAAATTGCTCCTTCTAGCTATGCACCAAAAGCATAAGGTTTACTACTTAATACCCCAAGTTAAGGAATTGTTGATCAAGCTTACTTAATCAATTATGTTGGGTTTGATGAAAACCTGAAATGTGTAGTTTTTTCAACCTTATGGTGCCCCTTTTGTGTTTTTGCAGGTACAAATTCGAATTGATGCATCGGTTCCTCTTCTTACCCCATTCACAAGCTATTTAGAATGGAAGATGAAGATGATTGCATCTCTGAAGAGACACGATCTCTATGAGGTGTCTTTTGGACTTGGTGAAGATTCATATGAGAGTGAGAATGATTGGATGGATGCATGTGATGGATATTTTGGAACAATTGGTCTGGCTCTTTCTCCTAGCTTGAGCTACCTCACTAGATCTGTTGAATACCCAAATGATATCTAGACAAAATTGGACAAAACCTTTGGAAAGATTGATGAGGATAATAATAGCACTTTGGATATCACATCCAGCACCATAATAATTCTTGATCCAAAATTCTTGGCCTCCAATATCTCTGATGAATTTGTTCAAGATGACGAAGAAGCAGAAGCTTCTACACAGTCAATTCGAATTGAAGACAGTCTCCTTACAGTGACTCCTTCTCCTGATGCTCCATAAGTTTATGATATCTATGATATCTCATATACTCATATGGATGAAATAGAATAAGACATTTGAATCTCTGATATTGAAGAAAAATACTGCTGCACTTCCATGCAAACATTCACCTGTGATTTTCCTTTGAATTTAGTGCAAAATTTGTCAGTACTTGCTTCCAAAAGTGAAGAGGAATTTGATTTTTCTCTCTCTAATGTTGCTGCTGGTGTGAAAATATGTAATAATTTTGTTATTTTGGAAGAAATATAATATTACCAGAGTCATCCATTGTCTCCCCTTGATATAGATCTTCCAACAAATTTCTGCAGGATTGCATGCACCGAAATTCCAAATTTTGAAGAAGAAGAAAGTTGTGCATACACCGTCTCGGCTAACCATTTCTTTGAATCTGATATGAAACTTATTGGATATGATATGATATTATTTGGATATTATTTGATATTTCTTGGTTTAATAGTTGTAATTTATAATCTTTCAGTACTGCTTGTAGCTGTTCTCATCAACAGTGTGAAGAAACAAGTATCGCAAGTCTCCTACAAAATTGCTGCTAGGGGTTTCATTTCATTTCATAGTTTTGGATCTATTGTGAACCTATTTAAATATGATTTAATTTATGATCTGATATTATTTGTTTCATATTTTAAAATCCAAGAGCTTTCAATCATGCTTGTAGCTTATCTCACCAATTCCGGTGTGAAAAATCAAGTACCGCAATTTCTCTTCAAAACTGCTGCTGGGGATTTGATTTTAGTTTCCTCTTATGAGGTTGCTGATATTTTATTTTATGAATAATTATATATTTTTGAAGCTATATCAGATTATGGAGCTCAATTATTCACTCTCCATAGTCCCAGTGCTTCTCTACCATTGATCACATGCTCATCTTCTCACAAAACTAGTAAAGAGGAAGACATTTTGCATTCGCCTGAACACTTGCTCCTAACACTTAGGGCTGATTTTACCACTCATGGTTTTCTGTTCATGGATGCAACATATCAATTTATTGAGTGTTACTCACATGTTATAAATCCTCAAGAACCTTTTCTCACTTACTAGTTGATTTCAGTTGCTCTACATGGGTCCAGTCTTCATCCAGCAACTGTTTATATTTTTTATTTAGTTGAGCATATCATTCTTCTTCCAAAGAGGAAGATTCCTCCAGACATAATGATGGAGAGATTACATGTCAGGCCTAGGATACTTGTGCACATAAGAATTGAATTGATCCTGATTCTACCTGCTTAATTAGAGGGGGTGATTTTTTCCCACGTGGTTTTTTCCCCAGCTCCTTCTATTGAGCAGTTACTTTACTTTACTTGATGTAATGGGTGACCTATGTTCTTAGTTACTAGGGCCCACATATTGTCCAAGTTAGAATTTAGGGGGGGTGTTAGGATTATTAATCCTTCCTTGTCTAATTTGGTCATATGTCTAAATTAGGAGTCATGTCTAATTCAGGAGTCCATCCAGTCTATTTTTAGTCACTAGCACCATTGGGTCCACTTGGCTTAATTGGGGCACATGTTCCAGTTACTAAAGTGTGGGGAACACTAATTGAGGTCTACTGCCACTAATTTCACTTTCATGCATCAGTTTAGGAGCCTCCTATACCAATACATACAATTTATTAGTAGCCACTGAGAGTGCTAACACCAACCTTCATCAGTTGAGTTCAGTTAGTGACTAGTCAAGCCGAGTTAGAAGTCAGTTACATTCAGTTCTAGTCCTCCACATTTAGTTAGCGCTAGGTTCGCATGGCTGCATGCAGTAGAGGTGCATTTCTCACCTACCACAGTTAGTTAGCCTCAGTCAACACTGAATTATACACTTGATTTGTGTTTTATAACTCCGTTGAACTCCGGTAATGGTTTAGACAAGGTCAGTTAACTATTGAGTTCTCCGAAAGTGATTTAGATAAGGTCTTAGTTACCTACAGTCAAGTAGAGTCTAATCAATTTGAATTTCCTCATGAGGATTCGAATTGCATGTGTCTATTTAAGCCATTGTACTTCATTGTAATTATTATCTAATTACTCTTTGATTAATGAAAAGAATTCACAGCTACAAGCCATTTTTGCACTGTTTCATTCTTCAATAACTGAGTAAATTGTGTGATCTATCTTGTGAGTTGTGTATTTGTCCATAGATCTATGTGATCAATTTAATACTAAAATCACATCGACAAGAGAATGAGATGTAAATAAACCTTGAAAAAGTTTTTAGTGTACTGTACATGTACACTTGTTAACTAGAAACTTCGCCAAAATAAAGAAATTATAATGTCAATTCAAGCTTATATAAGTAAGGTATGAATTTGGCTTAATGCATAAGTTAACGAAAAAAATAGAAATTATAACTAAGTTAAGTAATGGATTGAAATGAAGTAAAATAATATACTTTGTTATATTGAAAGTTTATAAGCATTCAAAATAGAAATTTTCTATTACATTTTATAGTTCCCCTATGAGATTATAATGCAAATCATTTCTGGCAAGAAATTGTGAGTAAGGAATGCCGGTACACATGGATGCAAGAAACACCGCTGAATGGGAATCAGTAAGGTGGTTGAAAGCAAGAGATAAATTTCTCGATGGAAAAAAGGTAACATATAGAATCAATATGATTCCTTGATTATTATGAAAGGTTAGAAAGATGTTTTAATTGATTAAAACAAACACATTTTTAGCAACATATAGTTTAGATAACTTGATATGCCAAGAGTGTGCTTTGTAAGAAGTTTTGAAAATTTCTACTGAAGTACTTATATATGGTAATTGTATTATGATGAGAATTATGAGTTTTGCAAACAATATATCTATGATAACACAATTGAATCATAGAATTTTTTTGAAATGGTTTGTACATGTATAGATACTAGAAGTATCAAACTATGCCAAGCAATAATGTGTTGTTCAAACATATTGAAGTATAATGTTGTTAATTAAAGTCTTGAAAGACTTAGAAAAATATGTTTTGATGTTGAGAGAGTAAGCTCTGGAACATTAGGATTATTGAGTAACCATAGGATATGGTACTAAGCCAGTTGGCTAAAGAATATTAGGAATGTTCACAATTATTAAAAGTTTGGTTTGATGTGGACTTGGTAGGATATGGAACATAGATATGATCAATGATGATTATGATATTTCATACATTCAATGTTTCTAAATATATGTGATTATGACAAATTAAATAAAGAGTGGTGAAATTTTTGAGCTGACCACGGGGGATGCCTTGGGTTATAAGGCTCTTAAAATTATAAGAAACTTTTCTACAGTAAACAAAACTAATTAATGAAAATGAAGTAGAAAATTGGTTTGGTGTTGAGCTTCTTGGGCTCTAGAGCACCTAAAGTATTTAGTCTCATTATGCATAATTACAATATGTAATGTGACTTAGAAACTGAGACTTAATTTTTAGAATAAACCAAATGAAATATTGAAATGGTTGAACACAAAATATTTATGAGTTAAGTAGAGCTGCAATGGAGCACCCCGGGGAGGTGTTAGGCTCTATAATTTTTGATAAGTTAGCATAGAGTTTCCAGTGAACAGTCTAGTAAGGTGTTAGACTCTATTGGGCACTCTATGATATTAAGTCTTTGGCCTAGGAAAAGAGATACGAGTGAACACCAAAAGGAGGTGTTAGGCTCTTAAGAAGAACTTTCAGAGAGAAACGAGGTGAGATGTTAGGTTCTGTATTGATACCTTTTGTGACGTTAAGATTTTAGTATCAGAGATATGTGGGCTTCCAGATTCTGTGTAGGAGATACACTTGTGAGCTATAAAAAGTTAATGAAGGGAATCATCCTTATATAGGTTGAATATTATATATACCGGTTGAGGAGGCCTGCATGTGAACTTGTGGTTCCGCGAGGAGATGACCCTCATGTATATATGCATGTTAGAAATTTTTAAAGAATATTTCAACCAATAAATACTTGGGACATTAATGTCACAAAAGAGGTATGTGTGTGAATCATATTTTGGTATTTTATGCACCATGATAAGATGAATGATGAAAGATTTGTTGCGAACTTATGTATAAAGTGAATCCTCTCATGACAAATGCGATACAAATATTGTTATTATGTGCATTGGTAATGCTTTAATTAGTATATGTTTTAAAATATGCGAGGAATTTATGATTATGTACATGTTATCTTAATTTGATGTGATTACTTATGTTATAGAACAAGGTGAAAATAATTAAGGGTACTCGAAAAAGGTACCACCATACATAATGTATAGACATTGATATTAAAATGGAAAAATTACGTGCCACAAAAAGAAAATACATGAATGATTTGTTTTAGATTATGAATGTTACATATAGGTCATGTATGACTGATAGATGATGCAGGTGTATCTTAAGAGAAATACTGAGTTCTAAAGGGTTGATATGAAAAGAAATTTTTTTATGTTTCCAAAGAGAATATGCTTCTCTTGATTTGAAAATTTATATTATGCTTATGTTTATGATAAATATTGGAGATACCTTGCAGATTGGATAAGGAAAGGAGAATTAAATGCATTTTGAAGAAATGCCAAAACAAAATCAGATAGTTGAGGTTCAGGGGAAAATGTATGTTGACGACAAATCTTTGAAACATGCCAACATCAACGACAGTGTACTTTTAAGGAGGGAAGTATGTAATATTTCCGGTAAAAACTACATGAGAATTATTTTTTAACATAAATCAGGAAAATATAATAATTATGATCAATCTATTAATAAGTAATTATATTTATGAGAAAGAGCGTTAGGAATTTGAGAAGGAGGTTACGGATAAACATGCGTAAAAGGAGAAAGATGATGTAATGTCCCCGGTTTTGACCCCGTTCGCATGATGTATATATTGTAATTAATCGTGGTGAGGAGCTCAAGGCAAAATCCCCAACATCGATTTGGTTGTGTATGTTTCGGCAATGGGGATAATTGCCGATGGTATGTCGTGCTATCCGGCACATTTTAATGTGGCATCATGTAAATCCGCACATCAATTAAAATAAACCACAACCAGCTACGACAGTGAAACGTTGAATGAAAAGGGCATGGTTCCAAAGGATAAGGGGTGGGGGATGTCAAACCTTGGTTATGGGGGAAAAACCCATGTTTTGTCACCTTGTTGATTTTCCATCTTCCCTTGTTAACCTCTTTAATGCTTCAGCTGGTGGTTGGGGGAGTTATTGCTGAAGAGGTGGTGGTTGTGGCAGGTTGTCAGCCTTACCCACCTGCCCACTCCACCCACGTCTGCCCATTCTTCTCCCTCACGCACTCTTCCCTGGCCTGTGCACTCTCACCACGATTTGGTCTGTTGGCTCCTCACGCACAAGCTCTGGGCGATTTTGGTCTCATGCAGGCATTTTCTTGGCTCCACGAGTTGCTAAACGCTCAGGGCACTTGCAATTCGCATCCTCCCGACTGCTGTGCATTCTCACGCAGAGTATTTCCCTCCCGTTTCTCATTTTCGCGCACAGGAATTTCTTGGGTTTTACCCACGTCGTTTTCCTCTGTGAATTGGTGAATGGAGTGGCTGAATCCTTTCCCCATGGGTTGAATTGTGGGTTCGGTGTTGATTATTACCCACGCCCAGGCTGGGAGTCTGTAAATTTGTTTCCAGCGGGGTTTGTGTGAGTCTTCCCATGGCTCAATTTCCTTGGACGAACTGTTGATTTTCCCCTGCTGTAAGTGTGTTTGCTGCTACGTTTGGGAATTTGTTGTGTGCTGCTTCATATTTTGTTTGCCCTGTTTAAGCTGTGACAGCTAAGTAATTGCTTGAGTGCAATGGTTAGTCTTCGGACTGTGCTGGCTTGGCTTGTCTGTTGAAAGCCTGTGAAACCCAGCTGCTTTGGTTGTTGTTTGTGCCCCTTGGCTATGTATAAGCCTGCAATTGACCCTTATTCTGGAGGAACCATGTTCAGCTCGGGGGTGGCAGCGTTGCTGAGAAACTGATGAGCACGTTGGCCTATGGTTGGGTGGAACGTTGCAGCGACGTAGCTGGTTGTGGGTGAATTCTTCATCAAAAGATAAGTACTGCTGGTTACTTCATCTCTGTAATTTATATTGATGTCAAATGCTGGAATGTATTTGTGTTGCTTCCGCTGTATGATTGAAGAGTTTTGCATCTGTGTATGCTTGTAAATTTTATGTCCAGCATTGAAATCTTTGATTATGTTCATGGGGCCATTTGCCCGGCCGTTTTTGATGTTCGTCGTGTCCTCTTCGCCGGTCGGAGGCATGGGGACGTGACAGATGAAGCTCTCTGATGGGGTGAGGTGAAGGAGAAATAATATTATTTTTGGTTTTCTTTCTATGAGTTAAGGATACGATATGAATAGAACGAATGTCAGTAAACAAAGTTACCTTCCAATGATTAAGAATGAGATATGCCTCACGGTTACATTCTATGAGTTAAGAAGCTGAGAACTCATATAAATAGAACACAGGCCAGTAAACAAAGTCACTTGCCAATGATTAGTAGCGAGATAAGGAGTTGAGTGCCTTGGGAATTCCCTTAAATTTTATTCAGTGTTTTCAATGCACAGGTATGGTTACCTCATTATGAATCTTCTAGGTATGCAGTCGAGGATTTTATCCATGATTTTATCATATTATTTGCTTGCATATTCTCTTTGAATGCTGATATCTTTTACTTCCTGAAATATCTCAAGCTTGATATTCGACCTAACTTCTTCAGAGCTTGATATCTGTCTCATATAGAGACTAGTGATTACTTACACCAGTTAAAGGTAGATTTTAATTTTCTTTACTCTAGGATTGTCGAGTTGTCCATTCCATCTAACCCTACAACGAATACTCCATCCAGCTTAAATATTATGTCTAGATGCATTACCGTCATCCATGATGTTCGATACATGTAGTTTTGGTTAATACATTTTATGTGAAATCTGCAGTAAACTCTTAGTAGATATCAGTTGTTATATATTTTCTATGAATGGTGGGTAGAGTAAATGTTGCATATATGCATTCCTTTTAATTCATGCATGACCTGTAGACTAGACTGTGTGGTTAATATTTTTGTGTGCCATCGAACTGGAATAATAACACAAGTCTTGATTTGTGTTGAGAACATATACACCATTTTTATTTATTTAATGTATTATAATTAACCTATAAACAAGAGGCTGGCCCCTCTGTAAGTAATGGAAGGAGTCCATCTTATTCTAATATCCTTGCATTATCATTTATTGATTTTTAACTTTACCTTTTTGTTGTGTTCTCGAAATGAGACAAGAGCTCAAAATACATGGTTTTCTTAGAGTGAATATACTTATGCTGAGATATTTACAATATTTCACATAGAGTTGTTTTGGGTATTGTATGTATTGGGTTTGTGGAATTATTCATTTTTAAGAATGGGGGACTCAACATTTTCAAACTTGAAACATTATGCAAAGGAAGGTAAATGGTTTTCCTTAAAGAACCAATTTAATAGATTTCATCAGTGAGTATTGAGACGGCTTAAGAGAGAATATACCCTACTCATTTTCCTTTATTTGTGAAAAGGGTGAATTTTATTATTAATGATCAAGTTCAACTAATAAAAGAGTTAATTTCTTGTTGAGTATTAAGAATCAAACTATCCTATATGTTAAGATAGACTTTAAGATACATACTTTAAAATACCTTATAGAAGTAAGAAGACTCCATTGAATCTTGTTATAAATTAAAAGAGTTGAGAAAATGAAAAAGAAGTTGTAGAAGATGAGATGCATATTGTAATCTTTGCTTTACTAGATAAATTAATAAGAAGATTAACAAATTTGGTGGACATAGCCCCAAGATTGGGGTGAACCGCGTATGTTGGTGTCTCCTTCATGTTTGCATCTTTTGTGTTTAAAATTAAGCTTTTGATATTTATAATATATAATGAGATGTGATTCCACTAAAGAGTATTATATGTATAATGAATAAATTTACATTTATGTTATAGTGGTAAAGTAATAATTTCAAGGACAATTTCTAAAGTATTGGGTTAAAATTACTATACAATATTGGTTTAATCGAAAGTAAGCATTATACAATCATGGTTTGTCATAGAATAGATTAACTAATGAAAATGTTGAGAGCATTTATATATTTTTATAAGATGAGATTATCAATTTTATGAATAATATTAGTAAGATCCTCAAGTAAATAATAAAACTTAAATATGTATTTAGAAAAGGAGAATGAACTTTGGATGTTGAGAATAATTATTCTAGTCGTAATTGAAGGATGCAATTGTTGAATGTAAATGTATAGCATGCACTCCATTTATTTTGGTAATACATATTTTATTTGGAAACATGATATAGATTTCTTATAAACCATACACACTAGAATTAATTTTTGTAGAACTAACGTAATTGGTATGATGAATTATATCAAATAAATTACATGAATATTTGAGATGAATGTTCTTAGTGGTTGAGGTATCTAGGTTTGTTACATGGACCTTCATGTTGTTCTACCTAGTGATTCTTGGCCTCGTGGTGCCTAGTCTAGTGTTTTGGACCATAGTTGACCACATTTGGACCACTTAAATTAGAGATAATACCATGAAACCTTTTTTTCCACTTTTGGAATCCTTTCCTTCATTTAGGGTGTCAATGCGCCCCTCTATGAGGTATTTAATGCATTTCCCTATTTTAAGGATTTGGAGTGTGCCCTCTTAATGATTGGGTCAAACCTGTGTATTAATGGTCCACTACTTTCCAGCTATTCACCCCATACTCCCTCTTAATGCATTTGTTCACACCTATTTACCTTCCTAAACTAATTTTGGTCCCCATGATTCATTTATCCTCATTATGATACCCCCCTTTGGTCTCCCATGTTTATTAACCCTCATTATGGCCCAATATAGGGTTTACACTTGGCCTTATGTCATTGATAGGTGAATTGGTCCAATCTAAGCCTACCATTTTGTGATCCAGTCATATGGTTTGTTGGTCCCATGGTATTTTCCCAAGGTATTGCATGTAATAATGCATATATATTGTACTAGTTTTTGCTCAATAAGGACAATGGAAGATCAATACACTTGAGTGTTTTACTCTTGTGTTGTACTTAATATTTGCTTCATGTTTCTTCTGTTTTCTTGTCTTTCTTCTTGGTAAATATTAAGTGAAGCATTCTCTATTGAATCTAGATATAGGATTGGATATGCACATGAATCAGAACTTTTGTTGTGATGTTTGGCAATCCAAATTTTACACTACCTTTTCTCCATGGTTTTATACCAGCACTATGAACACTTTAAAAGTTTGAATCTAAGAGTTAGGGACCAAATAGGAAACCAATTTCCTGTGTATGCTTGAATTGATTTGATCCCAAGGAAACCAAACAACCATATTTTTCAAGAATTTGCAAAGAAGGTAATGCTAATTACATATTATTTGATGCATGATGCTTCTCTCCTAGGATGTTCCTTGAAAATTAAAATCTTCTACAATTGATCCCATATTTTACAGTAGGGAACTAGTTCTTATATGCAGATTACACTCTTTTAAGATATATGGATTTGAAGATGAGAAATACAAATTACCTTCTTTTTTCACCCCAAGAGTCTTTTCGATGGAATATGTAAGGTATAGATTCATCTCATGTCATATTCATTTTGTGAAATATAAGAATCATATCACCTTGTTGTTGCCCAAGGATATATGACCTTTTTCTGGTAAAGACTAGAAATACCCTCTCCTAGATGGAGGATTTGTTGAAGTAGTTGAGTCTAAAAGTTAAAAAAAATGGAATACAACCCTCACTAGGTTGCCTCTAAATTTGAGGATTGAAAACAAGAATTTTGCATAGAACTACATGCCTCGGCCTGATTGGGATAAAGTAGCCAATATTCCAACTTGGGAGAAAGTACTGGTAGTCCAGAGCAAGGATACATACCAAGCAATTGTAGGGTTAGAACAAGAGAAAAAATGAGAGTTGAAGAGTAACAAACAAATATGGACATTAATGATGTTGAGGAGAAACCACCAAGTAAAAAGGATAGAGTGTAAGAGGAAGATCAATGTGAGGAGATACCAATGGAAATTGCTAAATTGTTGGAGACAAAACCAACCAAGAGGGACCTACTACCTAGCACATTAACACATAACCCACCATTGAAGTTTCAGGTACCGCATATGCAATAGGAACCCCCTTTTGTAGGACAATCCCAAGTAAAACCAAACCTCCATACAAATATCTAAGTATAAGGAAAAAACGTGTGGATACAGTTAAATATATTAGAGAGAATGTAGTTGTAGAGGATAAAATGCTAATCAAAATGGTATATAACTGGGAAAATACACTCTGTATGGTTTTCATGAGCCTAAAGTGCCTTGCCTATGCCTACCTCATTTGTTGATTGGGAATTCAATGAGTATAAAGTAGATTTTAAGAAATTCATTAAATTGGACAAGGTGATATTCTATAAGAAGGATAGTGACATGTTGTGCAAGGATGCACTGCACTCCTCATCTAGTGAGAAGAATCTAAGAAGGGTACTGCAAAAATTTGATTAACTGTTAAAAGCAGAGAGAGGGACGATTAAACCAAAACAAATCATAATCAAAGAGTTGGAGAGAAAAATTGTTGCATTGGGAGTCAATCCAACTGAAACTTCACATGCCCAATATCTCTTGTAACAAAAATACAATGATATTGATCACCTCAGAAAGAGATTGAATATTCTTGGTGAAAACCCAATCCAAACTCCTGAATTGCTAAAGGTGCAGAAAGAGAAAGAAAAGATATATGAAGACATGAAGCAATACATGTCCCATGCAAAAGAATATCGAAAAAGGTGGATGATTTGGAACTACAAATTTTTGATATGAAGCTAAAACAAAACTCTCTATCCACTTAGTTTGTTCCCCGAAGCATCTCCAATAACAAGAGACTACTCATCCCACAGGGGAAACATAGCATATTTCAAAAGATCCAAATAAGCATAACTTAGTAGAGAAAGAAACACGTGAAATGGAGGAAGATGTCTAGACTCAATAAACTGAAAAAAAGTTATAGTAGAACTAACTATATTGAGGATGAGTTGAAGGATACATATGAACTGATTAAGAACATGGAGAGTGAAATAGATTATTAAAAAGCTAAGTCTCCAAACTAGTAGTAACCTACAAGGGTAAAAACTATGAAAGTGAGTGTTGCCTCCTTTCACACACTTGGGGGGGGGGAGATGTGGCAGAAATATTCAAGCCACTCGATGTGTCCTTGGGGGAAATTCTCGAGTCAAGGTTGTCACCTTGTTCTTGGCTCTTCTATTTAGGATCAACTCCTAACGAAGCTAAGGGGGGTAGACCCTATTAAGTTACTAAGGAAAATTACTTTAGTATGATGGTATTGAATTGAATAAGTTGCTTAGGAGTTTGAAATTAACCATTAATAACCATAGATGACAAGATGAAAAATGAGCACAAGTAAGCACAATGCAGACACACAATATATATATCGAAAGAATTAAACAAATAACCAGTTCCTTAAAATGGAGTCACACAATAATTAAATGTACTTGCATGTGCATGGAGTGAATGTTTTTCAAATGTCTCTTGGTACGTTTTAAGTTAATATGAAAAATGAGTGCATTAAATTAGGTGAAAGGGGACTCCAGATATACCCGAGTCGTACTTGGAGTATGTCCAAAAACCAAAACCTTCACGGCTACCTGCAAGGAATGTGTGGGATGAATGGATTCTCTGAGATTGTGTTCATAATGCACCCACTAGGGTGTAATATAGATCGGTGTCTTGAGGTCACTGTCTAGGAGTTCACTTCATTTGGGTATTTTTCCACCGTTTACAGTTTGATCGAGGGGTTGGATTTTCGCCTGATGGTGGTTAATTGGAAAAGGTGAAACCTAATTAATACAGCCACTCACATTGATTTTGATGCATCTTGAATGATCAAATGAACCACAGCCAAAACAGAGAGCATACACATCGGAGTATTTGTAATTTTTAGTAAATTTTAAACGATGTGTTTTGATTAGAAAGAAAACCCTCCAGGAACCTCTTTCAGTCCAAGTGGACCTCATTTGGGGAATCAAGGAGGGGGTTAGTTTTAGAAACATTTCTTACAGAAATTAATGATGAAGCAACAAAAAATAAACAAACCACAGGTTTTCTAATTAGTCCTACCACGCATCTCTTTCCCCTTTCGGGTCAATCGGGAAGTCGTGGGGTAAGTATTAAAGTTACTTTGACTTTGTAATATGGAAGATATGATAAAATTAATCAAATTATATTATTCTTCATAAATTAAACTAATATAGAGTGAAAAAATAAGAAATGCAAAAACGGAAAAAAGGACGCGAATCCCCCAAAGGGGGATGGGGAATGGGCTCGAAAGAGCCTATTCAGATTTTTTTTTAATTATCAATGGTTAAAATACCAGAAAACTAATATGATTCCTCTTGGTTCTTATACAGAATGAAACCAAGACCTTACAAAGTGCAAAAATTAAAGATTATAGTAAAAAAAGGAGACCCCTCGGGGGATTCGGATGGCCCCAAAGCCACTTTCGAACAAAAAATCATCCTCTTTTCTGTTATACCTGCTAAAAACCAGCAATATTATTAAACTGAAATGTGCCCAAAATAACTTTGAAATTACCTTTGGGTCAGCGTACTTTTAATCGAAAAAAAAAAAGCTAAGTTAAAACTAGTTAATAAAACGGTGAAAAAGGAACCAAGGAAAGCAAGCTTTCCTTGGGATCTTGGCTTGCCTTTAGGGAAGCCAATGTGGTGTGCACTGATTGCTAGATTTATAAATTATAACAGAAAACATAAATCTAATGCATGCAAGCTACAAATTTTCTTTTAAATGCAATGCAAAAAGGACGATTTTTTTATGCTAGATCTATGATGCTTATGGAAATTTTTTGAAAAATAGAGATATAGCTTTTTAAAATGCTTATGTATGAGATCTAATGAGATATTTTTCATATGATAAATCAGAAGCTCATGCATAAACAAGATAACCAGGAAGATTTAATTTTTTAAAGGAAAGAGAAGAAGAGGAGAGAAGGTCGGCTCGTTGCTTGAATGGAACAAGCTGAAAGGAGGCCCTTTTATTGAGCGCTGAGGGACAGATTCTTAAGCTTATTGGATAAGGAATGTCACCAATCTTGATCCACACCTTTTTCCAATCAGGAACCTGTAACTAAATAACACAAGCCTGCACAACACCTCGTGAGATCTGGATATAGATGTATAAATCAACAAAAATGAAAGATCATGCAAAAATAATCTTATTTAAGCATATAAATGAAATTATTGAGCATACATATTATGGATAAACAAGAGAAAATAATCTTACTTGCCTAGTTTACACCCTTACTTGATTCAACCGAATCCTTGAAGCCAGAAAACAAAAGCAGCACAGAAATTGGAAAGAGATTGCAGTTACCACATTAGCAACATGATGTTGGGAATCCACATAAACACATGAACTACATGGTATAGCCTCCAAATCTTCTTTATTCACAATAAAAATATAGCAGTATTACAATGGAAATAGATCCTCAATCCAACTCTAACTAGCTTGGAAAGGAGGAAACTGTGCTTTATTTATAGCAAAAACTGAAACCCTAGCCCAGAGGGGGTGCATGCTTGACTGAAAGAGAGACTAAAGCTGACAAAGAGTCAAGACGATTCTAATTTGATGATGAACTGAGTCTGATCTGATAAGGAACTGAGTCTATCTGGATGAACTGAGTCTAACTAGACTAGAGCTGCAAATCAGAGTGACACCTCACCCAGTGAACTGAGTCTGATCTAATGATGAACTGAGTCTGATGGTGAACTGAGTCTAACTAAAATAGAACTGCAAATTGGAGTGACACCTCACTCAGTGAACTGAACCAACCAATAAACCACTCCCAGCTTGATCCACATGTGTGGAGGAGAGAAAAAGGAGGGCGCAACCCTAGATCTGCATGAGCTAGTTAAGCTCTGCTTTAGCCCACATCATGCCTTCAGTCAAGGAGTGGGAACTCCCGATCAAACTGCAGCCAATGAGACTGAATTCAATCAAAATAGATAAAAATCCACTGATTTTGGATTTGCGCCATTATTTAATCAATTTATCAATTAAAATAATCAATATTTGATTTGTAGGGTTTTCTGACCCAAGTGATGGGAAAATCACTCAAAACTTAGGAAAAGTGGGTTTATGGGTTTACATGGTGCTCTGAGTTAGAAAATGAGCACCCACATGACTGAAACTGATTTATGAGCCCACTTTTATTACAAAACCAATTTTTCCATTTATACTATAAAAAAATAGCCTAAGTTTTGGAAAAATTAAAACTTAAAAAAAAACCTAAAAAATAAAAAAAATTTAAAACCTAGGGGAACTTAGACATGTTCATATGACTCGACCATAATTCCTAGAATGTTTATACATTGACACATATACTCTAATAACCTCAATAGGCCTACATGCCAAGCCGACCACCCCAACTTTGGAGGTATTGAGTGAAAAAATCAGAAATTATCAGTAGTTTATTCAACAACCAATAATAACCAAGGGAAAAAACACTATGGGCTGATCAAATTGACAAATAAAGTCCAAGAGACCGAGTCTTTTACAAACACTATAATTCTAGAACATTTTATTACAACTCCCCTACGGGGTATGAACATGTGATATAGTACAACAAGCACTTCCCAGAAGCAATTATGAAGGTCTTTTGAAGTCCAAACAAATAATATTTGTCTGGTTCAACAGGCTCACTTGATAAAAAACACTACGTACAACTTAGGTGGTAACAGGGAGCCAAAAGAGGACTTAGGGGTAAAATATCATAAGAAATACTCAACACATGTGATCACTATGATGTAATTTATGATGAATTAGAGATGGCCAGAACAACTTTGGAGGGGACAAAGAGAATAGACAAGGATGTTGATGATAAGCCCCAGGTTGTAGAATAGGTGATTGATTACCTGAACAACAAGATGAAAAGACAATTGGAGGAGTTGTATATTTCAAATAGAACTTACTTGATAAAATTATCCAACCAAATTATAATCAATAAGACCCTACTAAATAGGACTCAAAACATAATAAAATACCTAACCTCATGGGTTTCATCCTTCAAGGGTATATTCAAGGATATCATAGCAATAGGCCTACTACATTTATGGGATGGAAATGGGGGTATGTATAAGAGAGAAGAGTACAAATTCTCTAAATGTAGAAGAAAAATTATAAGATAGAATATGAATAGTTAGAGGTAGCTTTAGGTGGATATGTTGCAGTTGAGGAATTGAAAGTTGAGTTTGAAATATCGATAAATTTGAAGGATATGCTAAGAATATTACTTCCTATATCCTATGAGAAAAATACCAATGTTGAGATATCTATATATTCTCTAAATATGCACCAACATCCTATAGAGAAGAATTGGCATCAAGTGTCCAAATAGCATAAGCTCATTCTTCCATATCAAGGGAATACGTCTAGGAAGTCAATAGTGACAAAATATAGATAGTGAACAGGGAATCCAAATGAGTAAGATAGGAAAGAATCCACATAGCCAAGTCATCAAGATTTTATGCCGCCATAAAGACATTCAAATGTCCAGATGATGTATCATTTTTAGGACAAGCAGTTGTTCAACCAATCCAACAACCAACTATACCACCAAATGGACATCCAGGTGGGAAGATAGTTACCCTTCCAACTCAGAAGAAATGAACTAAAAGGGGGCTGAGTAAGAAAAAGTGAAAAAAACAGCCAACTATCGGTTATAACAGTATATTGAAAAAAAATGTAAATGACATAATTAAATATAGTTAGGAACCAGTTAGAGCTAACAAAAAATTATTATTTCTCCCTTTGCTATATAAGACAATTCACGATCACAATTAGAGGCTAGGATTTTTGAGAGAGCCTCTAGGATCTAGTGATTTGGTTGTACTATTTTGTATACAAGTAATTTTTGAGAGATTAATATTTTGATTTGTTTTAAAAAATCATAATATATTACAGCTGAAAAATTGATCCTCATCATGCACTGACATGTTCTAATTTCATCCTAGAACATCTCAGGGGATAACACATACTATTGAATCCACAAATTCTATATAAAACCAACAACCTAGAGTTAATAAGAAGAACACAAAGAATAATTCTCGTTCTAGTGAGGGTGTTGGAAAGAATAATGAAACAAGCTTTAACATTTGGGAGAAAAAGGAGAAAAAAATTAATGAGTTCAGTTGCAATATTCCTAATGATATCATCTCCTTCACTAATGCCTTAACATAAAGGTAATACAATTATGGAGGGATTAGTGAGAAGCTCAATCATAACCTACAGTATTATCCCAACCATTTTCCTCCACAACAACAATAAATCATTAATAGTAACCCTACAAATCGACAATGGGGAAATTATGGAAGTCCTTTACAATGAGGTATTACATTGAATAGTAATATTTACATGTGTGAGATGGACATGAATGTTAGAAGTTGGGCTTATAATCATGATAATCCCAAGAGAAAGCAATTTGAAAAGGAACTGTTATCTCCTCAAATAAATTGGTCAAATTTATTTTATTAAGTGATAGAAAGTCATTAAGATGAAGTATTATTAAATTTTTTAAGAGTCTTTAAGAGAAGATTTACTGCAAAAATGACGTTTTTACTATGTTGAGTCATCATTTTCAAATGATTCTTCTGAGCGACTAGAGAATTATTTTGCAAAACAGGAGGAGGTTTGTGTTCCTAACATGTCAAAAAACAATAAAATCTCTCATTTTTCCTACAGGTATCACATATTGGGATAATCGAATCCATCTATGAGCCCTAAGTTTCAGATCTCAGAATTCTCCTATTTGACACATGTTTTTGAAATACAAATGTCAGGAAAATGAAAACAAATATCAAATAACTGAGAGAGGTGTTTTCTCATAACAAACTAAATAATAGTAACCTCACTCAATTTTCGTACAGGTGTCACATATTGGGATAATTGAATCCATCTCTTAGCCCTAAATTTTAGATCTCAGAATTCCCTTGTTTGACACATGTTTTTGAAATATAGATGTCAGAAAAATGAAAATGAATATCACATAACTGAGAGAGGTTGTTTCTCATCACAAAATAATATATAAAACCCTCTCTTGGTTTTACAAACTTAGGTTTTATTTGAGAGATATATGTCAATCTATGAGCAGCATGTTTCTAGAAATTTCTGCATTTTCCAGCCACCTCACAAATTCGGATTTGAGATAGGAAAAGAGGTTATCAGATCAATCTTTTGAGGATCTTGAAAATGATTTGTAAATATTATTTAAGCTCATTTAAGAATCATTGTATTGGTAGGTTCAACATTTAGATACTTTTTTCACATTTTGTAAGCTCAAGCTTCTCATATTCGGATCAGTAATACAAGCTTCTTTTGCCATTACTTGTTCATATTTTCATCTTCTTGTTAATTCTATACTTGCACCTAAATGTCAAATTCATGTTAATTCTATTTGTCTGATTTTTGATAACTGTTAACTTGTCAATGCATCCATAAAATAGAATTTGCAAGTACTTACTTGGTTTATTTGGCCATTCATATATACTTTGTGGGTATGTTTCTGCTAGCAAATAAAGTGTTCTTTGTACATTCATTAATTTACAATTCTCTAAACAATGATAGTTAAAAGCCTTGTCAATCTAGTTGTGTTTATGCATGTCTTGAGTGAGTTAGGTTTGATTTAGTCATCTGAATTGATCCAATTGAGTGAATAATTAAGATAAAATTAAGTTACCAGGCATCTTCAAGTTACTGCCTAGAAACGTTTCCTGGAGAGCTAACAAATTGGCACCATTGTCGGAGAGAGGAGTGTTATTCACCTGAATGGCACTTGTCCGTCCGAGTGCTGACATCCTTCATGTTGGCACACAAAAGGACATCTATGGATTGAGGTTTTCCCAAAACACTATAGATGAGCTTGTTGGTGTTTCTTTCCTTCTTCTTCTGTTGGTTAACTTCACCATGCTAAAATAATTGACTTGTCTTTTATGCAAGCCTTCCTTCCAAGTAGGGTTTATGCTAACTTTAGTTCAGTCTAGAGTTTGTTTGGTGGTTGTATAGCAGAGTTCCTTTTGCTTTATTCTTATCATCTGCATGCTTTTAGTTTGTAGGTAGTTTTCTTTTTCATTTATAAAAGAAAATTAAAAAGAACCTATACTTGTTTTTGTTGCTTGCTCCCCCACCTCCTTCTTTGGCTTGACCTTGTTGGACAAGGTACTGAGCAGCCTTTGTTTGTAGGTTTAGATTGATACTTGGGACTTCTTGACCTTTGTTTATGTTAGTCTTATTTGCTCAATCTATTTATTCCAAAGTTGTTGGCTTGTTTACCTTTGTAAGTCTTCTTTTTAAGAGAGGTTGATATCTAATTTTAGGGAAACCTAGGGTTTGTTTGTGGGGAGTAGAGTAGTTGTCTATTTTCTTTGCTTTCAGTACTTGCTTGCATTAGTGGATAGGCTGATTTTTCTTTTTCATTTATAAAAGAAAAAGACAAAAGCACATGTTTGCTTTATATGCATGTAGATTAGGTTTTTAGTCTAGATTGCATGGCATATCATTGTTTTTGAAAAAATAAAAATAAAAGAATTTGTTCTTTTGTGGCTTTCAAGTTTTTTATTTGAAAAATAAAGAGAATAGTTTTTGCTTTTTGCATTTCATATCTCTTTGCTTAGTTGTTTTGTTTCAACTTTGAGTGAAAACACCACATAAGTTTCACGCCATCTACCCTCTGACTAAAAATAGCCCTTAAAATAAACGATATAATTTAAAAATTACTAGTAAGTTTTATTTTATAGGGTCATACACCAACTAGATCAGGCTATACTTGTGGATTAGGGAGTTTCAACTCTCCACAAGTGTTAAAATTTCAGACGTAGTTGGCCAATCACTAGGTAAATCCTTTTCTACGTTGATTTTATCTGGGAAGCTCCTCTCAAATGGGAGTTAAGCACGAGGCCGCGTGGAGACTTGGACTGAGGAGATAACCCTTTGAATCCTTGTCAAAATGTAACTCAGGACTTTTACGCATCTAGGGATTCTGTCCTAGACAGAGTTTCGGACTCAGCTACCCTGCCCATGCATATGAGTCCAGCTTGCGACTGTCCCCCTAGACTGTTGGTATAGCCAAGGTAGCCTTTAGTCTCTTGACATCTAGGGTTCATACATAGGTACACCGGAAGGTTATTTCTGGTTGACCTTGGGTGAGCTTGGAAGGTAACCCCGGTAGAAAGTGTGGGAGGGCAGTGGGTGATTCCTCCGCTTGTGCCTAAGAACATCTACAAGGACGCCAAGTAACTGTCTATCAACTTTCTTCTGGAAAGTATATCTTATAGCTGTTTGTATGTTTGGATTTAGGAATTTTTAGTGAGTGCTGTGTGGTTTGTCTGTACTTAGTGTGCCTTTAGGTGTGTGCTTTGTATTTTTGGTTGCCTATCAACCTCAGACTTTGTCTCCTTGTTTGAAACTATGGCTAGCACCCCTTTGAACACCAACCAAGAGATCCCCATGCTGGGAACTCCTTGTACTATTCCTCTCACAAGGAATGTTGGTGTTCCCTTGATGGCCACCTTGAACCTACCTGGATTCACCCTAGGGCTACCAGTGTGGTTGTTTTCCACTCCAACCATCCTGAATGCTCCTGATGCTTCTCAAGTAAGCTCCTTATATCAAGGGTATCAAAACACTACTTCCCCTTCACCTGTAGTTGATTCTCCTCCTCCTTCTACCTCATGCGGTGAAAGTACTGATACTAGTAACCGACAATATAAAAGGAGTAAAAGAAGGTGGAATAGGAAGAAGGCACATAAGAAAGGGGGTACCCGTTCAACCTCTGCAAGTCAAGTTGAACCTCACCACCCAGCCTATGTAGTTCATGTTGGGGGCACCTATCCAACCTCTGCAGGTCATGTTGGATCTAAGCACTCAACCTCTGCAAGTCAAGTTGATCTTCACCATCCAGCATCTGTTGATCATGATGGTGGGATCCTTCCAACCTTTTTAGGTCATTTCGGAACCAGTCACTCAGCCTTTGTAGTTCATGCTGAGGGAACCCGTTCAAACTCTGTTGTTCAAGTTGAACCTTCCCATCCAAACTCTGTAAGTCAGGTTGGATCCATCCACCCATCCTCTGTTGTTCATGCTGTGGGCACACACTCAACTGCTGAAAAGCATGTTGATCCTAAGAATTCAACCTCTGTTGTTCATGTTGGTGGTGCCCATCCAACCTCTGCAGGCCATGTTGGATGCAGTCTCTCAGCCTCTGCAGGTCATGCTGGGGGTAGTCTCTCAGCCTCTGCAGGTCATGCTGGGGGAAGTATCTCAGCCTCTGTACTTCATGTTGAAGACAATCCGTCAGCCACTGCGATTCATGTTAACACTGTTGAAAAGACTACCCGTTCAAAACACAAGCCCAAGTTTCCTTGTAAGCTTTGTGAGGGAGACCACCTTACTTATAAATGCCCTTCTATCATGGAGGTGCGAAGAGTTTGGATTCATGGTCATCCTGTTTTTGAACATTCTGAAGCTTTTCAACAACCAGCCTCTCTTAGTCAGGTTGGACCCAGTCACCCAGCCTTTGGTGTTCATGCTGGGGGAAAACTCTCATCCTCTGCAGGTCATGTTGAGAGAAAACAGTCAGCCACTGCTAGTCATGTTGACACCGTTGAGAAAACTGGTTGTTTGAAGTGCAAACTTAAGTTCCCTTGTATGCTATGCGAGGGATATCATCTTACTCACCTATGCCCTGCTATTGTGGAGGTGCGAAGAGTGTGGTCCAAGAATCAAGAATTTCCTTCTCCTGAACAACCTATAGTTTCTCAACAACTTACTCAACCTTTGGTTGATCAAGTGGTCAAACCAATCTCAGATTTGGTCGATCCCACTCTTATTTTGGAGAGTGATCCTGATGTGATTGAACCAATGTCATATTTGGTCAATCCCACTCTCCCTTCGGAGAGTGACTTTCACGAAGCGGTTGAATCGATTCTAGTATCGATCAATCCCACTCTTCCTTTGGAGAGTGAAGTGTCTACTAGTCACATTTTCTTCACTGCCAGTTCAGAACTTACTGAACAAGGGGGAACTGAACTCGCTTCAGATCAACCCCCACCAAGCTCTCGGATTTCTTCCTTTGATTGGGATAGCCTAGTTGAGCCGTGCCTTCCTTCTAATGCACCTTTCTAGATAAAGGTCAAAGTTGAACCTTACACGATTGCTAGTTGTATTGTTGATGAAGGAGCCTTAGTTAGTATTTTGGCTTCTCGTGCTTGGCGAGGCATGGGATCTCCCAGCCTTGTGTCGACTTCTAGTCAGTTACTGGTGTTTGATAGAAGAACTTGTATAGCCTTGGGGAATTATTTCTCAAACACCTATTACTTTGGGTGGGAAGACCGTCTTAGTTGACTTCATGGTGATAGAAGACCCCTTGGACTTCAATATGCTCCTTGGACGTGATTATGTCTATGCCATGCACGCTGTGGTGTCAACATTCTTTCGTGTGATGTACTTTAATCATGGCGAAGAAATTGCCACTATAGATCAGTTGTATTTTCTTGATCCATCTCCTGACCCAACTAGAGACCAAGTCTTTCCTTTATTGATTCCCAGTGTTTCTATAGACACTACCCCGCGAGAGGTGAACTATGTGGCCTCATGTCCTTTGTGTTAAATTGCTACTGAGAAGTAGCCTCTGTTTTCATGCTTACCTTCTCAAGAATTGGTCCCAGCAGTTGACCGGGTGAGTTATCCTATACAGACTATATAGCCTTTTCTCCACTCTGTTGATCCATTTGAAATTTTAGACATGTGTCCTATCTCGGATGATCTCCTTCCTTCGGATGAAGTCTTCCTAGAGTCTTTGATATAGTCTGACCTTCTTTCAGATGTTGGTTCAGTTGTGACTAAGTCTAACCCTGATTTGCCTAGTAGGCTTGACCTTTCTTCTTGTGTTGGTCTTGTTGAGTCTTTTCACTCTTCCTTCGAAAAGCAAGTCAGTGATCCTGATGAGTTTGATTTTTCATATGAATTTTTCAACTCCTGTGATACTGAGTTTGTTCCTATAGACTCTATCTCCCTTGTTGATTTTTGCTCTCCTTCTCAGGTTGATCTTATTGATTATAAACCCTTGAGCCTTGGTTCTATAGAATCTTCTTCAGTTGGTTCTGCCTTGACTTTTTCTTTTGTAGAAGATAGCAAAGTCACATGTGTTTCTGCCAAAGTGACCCGCATCGGATCGTTTCTTCTAAATATGATTCTGATGTTGTTGTTTCTTGGAGATGGGATTTTTAGTTGGATTCACAACTGTTTACTGGCCTCGCCTTGTTGTTCAAGTCATAATTGCATTTGCATGTGCCCTACTTGTGCTTATGAGCCTGATGCCGGCTTCCATGCTTTTAGCTTGTTGTATAAGCCCTCATCTTTGTTCTCATCATCGCTAAGCCTTGTATCATTTTGCCTTTGCAACTTTACACCCTTTACCTTGAGGAGATGTTCCCCGAGTGTCCTTATCTTGCTCACTTTCCTTGCATTATGAACAGGTTTGTTCCTTGCGCTTGGAACTAGTTTCGTCTGTCTATGACACTCGTCTCCTCGCATTTAGAGCATTTTTTCTGCTCTCCTTCGAGCTCATTAAAAACAGTAAGGAGGCCGCAAGTTGACTTTTTCGGACTCGTTAAAACTTCACAGGAAATATTTTGAGTTTCTTTAGGCCCAAGTCTTACTCCTCAAAATAGACTTGATTGCCGAGTAAACTTGTCCATTCATGATCATTAAGAATATGTGAATGGGCAGATTCCACATTGGTGGTAGGTTATCTCTTTCTCGAACCATGTGGAATAATACGAGAAAGGATCCCTCTCTTTTCTTCTAAATTGAGAAGAGTATTCTCAGGCATAGGTTTATCTCTTTTCCGAACCTGAGGGACTAAACTTATAGAAAAGGAACCCCCGGTATGAGCTTAGTTTTCTCTTTTTCGTGCTCTGGACCAAAACATGAAAAAGATTCCGAGTGTACTTTATGTCTTTGTCATGCTCGTTAAACCCTAAAGAACAAAGCATCGATTTTATTGTTGTAAGCCCCATTTCTCGTAATTAAATGGATCTTTCTGAGTGATCTTGCCTTCCTTCACACTCGTAAAACTTAGGATATATGTTGCTTTTGAAGGAGCATTGGGTAGGTGGTAATTTAACCTTTTTCGGACCTTCCTGACAAAGTACGAAAAAGGTGCACCTTTTCTTCTTCGAAAGTTAAGAGAGTTCTTCTTTGGCGTGTTTTATAATTTTTCGGCCTTAGGAGACTAAATTGTATGAAAAAGGACCCCCTGGAGTCTTCTTTGGAGTTTTTAGACTCTCTAAACTATGAAAACACCATCCAGCATGTACTAGTTCAGGCTCGTTAAATCCACGAATCAGTGACACTATCAAGCATTATTTTCCCATCTCTTCAAGCTTGTTAAAAAATGAAGAGGGAACCCAGTTGACTTTCCTGGACTCGTTAAAATTTAACAGGGAAGGTAAGGAAGAAGTTTTCTCTTATTTTCAGTAATGGCAGCATGTCATCCTTGAACATAGCACTCTTTGTTTTCCGATATCCATGTTTCAGTGTCCACTTGTGTTCAGCTATCACTTTGAGTTTCTTACTCCTCCTCTTGTCCGTTATACCTGGGGAATATGATCATGTCTCCTACATGACAGATAGGTCTAGTTGTTCTATCTATAAGTTATGCCCTGCCTTGGGTCATCTCTGTGTTCTGCTCACTGTTCAAGGACTCTACCCAATGTTTGATCTATAGCCTGATCTCATCATTGTTATATCTATTATCTATTTGTGTCTCCCTTCTTTTGCCCAGTTCCTAGTCACTCTTGTGCTTCATTGGAGGATCTATTGCCTTCCGTATCACAGCATGGTTCCATTTCATCACTTCCTGATGACGAAGACCTAGAGTTTTGACGATAGTACCTCAGGATTCACTTTCATCATTGGTGAATTCCTTTTCTTTAGTTGTTGATTATCATCTATTGATTGACAAACTGTTGAATCCTTTCCATGTTCGACTTCAGCTTACCCTTATTCACATGGCTTGGATTGTACTGGTTCTTTGGGATCCTTTATGAAGACCTTAGTTCCTCATCTATGGACTAAGTTGTGCACGATTATGTTCTATTCCTATACACAGCTTCCAGATCTTTGAAGACTCATTTTGTATATTGTGGCTTTGATCCACTTTTGTAATATACGTGGTTTATACCTGTATCACATGATGTACTCAAACATTGTAAAGGAGCTAGTGTTCTAGTGAATTGACCATAGCATCCTCAGATGTAACTTTGTTTATGACATTACTATGTATTTGTTTTAGGTACTCTCTCTGCTCCATTGGATTTCTGAGTTGTCCAAAGATAATGATTATAATGTCTTTCATCCATCATTTTCCATCTGACCTCACACATTAGGGGGCATATGTTATCCACCTGAATGGCACCTCTCCATCCAAGTGCCGACATCCTTCATGTTGGCACACAAAAGGACATCTATGGATTGAGGTTTTCCCAAAACACTATAGATGAGCTTCTTGTAAATGACATTCATTATCCATCCAATGGTTTACTTTTCCTTTTTAGATATGTCAAGACATATCCGCGACCCTATCCATATGCAACTCGCGGATCATCCGCGAGTGTTGGTGTTTGCAAGTCGCAGATGGATGTATCCACGGGTTGCTCTTATAGAAAGTCGCAGATCATGCGCAAGTTGTCCTTCTTGATACCCGTGGATGCCTATCTTTGACATTTAAAATAAAACACGCAATTACTTGAGATTAGTTAATCCATTTACCTTAATATTCTTAACTATCTCAACCTCCTCAACCTTCGAAACTGCCTTATTTCATCCATATAAATGCATGCCTTGGGGAGGGTGTTATATACATACATTGGGAGAGCAAAGTTATGTTGGTGGAGTTTATACAGAAGTCTTTGGAGCAGTGGAAATCAAAATCCTTGGGTTGTAGATGAGTCCTTGTCTCAGGCGTTGGGTTGTAATATGAACTTCCTCATTATTGATAATAAAGAGAATCCTTCTTCCATATGTGTCTCATGTATCTTGGTTTGATAAATTTTTATGTTTCTGCATTTTATATATGATTTATCTAACCTGCTTATATATATATGAATCATCTTGTGTCTGGAAGATTGTTTCTTGATGGGTGAAGGAGAAAGCATCCCAGAAGGATTTAGAGGAGAGGCAGCGTGGAAGAGGACAAGCTAGGATCAACCGTCTTGCATCGGGTGATTCTTTCCCATCCTCCTATCTCCTTTACTGCACTCTAGAAGTCAATTGTTTGCAAGTTAATTGAGTATGTTGGTAACCCCATACCTTCGCTTATAAGGTGTATAATCCTGTACAACAAGGAGAATGAAGCTCAGCTTCCCTGGGAAATGACATAGTTCTATATTTGATGATAGACAAAGCCTGGATATTATTTCAGTTGTAATCGTCTATCTGGAGACTCCATGAAGGACAGATTCAGTGGTGATTCCATTGTTCAGAAATCTGTTGGTGACTCCACTGGTATGAAATGAACCAGATCTTAGCAAAGAAGTATGCCTTCTGTGATTTTTCAAAGATTGTTGGTTTTCCTAATCCAGTGCATAATAGAGATGAATGGGAATGTAGTATTCGTAGATTTCGAGAAGAATATTGGGAAGTACCAGCTGCGCATTTGCTGTATTTTCATGATTGCATTCATCGGTTGCAAATTGTGGATGAAGATGTTCATATTAAACTGTTTGGCTATTCATTAGAGGGGATTTCTCATGATTGGTACCAGTCTCTTCCTATTGCCAGTATAACCTCTTTGGCAGATTTTCATGCTGCCTTTCATTTGTTTTGCAAAGGAATATTTTCAGTTGATCTTTTATATCTCGATTGCTGTCATGAATTCAATTTATTGAATAAAGAACTAAATATTCATGACGAGTATGCTGCAGCAGGGGACACCTCTTATTGTGACCAAGATATTAATGAATTTCAGGATGATAACCATAGTATAGATGCTTTTGACATTGTATCAAATGCATCCACTGACATAGGTTGTCATGAAGATGAGATGGTCCCCTTTGGAAACCTGAAAGATAAAGAGAATGTTACCACCTAAGTTGTACTTAGTCAGTGTTATCAAGTGAGCCTGGTGAACTGAACAAAGATGATTTGTTTGGACTTCAAAAGATTTTCATAATTGCTCTTGGGAAGTGCTTGTTGTACTATATCACATGTTCATACCCTGTAAGGGAGTTGTAATAAAATGTTCTAGCATGGTAGTGTCTGTAAAAGACTTGGTCTCCTAGACTTACTTGTCAATTCGGTGAGCCCATGGTGTTTTTTCCCTCGGTTATTATTGGTTGTTGAATAAACGACTGATAATTTCTGAGTTTTTCACCAAACTCCTCCAAAGTTGGGGTGGTCGGATTGACATTTAGCCCTATTGAGGTTATTAGATTTTGTGTGTCAATGTCTAAACATGCTAGGAATTATGATTGAGCCATACGAAAATGTCTAAGTCCCCCTAGGTTTTATTTTTTTTATTTTATTTTTTAAGTTTTTTTAAAGTTTTAATTTTTCCAAACTTAGGCTATTTTTTGATAGCCTAAATGGAAAAATTGGTTTTGTAATAAAAGTGGGCTCAAAAATCCATTTCAGTCATGGGGGTGCTCATTTTCTAACTTAGAGCACTCTGTAAACCCATAAACCTACTTTACCTAAGTTTTGAGTGATTTTCCCATCACTAAGGTCCGAAAAACCTAAAAATCAAATATTGATTATTTTAAATGATAAATTAATTAAATAATGGAGAAAATCCAAATTCCTAAATCAGTGGGATTTGCTCTGATTTGACTGAAGTCAGTCTCATCGGCTTCATATTGACTAGAGCTGACCATGCCTTGATTGAAGGAGTTGATCTGGGCTGAAGAGGGAGTGCACCATAGCATGCATCCTTGGGATTTGCACCCTCTCTCTCTCCTCCACACGTGTGGGCTCATTTGGATGTGGTTTGGTTGATGTTTCGGTTGACTGCTTGATGTGTCAATTCGATCAGCACTCTGATTGTCAGTTACACTCAGTCAGACTCAGATCAAGCTCATATTGACTCCCCATGCAGCTGTAGTCCCTCTCTCCTTGGGAATTGCGCCCCCTCTGAGCTAGGGTTTAAGTTTTTTCTATAAATAAAGAACAGTTTCCTCCTTTCCAAGCTAGTTAGATTTGGAAGAAGGGCTTGCTAGTTGTAATTGATACAGTATTTGTGATTTTGCTGCAATAAAGAAAGATTTGGAGGCTAATGGTTTGGTGCAATTGTGTGTGGGCCGTTATTGTCTGATCTTCATGAGGTAATCTATGTGTTGTTTCAAATTTTTGCATCTTGAATTATGAATATGGTTGAACAAAGATTGCTCCCAATCATTGGAAATAGAGGGCTATAAGTAAGTTTAATTTTTTCTCCTATTTTGAATACGTATACTTAGAGATATAGATCTGACATGTTTATAAGTTTATATGCATGTAGTTTTAGCCTTGTTTTATGTGTAATCACCAAGTCTCACGGGTTTGCAAGTCTTCGAGTGATTTACAGGTTGCTTGGTTGGGAAGAATCATGGATCTAGTTTGACTCTACATTACTTTCAACATATCTAAATGACATAGTCCCTTGACATCCCACTATGAATCCTTTGGTTAGCTCTTTGCAGCAACAGACCTTTCCTCTCCATATCTCTTCCTCCCTCTAAGTTTGAAAATTTACCCGATTACTTGGTTCATAGATTTGATTTTTTTAGATCTAACATCTTAGATTAAATTTCAACATAGATCTATCTTCATAAAGCTCATAATCTAGATCTTGTTCTTTAAAAAGGTTTCATAAGCATTCTAGATCTAGCTTTAGGGAAATCGTCTTTTCGCATGGCATTTTAAAGAAAATTTGTATCTTGCATGCATTAGATTTCTATTTAATAATTTAAAATATAAATACAGAAATCAGTGCACATCATATGGCTTCCCAAAAGGAAATCCAAGATCCCAAGGAAAGCTTGCTTTCATTGGTTCCTTTTTTCACCTTTTTTTTTAACTAGTTTTAACTTAGCTGTTTTCGGTTAAAAGTGGGTTGAACCAAAGGCACTTTCAAAGTTATTTTGGGAATATTTAAGTTTAATAAGTTTTCTGTTTTTTTATTAGGTATAACAGAAAATAGGAGGAGTTGCTGTCCGAAAAGTGACTTTTGGGCCATCCGAATCCCCTCAGGGGTCTCCCCATTTTTCGAAATCTTTAATTTTTGCACTTTGTAAGCTCTTGGGTTCATTTTGTATAAGAAAAAAGAGGAATTATATCATTTTTATGATATTGTAACTGCTGATAGTAAAAAATAATTTTGAATAGGCTCTTTCGAGCCCATTCCCCATCCCCCTCGGGGGGATTTGCATCCATTTTTCCTCTTTTTTTGCTCTAGATTAGTTTTATTTATGAAAAATAGTGTACTTTGATTACTTTCATCATATATTCCATATTATAAAGTCAAATTTAATTTAATACTTACCCCACGATTCCTGATTGAACCGAAAGGTGAAAGAGGATCGTGGTAGATCTAATTAGAGAACCTGTGGTTTGTTTTATTTTTGCTGCTTCATTATTCACTATTAATTTTTGCAATAAATCAATTAAAATCAAGCCCCTCCTTGATTCCCCGATTGAGGTCCACTTGGACCGAAAGAGGTTCCTGGAGGGTTTTCTTTCTAATAAAAACACATCGATTAAAATTTACAAAAAAATACAAAGAATTTGGTGTGTATGCTCTGCATTTTGACTGATGTTCATCCGATCAGTCAAGTTTCATCAAAATCAACATGAGTAACTAGATTAATTAGGTTTCATTTTCCCCAATTAATAACCATCAGGAGAAAATCCAACGCCCCAAACAAACTATAAGCGGTGGCAAAATACCCAAAGGATTGAGAACAACTAGAAAGTGACCTCGAGGAGCCAATCTTTGTTACACCCTAACGGGTGTATTATGAACACAATCTCCAAGACTCCATCCATCCCAAAAACACCTTGCGGGTAGCCGTGAAGGTTTTATTTTTGGACATACTCCAAGTACCCCTCGGGTATATCTGGAGTCCCCCCTCACCTAATTTAATCCACTCATTTTTCATATTAACTTAAAATGTACCAAGAGGCAATTGCAAAACATTCACTCCAAGCACATGCAAGCACATTTGATCATTTTGCGACTCCATTTTAAGGCACTGGTTATATGTTTACTTCTTTCGATATATATATTGTGTGTTAGCATTGTGCTTACTTGTGCTTATTTTTCATCCTGTTATCTGTGGTTCTCAATTGTTAATTTCGAACTCCTAAGCAACTTATTCAATTTAATACCATCATACTAAAGTAATTAGCCTTAAAAACTTAATAGGGTCTACCCCACTTGGCTTCATTAGGAGTTGAGCCTAAACGAAGGAGTCAAGAACAAGGTGACAACCTCAGCTCAAGACTTTCCCCCAAGGACACACTGAGTGGCTTGAATATTTCTGCCACGTTCCCCCCAGGTGTGTGAACAGTGGAAACAGAGCAGAAAGGTTCAGATCAGCAATTGAGTTTGCATTTTCCGTTGACAGAGGTTGAGCAGTCCACATTCAACATTAACATCAGTGAAGGAAAAGATAAGTAGCATAAAGAGGTATTTCCTGTTGGCTTTTATGATCCTATTGCAAACTATCTAGAACTTATGAGCAACATAGATATAAAAATATTCTTGTCAGAGGAAAGCTGGTTCTATCAGTTGTTCAAAACACATTTCTATTGGCTATGCATTCTTTTATTTTTGGGTCAAGATTAAGCATGATGTCAGTAAATCAGTTTCTTACATGGCTTCATTGGAAGCATGATTTTACTTGATCACTTTGCCTCTACTGATTAGAATTAGGAGTAGGAAAGAGAATAAGCTCTTTATATGAGAAAGTAGACTTTTCCAGTTATTGGTTGTTGAATAAGCATGACAGGCTATAGGCAGGCTACAGACATGCTACAGGTTTGTATGGGATCAGTTGTAAAGGAAGCACTTGAAAGGTGTTCAGAAGAATATTGTACTGCTGACTCCATGCCCAATGGAACACTAGACTAGGTTATGTATTTTGTTGTCCAGGAAAGGCATCAGATCTGTGGTTCTTGGAACCTCACAGGGAGGATTCCCACCCCGAGTAGGAGTCGAATGTTATGTCCTCAAATAAATTGGTCAAATTTATTTTATTAAGTGATAGAAATTCATTAATATGAATTATTATTAAATTTTTTAAGAGTCTTTTAGAGAAGATTTACTGCAAAAATGACGTTTTTACTATGCCGAGTCATCATTTTCCAATGATGATTATGAGCGACTGGAGAATCATTTTGAAAAACAGGAGGATGTTTTGTTCCTAACATGTCAAATAACAATAACCTCTCTCTGTTTTCCTACAGCTGTCACATATTGGGAGAATCAAATCCATCTATGAGCCCTACATTTAAGATCTCAGAATTCCCCTGTATGAAACATGTTTTTGAAATACATATGTATGGAAAATTAAAATGAATATCAAATAACCGAGATATTTTTTTCTCATAACAAAAAAAATAACAATAACCTCTCTCAATTTTCCTACAAGTGTCACATATTGGGAGAATCGATTCCATCTCTGAGCCCTAAATTTCAGATCTCAAAATTTCCCTATTTGACACATGTTTTTGAAATTCCTATGTTGGGAAAATGAAAACAAATCTCACATAAATGAGAGATTTTGTTGCTCATAAAAAAACAATATACAAAAACCTCTCTTAGTTTTCCAAAATCTGTTTTTATTTGAGAGATATAGGTCAATCTATGAGCAACATATTTCCAGAAGTTTCTGCATTTTCCAGCCACCTCACAAATTCGGATTTGAGATAGGAAAAGAGGTTATCAGATCCATCTTTTGAGGAACTTGGAACTGATTAGTAATGCTTATTTAATATCATTGAAGAATCATTTTATTGGGAGGTTCAAGTTTTAGAGAATTTTTCACATTTTGTAAGCTCAAGCTTCTCATTTTCATATCAGTAATACAAGCTTCTTTTGCCATTACTTGTTCAGATTTTCATCTTCTTGTCTATTCTATACTTGCACCTGAATGTCAAATTCATGTTAATTATGTTTGTCTGATGTTTGATAACTGTTAGGCTTGTCAATGCATCCATAAACTATAATTTGCAAGTACGTACTTGGTTTATCTGGCCATTCATATATACTTTGTGTATATGTTTCTACTAGAAAATTAAGTGTTCTTTGTACATTCATTTATTTACAACTCACTAAACAATGATAGTTAAAATCCTTGTCAAACTGGTTGTGTTTATGCATGTCTCGAGTGAGTGAGGTTTGATTTAGTCATCTGAATTGATCCATTTGAGTGAATCTTTAAGATAAAATTAAGTTACTAGGCATCTTCGAGTTATAGGCTAGAAGAGTTTCCTGGAGAGCTAACAGGAACCATCCACATCCCAAATGAGTGTCCCTCTAGAAATAGAGAAGAAAATAATTGATATGATGCCTCAACATCCCAATGGAATATTACAAAGGGTTGCATATAATTATAATGCATGAGATTCCCATAAACATAGTATTGTGTAATATTTAGATCGAGAAATCGATGCCATGTCTAAACTAAAAGTTATTCAAAGCTTCCCATTACAGTGAAAGCCATTTTGAATGTTATTGGTGGAATTAATTTCTTAGATTCTTGGTTGATTACATTTCATCTTGGTCAATCTAAGTTGATACTTTCTCACCATGTTTAATTTCAAATCCAAGTATCTACATGTAACACATGAACATTTTTAGATGTGTATTTTATGAGTGAGCATCCTCTTGCATTAAGTATTTTTCTTCTTGGAGACATTTTGTGGCTTGAAAACTTGTTTGGTTGTTTCTTCAAGCACATTGTTGAAAGAAATCAATTGTTAATGTTTTATACTTACGGAATATCCCTTCCCTTTAAGTAGAATTGGGAGTTAAAATTATCTCAATTGAAGTCAAATTCATAGCTTCTCCTCTTCATTATAATCTTCTATTGGGACAAAGATAGATGTATGCAATGAAAATAGTCATGTATTCAATTTTGTTCATGATTAAATTCCCTCGTCAAGGGAAGATAGTTCAAATTGACCAATTGGAATATTGCATGCTTCATCCAATTCTAAATATGGGGAAAATGCCCCATTCATAGGAGATTCTAAAGTGGCATTTGAAAGAATTGGCGTTGGACTATTGAAGGGATTATATATTATGACTATATTTCAGATTTCTTGGCAATCTTGTTATGTAGCTTCTTCACTTGTATATGCGATCATATAAACCTCATGGAATATCCCTACCCTTCAAGTAGAAATTGGAGGTAACATTATCTTCTCCTCTTCATTATTATCTTCTATTGGGATGAAGATGAATGCATGCAATGATAATAGTCATGTATTCAATGTTTTGCATGATTAAATTGCCTCATTAAGGGAATATAGTCAAATTGATCAATTGGACTATTTCATGCTTCATTCCAATTATAAATCTAAGGAAATGCCCCATTCATAGGATATTCTAAAGTGGAATTTGAAAGCATTGATGTTGGACTATTTAAAGAATTATCTCTTATGGGTACATTTAATATTTCTTTGCCATCTTGTTATGTAGTTTATTCACCTATATATATGCAATATTATTAGTTTCCAGTAACTTTTAGGTCCCTATCCATACATAATATATTGGAAACAAATTACATAATCATGCTCAACTTCCTTTAATATTTCGTATATTGATGAGGACCCTTGGTTTGTGCCTAATTCTTTGGATTTTGAGTCAAGAAATAGATATACAGGTTATTCATGGACTTATCTATGGTTGAATATACTTATCAATATATTCAAATAACTTACATATACCCTAATTAAGATTTTACTTTTGAGGAGTGTGATCATTTTTCTTTTCCTGGATGGGATCTTGATCCTCCTATCTCCAATGACTTCTTAGGAATAGAATTTCATTTATATGAGGCTATGATGATGCAATGGATAGGAATGAAAACTAAAATACATACACCATAGTGTTAAGAAATAAAGTGGACAAGAACTAGGTGAAAAATGATTAAGGCCACCTCATCACTATATTAATCTAATGATATTGTTGGGAATGCGTTATATTCTTTTCATGTGGTTTGTCTCAACTTACAATCCACCTCCATATAGTGATTTGGGTTTAAATATAATATGGGCTTATGGATTAGGGTTTTGAATGCTAATGGAACACCTAAATATTGTATTGTGAATGGTTAATAAAAACACAATGAGAAATATAGAGGCATGGTTATAAATTTTGTTGGTTTTCCACAGTTAAGGTTTTCTAGGGTAAATATATGTGTATTGTGTGTGTGCCATTGTTTAATCTCTATTTTACTGAAGAATATGTATTAATTGTTTAACTCCATTGGTTTAAAACTTGCATGATGCATTGGAGCTCAATTATTATCTTCATAGGGATGCCTTTGTTATTGAGGGTTTAACTAGTTTGATAGAGCATGTTTATCTTGGATCTGTGATAAACGTGAGTCCAGTTGGAGTTTTGCAGTGGTTATTCCTGTGTTAAAAGAGAATGGTGAGAAGTCCTGGAATAGATATTGGGAAATATAACAGTCAAAACTTTGAGCTATAATGAAAGATCAATATGGAAGGTATTCTTTTAGATCGAGAATAATGGATTAATTTTTATCTAGGTACATAAACAACTGGATCTACAAAAGAATACTAGGAAAATATGGAAAGAAGGAAAATGATTAGAATTAGAATTTACTTATTAGATTCAATGTTTTTGAATGTATCTGGAGAAGTTAGTGAGTTGAAGTTGTGGAATAAACTAGGAAGTTTGTATTAATCAAAGTCCATAGCAAGAAAGTTGTTTCTTCAAAAGAAGTTGTATCACCCTAGAATGGATGATAACAAATCAGTGATGGATCATATAAATTCCTATAATAATATGGCAAGTCAACTTACCTCTATTAGTCTTAATAATAAGGAAGAATATAAATGCATTACATTGCTATGTTTTTTTCCAAATTTATGGAATAATTTGATTATAGCAATAGGTAGTGCTTGTTCATCCACTTAAATTTTGAGGAATAGTGGCATCACTGCTATCAGATAAAATGAGGTGGAAATCACGGATAGTCAAATAATGGGTTCCTTGTTGTGAGAGGTAATCGCCAGTAAATAAATAAAATTAGGTCTTTAGGGGGGAGATCTAAATCTAAGTGTAGATCTAAATCTCTGAGAAAATATTTGAGGAAATGTGAGAAATGTGGTAAAGATAGGCATTATAAGAAGGATTACATATCTAAAGTGTTGACAAAGAAAAGGGATATATTGATGTTTATTCCACAATGGTGAGAAAACCCTTAGAATATGGAGGGAAATGTGCACCCAACTTATATAGGTTCCTATTCAAATATGATGTATGGTTGATTGAATTGGGTGCATATTTTTTATATGAATCCTAATAGAGAGTGGTTGTTTGAATATGAGAGGCATAATTGAGATGAATTTTTCTAAGGAGATGAATCAATAGCCAAAATCATAAGATGTGGAAGAGTTAAGTTGCTTCTCAAGAATGGAAGGATTAGAACTCTCCATAGGATTATTCACATTCTAAGTCTAGCTAGAAACTTGATATCCATCGGCAAGATGAGTGATGTAGGACTACAAATTATGTTTGAAAAAAAACATGCAAAATTGTTCAAGGATCAATGGTATTAATGGGAGGAGTTTAGAATGGAACTTCATATAAATTTTTGGGAAGCACTATCGCTAATGGGTGCAACGATTATGCTATGCTTGAGGATGGAGACAAAGAAGATAAGATGCCTACCATATTTGGAGGAAAGACAATACCATCACATCAAAGATTGGAACATATTAGATATAGGGGCTTCGAGAATTACAAGATAAAGGTATGGTTGAAGGTATGTTAGATTGCATAGTATATTTTGATTTTTGTGAACATTTCATGGATGGAAAACAAAATTAGGTAAGATTTGCATCTTGTGCTACAAGATCAAAGGAGATTCTAGTGTTAATACACAATGATGTGTTTGGGCTTGTGCATGTTCCATAATTAGATAAATTTGTGTATTATGCGTCATTTATAGATGATTTATCAAGGAACATGTGGATTTATTTCTTTTGAAATAAATATAAAGTATTCGATAAATTTAAAGAGTTTGATGCTCTTATAGAGAATTGAATAGAGAATAAAATAAATGTGTTGAGGATAGATAATGGTGGAGATTTCTATGGAAATTAATTTAAAAAATTCTATTAGAAATTTTGAATAGCAAGGTAGAAGACTACTCCATAAATTCCTCAACAGATGGAGTTGCAAAAAGAATGAATAGGATGATGATGGAAAAGGAAAATAGCATGATCATGCAAGGTTAGGATAAGAATTTTGGGTAGAGGAAGTGGATATTGCATGTTACTTCGGAAATAAATCATCCATGTAAACATTTGTTGAGAAACATCCACATGAGGTATGGATTGCTAAGAAACCCTCTCTTAAACATTTGAAAGTTCCTAGGTGTGATTATTATGTACATGTTCTAAAATAAAAAAAAGGAGTAATATGGATAGTAAATATGTGAAAGGTATCATTATTTGCTAAAAATATAGTGTCAAAGGTTTTAAACTTTGGAACCTAATAACTAAGAAGACTATTAACAATTAAGTTATTGTTTCTAGAGAGGTTAAAGATGTTTCCAAATAAGAAATCACTCCAATGAAAATGAACTAGAGAAAATAGTTTTTGAGCTATAAGGTGGAGAATATATTTCAATAAAAGAAGATGAATTAGAAGACAAATAACCTCATATCCCAATTTTTAAAAGATCATGTAAAAAATGAAGGAAACTAGAAATATGTCACCCTCTCGATTTAAGGTATTGTTTTCCTTTATCGATTGTTGATGACGATCTAATAAATGTGAAAGGAGTAGTTGATTCACGAGATAAATAATTGTGGAAGAAGGCCCTGGTTGAGGAAATGGAATCCTTTGATAAAAATGAAGCTTTTGATCTAGTTGAGTTACTAGATGGAATAAAAACTGTTGGTAGAAAATGGTTAGTTAAGAAGTTGAATGTTGAAAGTAAAGTGGATAAGTATAAATATAAATTAGTATAAAAGGGATATCCCTTGGTAGAGGGAATTTATTTTGGTGAATTATTTCTCCCATTTGTTAAGTTAACTTCTATCATATTCCTTTTTTCTACAATTACTACGTTTCTTCTTGAGTAGAGTAAATGGATGTGAAGAAAACATTCTTACATGGGGATATTCAAGAAGAAATTTACATAAAACAAGAATATGTTTTTACAATAAAGGAAAGGAAATTAGCATACAAGTTGAAGAATCCCCTTAATGGTATAAAAAAATATCTGTGGATGTGGTACCAAAAGTTTGACATATAAATATTTGGATTGGTGTTTGAGAAGCAACACTAATAATTTTGTATACTTCAAGAAGGTTCTCGGTCACTTCATTAAGATAGTAGTGTATGTTGATGAAATGTTATTGGTTGGAAACAACATGAATGCCATAATGAAGGTGAAATTACAACATCATCCAAATCTGAAATGAAGGATATGGATACTAGGAATGGAGATTAAAATAGACCATACAAATAGGAAACTTTGGTTGAGACAAAGAAAATATGTTTAGATGATATTCTAGGGATTAATTTAGCATGCTAGAAATTAAACCAATAAAGGTCCCTCTTCCTGTACCTATTCATGTAGGTGTAAAGTTGTCTATATATCAATTTCTCAAGACACATGAAGAGGACGAATACATGTGACAACGTCCCGATTCTATTTCTATTGGTAGTTTGATGTATGTGTTGGTATATACCATACAGGAAATTTTTGATGTAGTGGGATTTTTGAGTAGATATATCTAAAAAATAGGGAAGGAGAAGTGGACAGTTGTAAAGAAGGTCTTCAGGTATTTGCATGGAACCATAGATTATGGAATATGCTACCAAGGAATACGTAGACTAAACATAGTCATAGATGCAAATGAACTTGTTGATGTAGAATGGGTTAGAAATATTGATTGCAGAAGATCTACTAATGGTTATGTGTTTAACCTATTTGGAATAGCTATCCATTGGATAAGCAAGAGACAACCTACAATTGCACTCTCAACTGTAGAATTTGAATACATGGAAGCCACCATGCAAGTAAATAAGTTTTATGGTTGTAGAGATTGTGTTCATATATTGGGTTTGTATAGAAATCTACAAGGTTAGATTGAAATAATGAAAGTGAGATATTTCTAGCAAATAATCCTTCTTATAATGCTAAAACAAAGTAGATTTATGTGTGTTGGGATTATTATTAATCCTCCCTTTGACCACATAGACTAATTTACTATTTTCCTAGCTTAGTAGGTCTTCATCATTCCACTAGTGCATGGGGGGTACACCTAGGGGACATATGCTAGTTACTGCACCTAATTGAATGAGTTTAGGTTCCCTAGGGACCAATGCCTATAGTTTAGGAACCCACTCCAAGTGCCACCAACACTCTCCTTCAGTGAAGACCTTGGTAGGTAATCAATTATGTTCAGTTATGCTCCAGTTACCATCAGTTAGATCACAATCAGTTATCCTGGTGCCAATTTTCATGATTGAATGGAGTGTGGGTGCCTTTGTTCACCTACCCTCATCAGTTAACCGACTGCATACTAATTTAGTTATTTGAAGTTGCATTAGTAAGCTCCAATGGTGATTTTCCCACTCTAAGTTAGATCCGAAGTCAGACCGAGTTGGTATATTCTAATCCTATATTAGGAATTCAAATTATCCTATATGTATATCCATTGTATTACATATTGATTACTTATTCATGAATATAATCATATTATTCCAATTTTGTCTCCATGTGTGTGCAATTTTGTCATGATTAATTGAATAGTCTATGCTAAATTATCCTCTCTCTTATGTAGCCTTCTCTTCTCATTTGAATTCATGTAGGATGATGATCCTATGCTTCATTGAATTTAACATGGTATCATAGTAGGTATCCATGCCTTCCTTGAACCTCATAAATTTTCATTGATGCACCAGAAGCCATTGGCTTTCCACATAATTTCTGGAATAATTCATTGCTCCATATGGATTCTATACAGAAAATTCTATACAAGTGTGATGTACTAAAAAAAGTGCACATGTAGAAGTGAAGGTTGTTTGAGCTAAATTAATTCAAATTAAGTTGTTTTGCAATTTTTTTGTAGGTACATTCAAAGAATTTCTGAAGAATTGTTTATCAATATAACTGTGTAATGGATAATTCAACAACTCTAACTCTTAGAATCCTTACACCCTTCAATTACCTTGATTGGAGGGTAGATATGCAGATTTCCTTGTGCAAAAAAGGTCTATACAAGATGACCATGGGAGGAGCATTCAAAACCCAACGGTATATTGAAAAATCGAAGCATCTATATAGGATTGATGAATATTTTGGATACATGTGCATCCACATCTCGATGGATATGTTGTTCCATATTGATGTACTTAAGACTCCAAAAGAAGTATGGGATAAGCTCGTATCCTTGTTTGGAAAATAAGATGAGCTAAAGGGCCATATATTGGAGAATGAGATGATAGAACTACAAACTACTAACTTTGAAAGTATACAACAATTTTTCTCAAGATTCAAATCACTGGTCATGCAATGCAAGCAATGCAGGATTGAGAATAAGGATGAGAAATTGGTGCTCTCCATACTGAACAAACTTGGCTCATATTTGTTAGTGTTTGTCTCTTATTTTCACTCTAGGAGACTGACTACTCTTAATCGATGAATGACTCCCTTGCTTCCTTCACAGAGTTTCTAATCCAAGAACAAGACAAGATGATACAGATGGGAGCTCTCAGATCCTGTCCAAGTGAACCTCTCTTGGATGGTGAGACAAAGAATGCGTAAGAAAGAAGGAAGTAGAAAGGTAAAGAGAAAATAAACACTAAATTTAAACCTAAAGATGAGTTTTATCCATCGCATGAATCCTCTATCTCTATGAAGGACAAACATGAAAGGTTTGACAAGGGAAAGTCCTCTTACTATAAGAAAGGAAACCATATAGAGAAGTACTCTATGAAGAAGACCATTGATCAAATGGAAAAAATCCTTGAGAAGTGAAAAATTGCACTCCATGGCGGCACAAGGAAGACTAAATCTAGAGAAAAGATTTAAGATCATGATGAGAGATGCCATGGACTGAAGGTGTTGGGCCTAGAGAAAGGAAAGAAGAATTCACGTAGAATTTTTCCTAAGTATGGAGCAGAGATAAAGAAGAGAAAGGAGATGCGACAGAGGCAATAATAGGAATAAAGAAGAAGGAGAAGAAGAGAAAGGAGTTGCGACAGAGGCAACGATAGGAAGGAAGAATAAGGAAGATGCACAACAGAAGAGGAATTCACAATCGAATGAAGATATGTGATAGAAGGAAAGGACATGATAGAGAAAGAATGCGACGTAGTGGAGCCGTGTGTTATAGCGGATTTCACTACTCTAGGTGAATCACACTTTGTATGGCCTTCCCTTGTCCCGTTGTAGACTCATTAGACCCTATGGACCACTTTTTGTCCTTTGATGTTTCCTTGATCATCCCCACAAACATATGAAAAATGATATACGCGGCTTTTAAACCTATAACCACATACATACACGGGTTTGACCCATATAACCGCGTACATTGGGATGTGTGCATAATCCAAATCCTTTTGGAGTTTTCCTTGACATGGATTCGACTCATTCGACTCCTGGCCTTCCCTATGCCTTGAGATCGCTCGGATTCGACCTTTCATTATCCCTTTGAAACCTATATAAGGAACCCCTTGGTACATTGAAGGCATAAGAGAGAATTGAGAGCAACAAAACTATAGTCCATTGTTGCCGGAACTTATGCTTGAGTCTGCATCCCTTTGTCCCTTGGAGCACTTTTGTGTTCTTCCCAAGCTTGCCTTTTTCTTGTGAGCTTGCTATCGAGAGATGGAGGATTGAAGTGGTGGAGGCCCAAGTGGGGGATTCAGTTTCTCCGGTTCGCAGACGTGCCGTCAGAGGTTGTATCTTGTAATCTCTGATTTATATTAATAGAAATATATTTTCCTGTCCAATGATGTGTATTTGAATGAATATTTAATCCATGGGATTCTGTCAAATTCTTTTACATTATTGATTATATATGCTAGAATAGATCTAACACCATGATATATAGTATGCTTGTATTGTTTACTTGTTGTTGAGGAAGTGTTATAGCAATTCAAGTTGAAGATTGGAAATCTCAATGGGGATCTACTTCAACCGTCTGGAATAAGGTACGAGGTCTGATCCTTTAGTGTTAGACATTTTATTTCTATTGCATATTGGAAAGGATTGATTTCTGGAGTCAAGCTATCTGTTGTGGTACCCCAAGCCATAGGAATTTCTCTCTGTAATAGAATTGGCGGCTCTGCTGGGGAGTTCCTAGTCATTTTGCCTTTGGGGGTTTTTATCGGTACAATGGGCTTGATATTATTGACTTGCTCTTTGTTTCTCCTTGTTTCTAGGTTTCATTTTATAGTATGTTCATCCATTGACACTCCCCTTTATTTGTTTGACCCTTGGCCTACTTTTTACCACTGCCTTCTCTGTATAAGCAGGTTTTTGGCCAAAAGCCACGTATATCATTTTTCATATGTTTGTGGGGATGATCAAGGAAACATAAAAGGAAAAAAAGTGTTCCATAGGGTCTAATGAGTCTGCAGTGGGATAGGGGAAGGCCATACAAAGTGTGATTCATCTAGAGTGGTGAAATCCGCTATAACACCGTGTCAGAAGGCATGCAATGATGCAATGGTTAGAAAGCGTTAGGTCATAAGGATCGTGGGTATGAGGTTGGCTAGAGCCGACGAAAGTCACATGTATGAAGGTATATTTGTAACTCAGGATTCTAGTGACTATTGTAATGCGTCGCTAGAATAGAAAAGATATTTTGTTAGGATAATTGTATGAATTCAGTTGAGATAGAGACATGTAAAGAGTCTATAAAAGGAGGAACCCAAGTTGTATGCGGGTTAGCTTATATGTTCTTAAATTGTTATCCTCTAATAATTGTTATCTATTTAGTGTATGTTAGCTCTGGGTATGAGCATAAGTATGTATTTTTCTTTGGTAAGAGCATTGAGTTGAAGAACTTGCAGTTGAGTCTCTTATCTCCTAAATAAAATTTTGATTAAGTTCACTCAGAACAATTTATTTTTTGATTAGTGATGAAGGTTTCAGGTCATATTATGAAAGATATTGGGATGACTAACAAGGTTGGGATATTCTATGTTCTAGTTTTTAAGAAAAATTGAAAGTTTTAGCTTTCGGTGGATTTGGTGAGTTTTTCAACAACTCATTAGGCACCGAAAAGCTCACCTTTCGAAAGCTAACAATTTTTATAGCCTATTGATCCCGTTTTTTATAATTTTGGGAAAAAGGGACTTTCAGTGGCTTAGGAAAACTTACCAATAGTTCATTAGCCACCGAAAATCCTTGGTTTTGGCGGTTTAGCAATGGATCCAAGAACACAGTAAACCACCAAAAGCATGTTGAACTTCGTTTTAATAAATTCTGGGAATGAGACTTTCAGTAGCTTAGGCGAACGGAAAAATGGTTCATTAGCCACCGAAATCCCAACTTTCAGTAGCTAGAAAACTAAACCCTAAAGTCTCTTAACCACCAAAAAGGATGAAAAGTCAAAACGGTTGTCTGCCCATCAAAATCAAATTCATCAGCATGAGGTGTGTCATAATTTAACATGATTAACCACCTAAAAGGTAAGGGAACTGCAGTAAAACATGATTTGATGGCTAAGAAGTTGTTATTGATCTCAAAATACTAATGGAAATATAAACCCTAGCCTACCCTCCATCTGTCCCACGACTGCAATAAACCTCCATGAAACACCAAGTTCACATTAAAATGATTGCTAGTCTATCTATCTCGTGGATATCACCAGAATTCACCATCGTCTCATTCAAGCACTAATCAAATAGTTAACCCCTCAGAATTAGTGCCATACCTTCAGTACACTCCTCGTTTGTTCCATGCATCCTTACTACTCGAGGTCATCTCTGAAAACCAATCCGCTAACCTCCTCCACAAGATTTGAATTTCAATTTTGCAGGCGCAGGGAGGAGGACCTACTCAAAAAACTCAAAACACAGGTTTTCGTGGCTAAAAATGGTTTCAAAATGGTCTCTAAGCCACTAAAATCAGACTTTTGGCAGCTAAGACCGAAATTTCAGGGCGCTCTAAGCCACCGAAATTGGCGTTGTACTATAAAAGGCATCATTTTAAAAGAGTGATTTTGAGCGACTGGAGAATAATTTTGCAAAACGATCAAAGGTTTTTGTTCCTAACATGTCATAGAACAATAAAATATCTCATTTTTACTACAGGTATCTCATATTGGGAGAAGAGAATCCATCTTTGAGCCCTAATTTTTGGATCTCAGAATTTCCCTGTTTGACATGTGTTTTTGAAATACAAATATCTGGAAAATGGAAATGACTTTCAAACAAATTAGAGAGGTTTTTTCTCACCACAAATGAGTACACAAAAACCTATTTTTTTTATACAAAGGTGTCATATATTTGAAGGACCAAATCCATCTCTGAGCCCCAGTTTTCAGAATTTTAGCCAAATTTTTAGGGAAAAAGATGACCTGTCAGTCCTCCAGGTGGCATTTTTTTATCTCTTCTATTAGTCCATGAAGATTTGTTGCAGATGTAGAATAAGTTTAATCACCAGATAGAAACATACTCAACCTACCTTACTCATACTCTGAATATTAAGAAGAATAGGAAGCTGGAAACCCTACCAGAAGTGGCAATAAGCATATTTAGCCCCAAACAACATGTGAGACTGCTACCAATCCAAAACCTAGGCAGGCTACAGAGACATCAAAGGGACAACAACAAAACCTATAAAATAGAAAGGCAAAAAATACAAACCCTAAATCTCAAGCACACTTTGTGCTTGAAACCCTAGCAGAGGCAGCACCGAGTTTTTAGGGTCCTGAGGTAGCTCATGATGCTGCTGCGCTGTCAAACCCTATGAAAATGGAAGAAATATGGGAAGGAAAGAGGTAAAATATGTAAAAGGTTGATTTAAATGCTAATAATAATTTTGCAGAAAATAGAGCTTTCAGTGGCTTAGGCGAATGCAATAGTTGTTCATTAGCCACCAAAAGCAGAGCTTTCAGCAGCTAACAGGCCTATAATTCTGATTCCTTAACCACCAAAACAAAAAACAGGTGTAGAAAGATATTTTGACACACCGAACCAGTTTTGGCAAATACAACTATCTAAGGGAGGAAATATAAAGATGAAATTTGTTGAAAAGAACCATTGGAAAAGGTCTGTTCCAGTTTTGAGGATACAATCAAGGAGAAATGGGTCACAAAACCTACCTTTTTTTTACCAACCGTGGCTTATGTATTAGATAATACGTTACAAATCTACTTCAATGCTCAATGTAGTCATCAAGGAGTTCAATGAGTGAACGAGTGTTAGAGTTAGATATACAAGTACTTAAATTAGGGTTTGTGACCTAATTTTGCAAAAAACATTTATTTTATCTATGTTTAGTAAATCAGATCCAACTTTTTAGGATCTGAATATTTTTGTAAAGCCCATAAATCCTAAGACTTATTTTGAAGCAAGGCTTCGACTTCAGGGACCTTTTGACCATTACTATTATCAAGCTTCTCATATTGTGCATGACCTAAGATAAGCTCTTTTGCTATCATATGTTCAACTTCCATTTCTTGTTTGTTCTGTCTTTATGCTTGAATGTGTTGTTCAAGTTTATTCATGTTGTTTAATGTCTGATAGCTTCCATCCTATCTGCATGTTGATGATTTGAATTGCAAGTAATTTCCTTGTTATGATTAGCCATTTATATATAACTATTTTATGTATGAATCTGCTCGCATAATAAGTTCTCCATCTCGTCACCATATTATCAAACCTTTGAACAGTGGTAGTTAGAAGCCTTCTCCTTGATTGAGTTTCATGCATTTCTTGAGAGTGTGAGGTTCTGTAGGTCACCTGACTTGATCTAGCTAGAAAAAACATAGGAACATTTAAGTTACCAAAAATCCTAGAGCTGTAACCCAGATGAGTTTCCTAGAGTGATAACAAATTGGCGTCGTTGCTGGGAAGAGGAGATTGAAGATCAGCTTCCCCGAGAGATGACATAGATCCTACTTTGATGATAGACAAAGTCTGGACACTATTCTGGTTGTAATCATCTATCTGGAAACTCCATTGGAATAAGGTGGCTTCAAGAAGACCAAGTACCAGAGCAAACCCTCAAGGGCCACCAGTAACACCTGTTTCAGATCCAGAAGAGATTCTAAGAAGAGCTAGGGCTTCACTCAGACAGACCTCCAGGGCTATAAGGGAAGCCACATCAAGTATTTCAAGAAGTATTTCTGCTGTTATATCAAATAGACCTCCATTTCAATCTTCTTCTGCTGAAGCATCTAGTTCTCAGAAGTTTATAAGTTAATCATAAAATTTTAGGGTTGAGGAATATTCAAGCACTGCTGCTTGCTTGTGAAGATCTCATCCCTGGCGACTCCATGAAGGACGGATTCAGTGGAATATCCATAATATTAAGATGTCAAAAGCATTTGCTGCTCTTTTGGCTCAGAGGTTTGCACCTCTTGACTTCTCTTCAATTCTTGGTGTCCCACATCCAGTACCTGATATGTCAGAATGGGGATATTTTCTACGTGTCTTCAAAGAGGAGAAAGAAGACAATCCTACATAACACCTCCTCAAATTTCATGAATGCATGGATCTATTAGATCAGCAGCATGAAGATGCTCATGTATTCATTGTATGGTGATGCATGTCAGTGGTATTTTTCTTTACCTCCTTCCATCATTTCATCTTTGAAGGATTTTCACCGAGCATTCACTGAGCACTACAAAAGGTATTTTTTAGATGAGCTTGTATTTGGTAATTTCTGTTATGAATATGAATTACATTATAAGGATGAAGATGTAAATAGAGGCGGATATCTCCCTCACAATATGCAATAGCCCTTCAATAATATTCAAGGTGATGCACTTTTCCATCAACATGAAATAGAAATGAATTATAAAGAAGTTCAATGTTTTCCTACCATCATTAAATCTGATTGTGATGAATCTGAGGAATTGATTTCTTTAACTACACATGGAAATGATCTACTTTCTGTTGGTCAAATGACCATTGAAATCAGTAAGTCTAGCTCACATTTTCCAGATTTGTAGATCAAGGGAAGCTGCAATAACCATGAGGAACAATATTTTTAGGTATTGTCTAATCTCTATCTAGAACATCAGGAAGATATTTCTTCTCCTTATGAATATGTTACTTCAAATTACGACAAGGAACTAGATGCTTGTTATGAATCTGCTGCTCAAAAGTCCAATAAATATATTTTTAGTTTTGATATATCTTGCAAAGATATTACTGTGGAAGAGGAAATTGTTAGCTATGATAAACTAGCATATCATCAGAATTTAGATTACGTGAAGGGGAGCAAAAAGATTCAGATCAGCTATTGAGCTTGCATTTTTATCAGACAAAGGTTGAGTAGTCCACATTCAACATTGACATCAGTGGAGGAAAATATCAACAGCGTAAAAAGGTATTTCCTTTTGGCTTTTATGACCCTATTGCTGACTATCTGGAACTTATGAGCAGCATAGATATCAAAATATTTTTGTTAGATGATAGCTGGTTCTGTCACCCTTTGAAACTACATTGCTGCATGCTAGGGTTTCATTTATTTTTGGGGTCAAGATCAAGGATAAGTTCAGTAGATCAGCTTCTGACATGGCTTCATTGGAAGAATGATATCACTTTATAAGAAGACTCTATTGATTAGAATTAGGAGTAGGAATATATAGGAAAATAAGCTCTTAATATGAGCAGCTAGGTCATTTTCAGTTGTTTTCATGAATAAGCAAAGCGAGCTACAGGTAGGTTGTAGCGAATCAATTATAAAATACAAATGACTCGATGCCCAATGAAACACTAGAATATAGCTTTAATTATTCTTTTCCAGGAAAGGCATTTTGGTCTGGGGTTCTTGGGACCTCACAGGGAGGTTCCCATCCCTGAGTAGGAGCCAGATGTTATCTCCTAAATAAAATTTTCAATAAGTTCATTCAGAACAATTTATTTTTTGATCAGCGATGAAGGTTTCAGGTCATATTATGAAATATATTTGGATGACTAACAAGGTTGGGATATATGATGTTCTATTTTTTAAGAAAAATTGAAACTTTTAGCTTTCAGTGGCTTATGCGAGATTTTTAACAACTCATTAGCCACTGAAAATATCACCTTTCGGAAGCTAAAAGTTTTTAAAAGCCTGTTGATCACGGTTTTTACAATTTTAGGAAAAAGGGACTTTCGGTGGCTTAGGTGAACTTACCAATAGTTCATTAACCATCGAAAAGCCTTGGTTTCGGCAGTTTAGAAATGGATCCAAGAACACAGTAAACCACCAAAAGCGCGTTGAGCTTCATTTTAATAAATTATGGGAATGAGAATTTCAGTGGCTTAGGAGAACGAACCAGTGGTTCATTAGCCACTGAAATCCCAGCTTTTAGTAGCTAGCGAACTAAACCCTAAAGTCTCTTAATCACTGAAAAGGATGACAAGTGAAAACAGTTATTTGCCCATTAAAATCAAATTCATCAGCATGAGGTGTGTCATAATTTAGCATGATTAACCACCTAAAACGTCATGGAACTGTAGTAAATCATTATTTGATGGCTAATAATTCGTTATTGATCTCAAAAGAATGATGGAAATCTAAACCCTACCCTTCCCTCCGTCTATCCCACGACTGTAGTAAACGTCCACGAAACACCAAGTTCACATTAAAATGATTGCTAGGTTGTCTATCTCATGGATATCACCTAAATTCACCATCATCTCATTAAAGTACAAATCAAATATTTAACCCCTCAGAATTAGCGCCATACCTTTAGTACACTCCTCATTTGTTGCATGCATCCTTACTACTCGAGGTCATCTCTGAAACCCAGTCTGCTAACCTCCTCCAAAGGATTTGAATTTCAATTTTGTAGGCGCAGGGAGGAGGAGCCACTCAAAAAAATCAAAACACAGGTTTTCATGGCTAAGCGTGGTTTCAAAATGATCTCTAAGGGATGGAAATCAGGATTTCAGGAAGCTCTAAACCACCGAAATTGGTGTTTTACTATGAAAAGGCATCATTTTAAAACAGTGATTCTAAGCGATTGGAGAATAATTTTGCAAAATGATCATATTTTTTTGTTCCTAACATGTCAGAGAATAATAATCTCTCTCATTTTTCCTATAGGTATTTCATATTGGAAGAATCAAATCCATCTCTGAGTCCTAATTTTTTGATCTCAAAATTTCCCTATTTTACACGAGTTTTTTAAATATAGATATCTAGAAAATGGAAACAAATTTCAAAAAAATGAGAGAGATTTTTTATCAACACAAACCAATATACAAAAACCTCTTTTGTTTATACGTAGGTGTCACATATTTGAAGGACCAAATCCATCTCTGAGCCCTAGTTTTCAGCAGTTTAACCAAATTTTTAGGGCAAAAGATGACCTGTCAATCCTCCAAGTCGCATTTTTGACCTCATATATTAGTCCATGAATATTTGCTATAGATGTAGAAGAAGTTTAAGCACTATATATAAACATATTCAACCTACCTTAATCAGAGTCTGAATATCAAGAAGAACAGGAAGCTGGAAACCCTAGCAGAAGTGGCAATAAGCATCTTTAGCCCAAAAATAGCATGTGAGCCTTCTATCAATCCAAAACCTAGGCAAGCTATAGAGACATCAAAGGGACAAAAACAAAACCTCTAAAACAACAAGGAAAAGAATCCAAACCCTAAATCTCAAGCACACCTTGCGCTTGAAACTCTAGCAGAGGCAGCAACAAGTTTTTAAGATCCTGAGGCAGCTCATGATGCTGTTGCACTATCAAACCCTATGCAAATGGAAGAAATACCGAAAGGACAGAGGTAAAAGCTGTAAAAGGTTTATTTAAAGGCTAATAATTTTTTTATAGAAAATAGAGCTTTCGGTGGCTTAGGCAAACGCAACAACTGTTCATTAGCCACCGAAAGCAGAGCTTTCGATAGCTAACATACCCAAGATTCTGCTTCCTTAACCATCGAAAGCAAAAAAGGGTGCAGAAAGATATGTTGACACACTGAACCTGTTTTGGTGAATACAACTATCTCAGGGATGAAATATAAAGCTGGAATTTGTTGAAAAGCACCATTGGAGGAGGTCTGTTCCAGTTTTGAGGATACAATCAAGGAGAAATGGGTCACAAACCCTACCTATTTTTGACCAACCATGGCTTATCTATCAGATAACAGGTTACATCTCTACTTCAATGCTCACTACAGTCATTAATAGGTTCAATGAGTGAATAAGTGTTAGAGTTAGATAGACTAGTACTTAAATTAGGGTTTTTGACCTAATTTTGCAAAAAAAAAATTATTTTATCTATTTTTACTAAATCAGATCCAATTTTTTAGGATCTAAATATTTTTGTAAAGGCTATAAAGCCTAAGACTTATTTTGAAGCAATGGTTCAACTTCAGGGAACTTTTGACCATTACTATTATCAAGCTTCTCATATTCCTCATGACCTAATATAAGCGCGTTTGCTATCAAATGTTCAGCTTCCATTTCTTGGCTGTTCTATGCTTATGCTTGAATGTGTTGTTCAGGTTTATTCATGTTATTTGATGTCTGATAGCTGTCATCCTATTTGCATGTTGATTATTTGAATTGCAAGTATTTTCCTCTTTATGATTAGCCATTTATATATAACTATTTTCTGTATGAATCTGCCAGCATAATAAGTTCTCCATCTCTTCACCATATTATCAAACCTCTGAACAATGGTAGTTAGAAGCCTTATCCTTGATTGAGTTTCATGCATGTCTTGAGAGTGTGAGGTCCTGTAGGTCACTTGACTTGACCCAGTTATAAAAACCATAAAAACATTTAAGTTACCAAGCATCCTCAAGATGCAACCTAGAGGAGTTTCCTAGAGTGATAACAAATTGGTGCCGTTGCCGGGAGAGGAAATTGAAGCTCAGATTCCTTGGGAGATGACATAGATCCTACTTTGATGATAGGCAAAGTCTGGACACTATTCTGGTTTTAATCATCTATCTCGCGACTCCATTCGAATAAGGTGGCTTCAGGAAGACCAAGTACGAGAGAAAACCTTCAAGGGCCACCAGTAACACCTATTTCAGATCCAGAAGAGATTCTAAGAAGAGTTAGGGCTTCACTCAAACAGACTTCTAGAGCTGCAAGGGAAGGCACATCAGGTATTTCAAGAGGTATTTTTGTTGTTATATCAAACAGAACTCCATTTCAATCTTCTTCTACTAAAGCATCTAGTTCTCATAATTTTATAAGTAAATAAAAAAAATTAGGGTTGAGGAATCTTCAAGCACTGCTGCTTGTGAAGATATCATCCCTGACGACTCCATGAAGGATAGATTCAGTGGAAACTCCACAATATTAAGATGTCAAAAGCATTTGCTGCTCTTTTGTCTCGGAGTTTTGCACCTCTTGACTTCTCTTCAATTCTTGGTTTCCCACATCGAGTACTTGATATGTCAGAATGGGAATATTTTCTACCTGTCTTCAAAGAGGAGAAAGAAGACAATCCTGCAGAACACCTCCTAAAATTTCATGAATGCATGGATCTATTAGATCAGCAGCATGAATATGTTCATGTATTCATCGTATGGTGATGCACGTCAGTGGTATTTTTCTTTACCTCCTTCCAGCATTTCATCTTTGAAGGATTTTCACCGAGCATTCACTGAGCACTGCAAAAGGTATTTTTCAGATGAGCTTGTATTTGGTAATTGCTGTGATGAATATGAATTACATCATAAGGCTGAAGATGTAAATAGAGACATATCTCTCCCTCACAATATGCAGCAGCCCTTCAACAATATTCAAGGTGATGCACTTTTCCATAAACATGAACTAGAAATGAATTATAAATGAGTTGAAGGTTTTCCTACCATCATTAAATCTGATTGTGGTGAATCCAAGGAATTGATTTCTTTAACTACACATGGAAATGATCAGCTTTCTGCTGGTCAAATGACCATTGAAATCAATAATCTAGCTCACAGTTTCTAGATTTGTAGATCAAGGGAAGCTGCAGTAACCATGAGGAACAAGATTTTTAGGTACTGTCTAATATCCAGCTAGAACATCAAGAAGATCTTCCTTCTCCTTATGAATATGTTGCTTTAAATTATGACAGGGAACTAGATGCTTGTTACAAATCTGCTTCTCAAAATTCCAATAAATATCTTTTTAGTTTTGATATATCTTGCAAAGATATTATTGTGGAAGAGGAAATTGTTAGCTATGATAAACCAGCATATCATCATGATGAATTTAGATTACGTGAAGGGGAGCAAAAATATTCAGATCAGCTGTTGAGATTGCATTTTTATCATACAAAGGTTGAGCAATCCACATTCAACATTGACATCAGTGGAGGAAAAGATCAGTAGCGTAAAAAGGTATTTCCTATTGGATTTTATGACCCTGTTGCTGACTATCTGGAACTTATGAGAAACATAGATATCAAAATATTTTTGTCAGATGATAGCTGGTTCTGTCACCCTTTGAAACTACATTGTTGCATGCTAGGTTTTCATTTATTTTTGGGGTCAAGATCAAGGATAAGTTCAGCTGATTAGCTTTTGACATGGCTTCATTGGAAGCATGATGTCACTTGATAAGAAGACTCTAGTGATTAGAATTAGGAGTAGGAATAGATTGGAAAATAAGCTCTTAATATGAGCAGCTAGATCATTTTCAGTTGTTTTCATGAATCAACAATGCAGGATACAAGAAGGTTGCAATGGATCAGTTATAAAAGAAAAATGACTCCATACCCAATGGAACACTAGAATATAGATTTAATTATTCTTTTTTAGGAAAGGCATTTTGTTTTGTGGTTCTTTGGACCTCACAGGGAGGTTCCCATCCTCGAGTAGGAGCCAGCGATTATGTCCTAAATAAAATTTTCAATAACTTCACTCAGAACAATTTATTTTTTTTATCAGTGATGAAGGTTTGAGGTCATATTATGAAAGATATTGGGATGACTAACAAGTTTGGGATATTTGATGTTCTATTTTTTAAGAAAATTTGAAAGTTTTAGCTTTTGGTGGCTTAGGTAATTTTTTCAACAACTCATTAGCCACCGAAAATATCACCTTTCGGAAGCTAACAGCTTTTAAAAGCCTGTTGATCACATTTTTTATAATTTTGGGAAAAAGGGACTTTTGGTGGCTTAGGAGAACTTACCAATAGTTCATTAGCCATCAAAAAGCCTTGGTTTCGACGGTTTAGCAATGGATCCAAGAACACAGTAAACCACCAAAAGTGCATTGAACTTCGTTTTAATAAATTATGGGAATGAGAATTTTAGTGGCTTAGGAAAACGGACCAATGGTTTATTAGCCACTGAAATCCTAGCTTTCAATAGCTAGCGAACTAAACCCTAAATTCTCTTAACCACCGAAAAGGATGAAAAGTGAAAACAATTGTCTTCCCATCAAAATCAAATTCATCAGCATGAGGCGTGTCATAATTTAGCATGATTAACCACCTAAAAGGTCAGGGAACTATAGTAAAGCATGAGTTGATGGCTAAGAATTCATTATTAATCTCAAAATATTGATGGAAATCTAAACCCTATCCTGCCCTCCATCTGTCCCATGGTTGCAGTAAATCTCCACGAAACACCAAGTTCACATTAAAATGATAGTTGGGTTGTCTATCTCGTGGATATCACCAGAATTCACCATCATCTCATTCAAGTACCAATCAAATAGTTAACCCCTCATAATCAGTTCCATACCTTCATTACACTCCTCATTTGTTGCATGCATCCTTACTACTTGAGGTCATCTCTGAAAAACCAGTCCGCTAATCTCCTCCACGGGATTTGAATTTCAATTTTGCAGGCGTAGGTAGGAGGAACCGCTCAAAAAACTCAAAACACAGGTTTTCGTGGCTAAGTGTGGTTCCAAAATGGTCTCTAAGCCACCGAAAGCAGACTTTCGACATCTAAGATCAAAATTTCAGGGCGCTCTAAGCCACCGAAATTGAAGTTTTACTATGAAAAGGCATCATTTTAAAACGGGGATTCTGAGTGACTGGAGAATACGTTTGCAAAACGCTCAGAGGTTTTTGTTCCTAAAATGTCAAATAAAAATAACCTCTCTCAATATTCATACAAGTATTTCATATTGGGTGAATCAAATCCATCTCTGATCCCTAATTTTCGGATCTCATAATTTCCCTGTTTGACATGTGTTTTTGAAATATAGATATCTAGAAAATGGAAACGAATTTCAAAACATTGAGAGAGTTTTTTACTAACCACAAACCATCATACAAAAACCACTTTTGGTTTATAGATAGGTGTAACATATTTGAAGGACCAAATCTAGCTCTAAGCCCCCATTTTTCAGCAATTTAGCAAAATTTTTAGGGCAAAAGATGACCTGTCAGTCCTCCAGGTGGCATTTTTGACCTCATTTATCAGTCCATGAATATTTGCTTTAGATGTAGCAGAAGTTTCAGCACCAGCTAGAAACATACTCAACCTACCTTATGTTGTTGCATTTCACACACCTGAGGGGGGGATGTGGTGGAAATATTCAAGCCACTCGGTGTGTCCTTGGGGGCAAGTCTCGAGTCAAGGCTATCACCTTGTTCTTGACTCCTCAGTTTAGGCTCAACTCCTAATGAATCCAAGGGGGGTAGACCCTATTAATTTACTAAGGCAAAATTATTTAGTATGATGATGGTATTAAAGAGTAAGTTTTTTGAGAGTTTTGATTTAACAATTGTAAACAACAAATAACATGATGAGATAATCACAAGTAAGCATGAAATGACACCCAATCACATATAGATTGAAAGAAATAAATAGTTAACCAGTGCCTTGAAAATGGAGTTGAAAACTAATTAAGAGTGCTTGCAAGTGCTGGAATGAATGTTTTGCAATTGTATCTTGGTACGTTTTAAATTAATGTGAAAAGATGATTAAATTAACTTAGGCAAGGGAACTCTAGATATACCCAGGGGGTACTTGGAGTATGTCCAAAACTAAACCTTCAGAGCTACCCACAAGGAATATGTGGACTGAATGGAGTCTCTGATACTATTGTTCATAATGCACCTGAAGGTGTAATAGAGATCAGCGCATCGAGGTCACTTTTTAGGAGTTCCCACTTCCTTTGAGTATTTTGCCACCTTTTACGGTTTGATCGAGGCGTTGGATTTTCGCTTGATGGTGGTTTATTGGGAAAGATGAATACTAATTAAACTAGTCACTCATGTTGCTTTTTATGAATCTTTACTAATCAGACAAACTGCATCCAAGTAGACAGCATACACACCAGAATCTTGTCAATTTTAGTAAATTTTAAGGGCGTGTTCTTGTTAAAAAGAAGACCCTCTAGGAATATCTTTCGGTCCAAGTGGACCTAAATTGGGAAATCAAGGAGGGGTTAATTTTAATAATTGCATGTGATAAATAACAATGAAAATGGAATCATAGATACATAACACCGGTTTTCTAATTAGTCCTACCACGAATCTCTTTTCCCTTTCAGGTCAATCGGGAAGTCGTGGGGTAAGTAGTATGATTACTTTGAATTAAAAATATGGAATAATGAAAAAATTAATAAAATCATGTTATTTTTAATGAATGAAACTAATCTAAAGTGAAAATAAATAAGACAATGCGAAAAATAACAGAAAAGGCGTGAATCCCCCCGGGGGGGATGGGGAAAGGGCTTGAAAGAGCCTATTCAGAGAATTTTTTTATTATCTGTTGTTACAATATCTATAAAATGATATGAATCCTATTGTTTCTTATAGAGGATGAAACTAAGGTCTTACAAATTTCCCAAAATTTAAAATTTACAATCAAAGAGGAGCCCCCTGGGTGGATTTGAAGGATCCCAAAGGCACTATCGAATAGCAGCTTCTCTTCTTTCTGTTATGCCTGCTAAAATATAGTGAGCATGTTAGAATGAAATATGCACAAAATCACTTTGAAAGTACCTTTGGGTCAGCCTACTTTAAACCAAACAAAACTGAGTTAAAACTAGCTAAAATGGTGAAAAAGGAACAAAGGAAAACAAGTTTTCCTTGGGATATTGGCTTGCTGTTTGGACAGAAAATGAGATATGCACTGATTGCTGGATTTAATATTTTATTAAATAGAAACAGAAATCTAACGCATGCAACCTGTGGATTTTCTTTAAATTGCCATGCAAAACAGACGATTTCCTTGAACTAGATCTAGAATGCTTAATGAGACCTTTTAAAAATGAGATCTAGATTATGAGTTTTGAAATAATAGATCAATGTAAGTTTTATTTTAATATGACAGATCTAAATGATAACAAAACTTGTAACAATAGTAACTAGGTAATATTTGGATTTTTATAAGGAGGAAGAGAGAGAAAGAGTGTTGAAAGCCTTGAAGATCAACTGTGGAGCTTTCCGGTGGAATGTCGAGGGACTATGCCTTTGAGAAAGTTTTGGAGAAAGTGAGGAAGCAAGATAGATCATCAGCCTCTCCAAGCTAGGAACCTACAACTGAATCCAAAGACTTTCCAAAATTCTTGTGAGATCCAGTTAATACATAAACAGAGATGTCAGAATATCATGCATATAAACTTATAAAACATGTTGAATCTAGATCTCTAAACATGCATCAAAATGAAAGAGTTGGCCAATAAACTTATTAACAAACTCCTTTCCTATCAATATCATAATAAACTTATTGTCAATCTTTTGCAATGAATCCACAAACAATCAGAAAATTATGAACATAGATACATGTTTCCTCAGTAAAACATGGCAATGCTCATCCACACACACAATAACATGACACTGTCTTGCCTCCAAAGCTTCTCTTTATTTCAAATGAACAATAACAACAGTACAATAAAAAAAGCACCTCAATCTAAGTTCTAACTAGCTTGGAAGAGGTAACATGTGCTTTATTTATAGCAAAAACAAGAGATCTAGCCCAAGGGGTATTAATATTGTATATTGATCTAGGAACAAAGCATCAATCTCATCAAAGATTAATCAACAAATAACTCATGAGATGGTGTAATCAGTCTACAGGAATAGTAGCCGCTCTATATTCACATAAAGAATGAATGCTTACAATTACAATGTCATGCTACAAGCATGAATGAATGAGCAATTTGAATTCTCAAGGAGGTCATTCGAATTGAATGAATGAGTCTAGCTTAACTGACTGTAAGCCATAGTCCACACTTAGTTAACTAGTAATCAAAACCCTAATTGACTCAACTGAACCCTAACTGAAGCCGGAGTGCAATAAATGATTGAGTCTCAACTGAAAGAGATCAGACACATGTCATAGCAAGCCAACCATCAAGTGCTAGTGCTTCAATGACTCCAATAAACCCTGATGAGGTTAACTGAAGTTTAACTAAACATCAGAAGTTGGTGGAGGCACCCTTGTTGACCCCAGTTCATTAATTAATCATTAAATAATCAATTAAATGAAAGGATGCACCTTCACTGACATGTTTAACTGATTGTAACCACCAATTAGCAATTAGGTGCATTAATATCACTTAGATCACCCCTAGAGTGCTCCAGTTAGCCTCCCTGAATGTAGGAGAAGGATAAGTTAGCCTCCTTGATTGAAGGTAGGTGTGGGTGTGACTAGATGATGACATTTAATGCTCCACTGATGTCAATTTATGTCAATAATACTTAGGATAGTGGTTTAACTAGGCCAATTTGACCAAAAAGAGTGTGTATGGTGGTAAATGTATCCAACAGCCCCCCTTAAGCTTTACTCAGGAGGATTTATAAAACACAAATGCATAAAAATTCTAGGGCCCCGACAACTAAGGCCATAGGTCACCCTGTACAATGCTGAAACTGAAACAATGCTCAAAACAAACTAAGTGAGGAAAAGAGGGAAAACATAGTGGGAAACCCCCCCCCTCAATAAGAACACTGAAATTAGTCTGAATCACCCTGATGAACTCACCCCCAATAGTGAACAGAGGTAAGTGAACTTCTTTTCTAAAAATCTCTTGGTGAAGATGTCTGCAATCTGCTCATCAGTTGGGCAGTATTGTAGAATGATGGTCCTGTCATGCACTAGCTCTCTGATAAAGTGCATGTGGATATCTACATGCTTGGTCCTTTGCCTGGTAACTGTATCTATGGAAATATTAATAGCACTTTGATTGTCACAAAATAGGATAGTGGACAAAGTACTACCAAGATCAAACTCTGAAAGAATGCCTTGCAACCAAACTGCTTGGATGCAAGCATTCACCGCTCCTCGATACTCAGCCTCTGCTAAAGATAGTCTATGGAAGCCTGCATTTTTCTTGACCAGAAAATGGGGCCACCACAAAACATGAATACATATCCGGAATTAGACTTCCGATCAATAGAATCACCCGCCCAATTGGAATCTATGTATCCAACCAGCTCTAGCTCGGAGTCTGCAGCATAGTGAATGTCGTAGGTCCTGGTTCCCTGAATATACTAGAGGATCCTCTTGGCTGCCTTCCAATGAAGATCATGAGGCTGCTGCATGTATCTTGATACATAATTCATGGCATAACAAATATCAGGCCAAGAATGTGTCAAGTACAACAAGCTACCAATCAGCTGTCGATAGATAGTGCAGTCCATGGGAGGTGTGCTTTTTCCTTCTTCAAGGCTAATCCCCGAAAGGAAAGGGAATGGTGCAGGCCTACATTCAGCCATGTTAAACTTGAATAATAGGTATGAAATTTATTTGGGCTGAGTGACCATAATCCCATTAGAATTTTTCTCAATTTCAAGCCCCAAAAATTGTTTTAGAAGCCCCAAATCACTCATTTCAAAGGCATTGTGGAGAGCAGTTTTGATGGCTGAAATGGAGGCAAATGTGCTACCTGTGATCAGTAAGTCATCAACATATAAAAAAATGATAATTATATGACCATAATACTGCTGTAAATACACATTTGGATCTGATCTACACCTCTGAATGTTTTGCGAGAGAAGGAAGGCATCCATCTTGGAATACCACTCTCTTGGGGCCTGTTTTAACCCGTATAGTGACTTCTTTAGCTTGCAAACCAAAGATTGATCATCAATGTAGCCCTAAGGATGCTTAATATATATATTTTCATGAATATCTCCATGTATAAAGGATGACTTAAAATCCATGTGATGCACTTCCCAGTGCTTGGATGCTGAAATTGCCAAAACAAGGCGGATGGAGACTTCTAATTTTGCAACCGGTGCAAAGGTCTCATGGTAGTCCACTCCTTGGACCTAAGAGAATTTTTTTTCCCCCAACCCTTACTTATATTTTTAGGTGCTTCCATAAGCAGCAACCTTGGTCTGAAACACCCACTTGCATTGAACCAATTTCCTTCCCGGAGGAAGAGAAACTAGATCCCAAGTAGTGTTTTTCTGAAGAGAATTCATCTCTTCATCCATTGCAAATTGCCATCTCAGATCCTTCCAAGAATGATAGTAGGATTTTGGATCTGAACTAATAATCAAATAGCAAGTTTCAGACAGCAAATTATTAGTACAAGAGAGCGCAATACCTACTCTTTGGAAATCAGAGCGGGTTCTCCTTGGATCATCCGGATTTCCAATGTTGTCTCCTGCAGAGGAGAGTGTCTGCCGGGCCCATGTAGGAAGATGATTTTGCACTTCAGGTTTTGATTCAGAATCTGATTTTTACTGCACACTGATATCAGAAATCAGAGGATCCAAATCAGGGTCATCACCCCCAATTTTATCATCCAAATATTCAGTAGAATAGGAAGGAAATTCAGCAGTTTTCTCCTTCACTAGTTCAACCTCCTGAAGAGCCTCACCGAACTTGACACTTCTCTCGATGAGGATCTGTTTGGTATTGATATCCATCAGCTTGAAACCTTTAGATTCATCAGGATACCCAATAAATATATATTCTATGCTTTGCGGTTGCAAATCCCTTCTTTTATCAAGCGGAATCCGGGCCCATGCAGTGGACCCAAACACCCGTAGGTTCGACACATCCGACTTGTGTCCGAAGTATGCTTCAAAAGGGGTCTTCCCTTTCATGGATGAGTGTGGAACCCTATTCTGAATGTATGCTACATAATTCATAGCCTCAGCCCACAAATTTGCAGTAATATTCGTGTATTCCAACATACAGGTGGTCATCTCCTTGAGAGACCGATTCTTCCTTTCCGCTACTCCATTTTGCTGGGGAGTGTATGGAATTGAATGTTGGACCTGAATACCACTTTGGGAGCATATGTACAGAAACTCATTACTAACATACTCCCCTCCATTATCATATCTCAATATATTTATCTTAAGCCCAAAGGCATTTTCGATCAAGGCCTTCAATTCATAAATTTTTTCACATACTTTAGACTTCTTTTTGAGAAAGAAGACCCATGTGTACCTTGAAAAATCATCAATAAAAGTAAGAAGATACCTTGATCCATTCATGGATGTGATAGGAAATAGACCTATGATATCATAATGTATCATCCCCAATATGCATGTAGCTCGGTTTTCCTTCCCCCGATCGAACTTGTGCTCAGGGTGTTTTCCAATCACACAGCCCTTGCAAATTCCTGTGGTTTCCTTGATGACTGGGAGGCCTTCAACCATGGAGTGTTTCTATAATTGCTGAAAATATTTGAAATTAATATTTCCAAACCTCTCATGCCACATCCTACTAACCTCATTTCCATGAGTTAGCTGAGCGGTGGGCTTTGCATCCGCAACAAAGTGAGAGAACTCATAGGCTTTTGCATGATGGTTTGCAAGACCTTTAGCAATGAGTTTCCCGGATGCAATTTCTGTTATCTCAACATCATTTGGGATGAAAGAAACTCTCTTAGGCACTCTTGTATGTGTCATCTGATAGGCACTAAGGAGATTTGATGCCAGAGATGGTACATATAAAACATTTGAAAAAAATCCATTTTCAAGATCAACAGTACCTTGTCCTTCTGAAATGATGGTGGAGTCATCTCCCATGTGGATGGGGATGGATTTTCCAGTCTCCAAGGATGAAAAGGAGTTTCTTTCATCCATCATGTGGTTTGAAGCTCCATAACAAATCAAGAGTGCTTTGGACTTCGAAGTGCTTGCCATGAGGGCATGACCTTTTTCATGCTGTGGTTCCCGATCTTGCTGATCTCTCCTCCGAAAGCTCTCCAGAATATTGATGTGATTTCTCTCAAGGAGAGAGGTTGCTTCATCAATATTCTTCTTCATGCAGGCATGTTCAGGGTGGAAGCACTTCCCACAATAAGAACACCTGAATTTTTCCTTGCCATGGTGCCATTTTCCTTTGTTCTTCCTTGAGACGAAAGACTCATCATGTTGCTGGTTTTCAACTCTAGGTTTAGGAGCATCAAATTTAGTTTTTGTGTTCTTCTACTTCTTTCCTTTACCCTTCAGATATTTGGGCCCCGAGACATGAAGGGATTGATCACAAGAGGATCTGATGATCCCCATCTGGACAAGCTTGTCATGTTCACATGTTAGGGACTCAATGAAGGCATTGAGTGTAGGCATCTTCCATCTAGGGGTTGTGAACTTCCCCGCACGGAATGTAGAAACAAAAAATGAATAATCAGCCCCAAGTTTGGAGAGTATGGTGAGGATGAGTTGATCATCCTTTTTCTCCACTTTGCATTGCTTCAAGAGTGAAATAGTATGCTTGAACTTTGTGAAGAAATCATTTAGAGTCTTGAAATTGGAGGGCTGGAGAGACATGAGTTCATTTTCGAGCTGGTAAACCCTCAAGTCATCATGCTTTCCATATAGAGTTTCCAATTTGTCCCATATTTATTTTGGAGTCTTCAATCCCGCAAGATGGAAAAGAAGATCTTGGGAAATAGAGAGGCACAAGAAACTGAAGGTTTCATCCTTCTTGTTCAAGAATCTTGATTTTTCTATGTCTGAACCGGGCTCATATTCAATGTCCATGGTGACTCTAAAGAGTCCTCTGGAGTGCAGCTAAATCTCCATATCACCTTTCCATGAGTGTAAATTGTATGGAGTCAAGAGATCTACTGAGGAGGCCATTTGGATCTACTAGAGCGAATGCTTCACCTATAGAAACCTGAAAATCAAAATAGAAAGGTCAATGTAAGGTCAGACAGCCTACACATTTTAGGCTTTCATCACACCCAGCATAGTAAATCAAGCAAGCTTGATCAACAAGTTCTTTACTTGGGGTATTAAGTGGTAAGCCTTGGCTTCTGGTGCAGTGCTGGATTTTTGAGCTATTGCTCAAATTTCATGCAGAAATCTGTCAAAAAACTTGTTTTTGAGAGATAGAGCTTTGTCCCACCATAATCTTTGATACCATATTAATCTTGTATATTGATATAGGAACCAAGCATCAACAAATAACTCATGAAATGGTGTAATCAATCTACAGGAATAGTAGTCTCTCTGTATTCACATAAAGAATGAATGATTACAATTACAATGTCATGCTACAAGCATGAATGAATGAGCAATTTGAATCCTCAAGGAGGTCATTCAAATTGAATGAGTGAGTCTAGCTGAACTATCTATAAGCCATAGTCCACACTCACTTAACCACTGATCAAAACCCTAATTGACTCAACTGAACGCTAACTAAAGCTGGAGTGCAATAAATGACTGAGTCTCAACTGAAAGAGATCAGACACATGTCATAGCAAGCCGACCATCAAGTGCTAGCGCTTCAATGACTCCAATGAACCCAGATGAGGTTAACTGAAGTTGAACTGAACATCAGAAGTTGGTGGAGGCACCCCTATTGACTCCAGTTCATTAATTAATCATGAATTAATCAATTAAATGAACAGAGGCACCTTCACTGACCTGTTTAACTGATTGTAACCACTAGTTAGCAATTAGGTGCATTAATATCACTCAAATCACCCCTGAGTGCTCCAGTTAGCCTCCCCGAATGTAGGAGAAGGCTAAGTTAGCCTCCTTGACTGAAGGTAGGCATGGGTGTGACTGGATGATGACATTTAATACTCCACTGATGTAAATTTATGTCAATAATACTTAGGATAGTGGTTTAAATAGGCCAATTTGACCAAAAAGAGTGTGTATGGTGGTAAATGTCTCCAACAGGGGGGGGCATAAATCCCAAGGAGAGAGAGACTGCAGCTGCATGTGGAGTGAATCTGAACCTGATCTGAGTCTATCTGAGTCTGATATGAGTCTCACTGAGTGCAACTGTCAATTAGAGAGCTGATCTAACTGACACCTCAACCTACTAACTGAAACATCCACCAAAACTCATCCAGATGAGCCCACACGTGTGGAGGAGAGAGGGAGGGTGCAATTCCCAAGATTGCATGCATTAATGTGCCTTCTGTTTAGTCCAGATCAGCTCCTTATGTCAAGGAATGGTCAGATCCAGTCAATCCCAAGCCAATGAGACTGATTTCAGTCAAATCGGAGCAAATCCCAATGATTTAGTATTTGGGGTTTCCTCCATTATTTAATGTATTTATTAATTAAATAATCAATATTTGATTTTTAGGGATTTTTGACCTGAGTGATGGACAAATCACTCAAAACTTAGAAAAAGTGGGTCTATGGGTTTACATGGTGCTCTTATCTTGAAAATGCATACCCCCATGACTAAAACTAACTTCTGAGCCCACTTTTATTACAAGACCAATTTTTCCATTTAAACTATTAAAAAATAGCCTAAGTTTTGGAAAAATTAAAACTTTAAAAATTAAAGAAATTAAAAACCTAGGGGGACTTAGACATGTTCATATGACTCAACCATGATTCCTAGCATGTTTATACATTGACACATAGACTCTAGTAACATCAATAGGCCTAAATGCCAAGCTGAACACCCCAACTTTGGAGGTATTGAGTGAAAAACTCAGAAATTATAAGTCGTTTATTCAAAAACCAATAATAACCAAGGGAAAAAACACCCTGGGCTGATTAGATTGACAAATAAAGTCTAAGAGACCGAGTCTTTTGCAGACACTATCATGCTAGAACATTTTATTACAACTCCCCCATGAGGTATGAACATGTGATATAGTACAACAAGCACTTCCCTGAAGCAATTCAAAAGGTCTTCTGAAGTCTGAACAAATCATCTTTGTCCGGTTCACCAGGCTCACTTCATAAAAAAACGCTAAGTACAACTTAGGTGCTAACATATGGCTCCAACTGTGGGATGTGTGCTTGATCTAGTCATATGCCAAGGAGAGGATATGAGAACACTAGAATATATGATTTATACACCCTCTAAAAATATCTCAACTTGAAAAGAAAACCTCAGTAGCACAAGCTTTATATAAAAACCAAATGAACTATTAAGCTGATTTATTTAAACAAAATAAATGTAACTAACTTCTGAAAAAAAAGCTTTATTATAGCTAAGTACAAAAAAAATGAGGAAAGTAAATGCTCTTTTTCAAGGAGCTTATTTTCCTACTCTAAGCATGATATAAAAAGGGTTAAGCGTAATCAGAAATCCAATGTAAATACCTAATCATTTTATTAACATAAAAAAAAAAAAAATCCTTGTATTTGGTTACCAGCCAAAGTAAGGATACTTTATTCAAAAAATGAAAACCTGCGTGATGATCCGGAATGGGCGGGATGGATGGGAAATCATAGGAATGAATAATGTCGTCAAACTTCTTCTGAAACTGGTAGTTCTTGCACAGGCTACTTCTATCCATGACTGGATAGGGTTGATATACAAATCAGAATGATGAGGTAGATTGACTACACCATCATACTAATCATCAAGGCTTACCGGATGATAACTCATTGTATAAGACCCAAGCGGCTCGAAGTCATAAGGAAACTCTATATGTGAAGATGATAGTTGAGACTGATATTCTACTGACTGCATCATATCTGTCTTTCCACAACACTACTTCTCAATGTCTTCATTATTGATACCTTTGTGTGGCTCTGCATGATATGACTCTGAATGACCATATAAGAGTTTTGAATGTTGCTCTTCTATACTAGGATTTTCCTAGGTCTCCCCTTGCTGGATATAGCATAGATAGGATTCTTAATAAGATATCCACAAAAATCCCAGCAGTCATCACCACCATCTATGTCAGATGTGATGGATTCCCCATTGCTGATATCAAGTTCTTTTTGTCTTCATTACTGATACTGATATATGGCCCAGACTGATCATATGGATAAACTGCATGCTCCTTTTCGATATAAAAGTTTCCGAAGGCCACATGGTCCATGCACTCTCCTTTAGATATGCCATAGACAGGAGAATCAACAAAACCATCAAAAGTTTATGGTTCATTATTTTCCTCTTTATTCAAGTCATAGACTGGATTTTCCATGAATTTCCAGGACTCCTCATCAACATCTTTGTCATAGATAAGGGATTGTTCATCACTTGTATCATGCTCCAAGTTGTACTTGTCCTCATTTTCATATTTATCTTCTTTAGAGAAAAGGTCACAAGGCAGTAAAACTTCCAAACTGTTATCATTATATGGAGAACACGTAGGAGTCCCATCATGCACATTACGGTTTTCATCATAAGTTTCACTATAAGATTATGCAATGGTTTCATCCTTAGGTTTGTACTGTTTAGCTAGTGACAAAGGGTAGGCTTGGCCTACCATGTATACATGATCAGGCTCGCTTGAAGTCGTTTCCTGACTACTGAAATCGGGAAGTCCATGTTCCATGACTTGATTTGCAACATAACAAGTGCTTTATTGGTGGAATTGTTCACAGGGTCTACACCATGGAATTACTTATTCTACCATGTTAGCTGAGTCTAACTAGTTTGGAATCCTAGGATTTTGCTGAGGAAATTTATTTTTGATACATCTGATTCTACTTGGGCTAAAAGTTCCTAGGTCATTATTCCTTTCCATTGTGATTATTCTATTTTGCATATGATTCAATTGTGTAGAATGATTGACCATTAGTTGGTTTTGACTAGTAACCAAGTTTTTTATCATGTCTGTCACCTTTTCCATGGGATCTTTATAAGTTCCCTTTTCTTTTGATTCAATGAATTTACCCTTCTCTTTGTTGTAGAAAGTGTTTCCCCTAGTGTAACCTGGAATGTTGGACTTTCCTGAAGATTGCATATTCGTTTCTATTTTCTCAGCCAATTCCTAGATAGTTTTCAGATCGGCCGGTTCTTTATCTCTCAACTGGTACCTTAAGTCACTGGTGAAGGCTTCAATGTAGGATATGAGGATAGAGGCATTTTTTGGCTTGATGTCTCTGGGAAGGTCCGCAGCCACATGTCTAAATTTAGTGTTAAATTCATCCATGGTTTCATTCTCCATATTCTTTATGCTATAAAGGGCAGCAAGCAGATGTCTTGGTTCCTTCTTTTCTCCCCAATTTTTCCTAAAACCATATTGGAATTCGCTAAGAGTTGTATATGAATCATCATCTAGGTCGAGGTACCACTCTTCAAAATCATCATCTAAGGATAAAGCAAAGAACTTCATTTTGACATCGTCATGGTCATGGGAAGCATCATTGCAATAACTGACTAGGTGCTTTTCAAACTTTTGAAGGTGAGACTTGGCAGTGATGGAATTATTTCCCTAAAATATGGGGAGCTTCTTGATATTATCTTTTGGAATGCAATGGGGAGCACCTACTATCTGAGAAAATTCAATGGGTTTGAAGAATTCCGTCATTTCTTGAGATTGGTGAACATGACTCTCTACAAATATGTGATGGATATCCGAGAGGGATTTGTCTCCTAAATCTTAAAGGTTTCTACGAGAAGTCTTCCTATTCAATATTTCTGTAATAAACCTTTCGAGATCAGGGAGAGGATTGAATAATTACTGGAGGTTTCTTCGGGTAGAAACTCTTGGAGGGATGTTAGACAATGGAGTTGCCAGATGGATCGAGTTTTAATTTTTATTTTTTTTAAATACAAGGTCTATCAATTTTTTTTATCTTTTTAGTTGTTTAGAAAAAAATTAAGCTAAGTCATACTTAGGAATAAAAATATTAATCCCCGGCAACGGTGCCAAAAAGTGTTGCCACCTTTCACACACCTGGGGGAGAGACATGGTAGAAATCTTCAGGCCACTCGGTGTGTCCTTGGGGGCAAGTCTTGAGTCAAGGCTGTCACCTTGTTCTTGACTCCTCCGTTTAGGCTCAACTCCTAACGAAGCCAAGGGGGGTAGACCCTATTAAGTTGCTAAGGAAAAAATATTTAGTATGATGATGGTATTAAAGAGTAATTTTTTCAGGATTTTTGATTTCACAATTGTAAACAAAAAATAACATGATGAGATAATTACAAGTAAGCACGAAATGACACCCAATCACAAATAGATTGAAAGAAATAAATAGTTGACTAGTGCCTTGAAAATGGAGTCAAAAAATAATTAAGAGTGCTTGCAAGTGCTGGAATGAATGTTGTGCAATTGTATCTTGGTACCTTTTAAATTAATGTGAAAATATGAGTAAATTAACTTAGGTGAGGGGACTCCAGATATACCCAAGGGGTACTTGGATTATGTCCAAAACTAAACCTTCATGGATACCTGCAAGGAATATGTGGGCTGAATGGAGTCTTTGAGACTGTTGTTCATAATGCACCTGAAGGTGTAACAGATATCGACACCTCGAGGTCACTTTTCAGGAGTTCCCACTTCCTTTGGGTATTTTGCCACCGTTTACGGTTTGATCGAGGCGTTGGATTTTCGCCTGATGGTGGCTGATTGGGAAAGATGAAGACTAATTAAAATAGTCACTCACATTGCTTTTGATTTAGCTTGACTGATCAGATGAACCACATCCAAGTGTAGAGCATACACACTGAATTCTTGTCAATTTTAGTAAATTTTAAGGGCGTGTTCTTGTTAAAAAGAAGACCCTCTAGGAATATCTTTTGGTCCAAGTGGACCTCAATCGGTAAATCAAGGAGGGTTTAATTTTACTGCTTGCATGTGAGAAATAACAATGAAAATGGAATCAAAGATACACAACACCAGTTTTCAAATTAGTCCTACCACGCATCTCTTTACCCTTTCGGGTCCATCGGGAAGTTGTGGGGTAAGTAGTATGATTAATTTGAATTCAAAATATGGAATAATGAAAAAATTAATCAAATCATGTTATTTTTCATGAATGAAACTAATCTAAAGCGAACACGAAAAATAACAAAAAAGACACGAATCCCCCTAGGGGGGATGGGGAAAGGGCTTGAAAGAGCCTATTCAGAGAAATTTTTTATTATATGCTGTTACAATATCAATAAAATGATCTAAATCCTCTTTTTTCTTATATAGGATGAAACCAAGGTCTTACAACTTTCCCAAAATTTAAAATTTACAGTCAAAGGGGAGCCCCCTGGGGGGATTTGAACGATCCCAAAGCCACTTTGGAACAATAGATTCTATTATTTTGGTTATGCCTACTAAAATACAGTGAGAATTTTAGAATGAAATATTCCAAAAATCACTTTCAAAGTACCTTTGGGTCAGCCTACTTTAAACCAAACAAAACTGAGTTAAAACTAGCTAAAACGGTGAAAAAGGAACCAAGGAAAGCAAGCTTTCCTTGGGATCTTGGATTGATGTTTGGGAATCCAATGAGATATGCACTGATTTCTGGATTTAATCTTTTTTAAAACAGAAACAGAAATCTAATGCATGAAACCTATAGATTTTCTTTAAATTGCCATGCAAAACGGACGGTTTCCCTGAACTAGATCTAGAATGCTTAATGAGACCTTTTATAAATGAGATATAGATTATGAGCTTTGAAATAATAGATATATGTAAGTTTTACTTTAATATGCAGATCTAAATGATAACAAATCTTGTAACCAAAGTAACGACGTAAGATTTGGATTTTTATAAGGAGGAAGAGAGAGAAAGAGTGTTGAAAGCCTTGAAGATCAACCGTGGAGCTTTCCGGTGGAATGTCAAAGGACTATGCATTTGAGAAAGTTTTGGAGAAAGTGAGGAATCAAGCTATATCAGAACCCTATCCAAGCTAGGAACCTGCAACTGAATCCAAAGACTTGCCAAAATGCTTGTGAGATCCAGTTAATACATAAACAGAGATGTCAGAATAGCATGCATATAAACTTATAAAACATGTTGAATCTAGATCTCTAAACATGCATCAAAAGGAAAAATATGGCCAATAAAATTATTAACAAACTCTTTTCCTATAAAGATCATAATAAAATTATTATCAATCTTCTGCAATGAATCCACAAACAATCATCAAATTGTGAACATAGATACAGGTTACCTCAGTAAAACATGGCAATGCTCATACACACACAATAACATGACACCGTCTTGCCTCCAAAGATTATATTTATTTAAAATGAACAATAACAACAATACAATAGCAACATCACCTAATCCCAGTTCTAACTAGCTTGGAAGAGGTAATCTGTGCTTTATTTATAGAAAAAACAAGAGATCTAGCCCACGAGTGGCGCAAATCCCAAGGAGAGAGAGACTGCAGCTGCATGTGGAGTGAATATGAGCATGATATAAGTCTATCTAAGTCTGATCTGAGTCTCACTGAGTACAACTGTCAATCAGATAGCTGATCTGACTGACACCTCAACCTGATGACTGAAGCATCCACCAAAACTCATTCAGATGAGCCCACACATGTGGAGGAGGGAGGGAGGGCACAATTCCCAAGATTGCATGCATTAATGTACCCTCTGTTCAGTCCATATCAACTCCTTCTGTCAGGGAATGGTCAGATCCAGTCAATCCCAAGTCGATGAGATTGATTTCAGTCAAATCAGAGCAAATCCCAATGATTTAGGATTTCAAGTTTTCTCCATTATTTAATTTATTTATTAATTAAATAATCAATATTTGATTTTTAGGTATTTTTGACCCGAGTGATAGACAAATCACTCAAAACTTAGAAAAAGTGGGTCTATGGGTTTACATGGTGCTCTTAGCTTGAAAATGAGTACCCCCATGACTGAAATTGACTTCTAAGCCCACTTTTATTACAAGACCAATTTTTCCATTTAAACTATTAAAAACTAGCGTAAGTTTTAGAAAAATTAAAACTTAAAAAAATATTAAAAAATTAAAAAAATTAAAAACCTAGCGGGACTTAGACATGTTCATATGACTCAACCATGATTCCTATCATGGTTATACAATGACACATAGACTCTAATAACCTTAATAGGCCTAAATTCCAAGCCGACCACCCCAACTTTGGAGGTATTGAGTGAAAAACTCAGAAATTATAAGTCGTTTATTCAACAACCAATAATAACCAAGGGAAAAAACACCTTGGACTGATCAGATTGACAAATACAGTCTAAGAGACCGAGTCTTTTACAGACACTATCATTCTAGAACATTTTATTACAACTCCCCCACGGGGTATGAACATGTGATATAGTACAACAAGCACTTCCCAGAAGCAATTCAGAAGGTCTTCTTAAGTCCAACCAAATCATCTCTGTTTGGTTCTCCAGGATCACTTGATAAATACCTAGTAAGTACAACTTAGGTGGTAACACCTTACTGATACTATGAATATCAAGAAGAACATGAAGCTGGAAACCCTAGCAGAAGTGGCAATAGGCATTTTATCCCAAAAATAGCATGTGAAACTACTACCAATCCAAAAACTAGGTAGGCTATAGAGACATCAAAGGGACAACACCAAAACCTCTAAAACAGCAAGGAAAAGAATCCAAACCCTAAATCTCAATCACACCTTGCGCTTGAAACCCTAGTAGAGGCAACAAATTTTTTTTAGGACCCTGAGGCAGCTCATGATGTTGCTGCACTGTCAAACCCTATGCAAATGGAAGAAATACCGAAAGGACAGAGGTAAAAGCTATAAAAGGTTGATTTAAAGGCTAATAAATTTTTTGTAGAAAACAGAGCTTTTGGTGGCTTAGGAAAATGCAGCAGATGTTCATTAGCCACCGAAAGTAGAGCTTTCGGCAGCTAACAGACCCAGGATTCTGCTTCCTTAACTACCGAAAGCAAAAAAGGGTGCAAAAAGATATTTTGACACACCGAACCAGTTTTGGCGAATACAACTATCTCAGGGATGAAATATAAAGCTGAAACTTACTGAAAAGCACCATTGGAGGAGGTTTGTTTCAGTTTTGAGGATACAATCAAGGAGAAATGGGTCACAAACCCTACCTATTGTTTACCAACCATGTCTTATCTATCAGATAACAGGTTACAACTCTACTTCAGTGCTCACTATAGTCATCAAGGAGTTCAATGAGTGAACAAGTGTTAGAGTTAGATAGACTAGTACTTAAATTAGGGTTTTAACCTAATTTTGCAAAAAACATTTATTTTATCTATTTTTAGTAAATCAGATCCAACATTTTAGGATATGAATATTTTTGTAAAGGCTATAAATCTTAAGACTTATTTTGAAGCAATGTTTAGACTTCGGGGACCTTTTGACCATTACTATTATCAAGCTTCTCATATTGCTCATGACCTAATATAAGCTCTTTTGCTATCATATGTTCAAATTCCATTTCTTATCTGTTCTGTGCTTATGCTTGAATGTGTTGTTCAGGTTTATTCATGTTATTTGATGTCTGATAGCTTTCATCCTATCTGCATTTTAATGATTTGAATTGCAAGTACTTTCCTTGTTATGATTAGCCATTTATATATAATTGTTTTATGCAGGAATATGCTATCATAATAAGTTCTCCATCTCTTCACCATATTATCAAACCTCTGAACAGTGGTATGATGAAGTCTTATCCTTGATTGAGTTTCATGCATGTCACTGAGAGTGTGAGGTCCTATAGGTCACCTGACTTGATCCAGTTAGAAAAACCATAAAAACATTTAAGTTACCAGGCATCCTCAAGCTGCAACCTAGAGGACTTTCCTGGAGTGATAACAGAGTTTGTCAGGGTTTAGAAGAGACTGAGTCGTTCCAGGATGTGTGTAGATTAATAGTAGAGTCTAGTAGAGAATGATCAAAGATAGAAGATATGAGAGAATGAGAGTATAGAAAGAGTCTATGTAGATAAAGAAGAATATATAGAAGAGATTCTGCAACTTAGTGCACAAACAAAATGTGCATATATTTCTAATGCCAGATAAAGAGCACCTTTGTGGTTTTTCCCGGATGGGTTTCCATGTTAGATTCTATGTATATGCATGAATATTGAATGTGCTTGAGTTACCTGTATAGATGTTGCGTGGAATGGATTCTTATATATTTTTGTATGAATGAATAGATTTATATCAGTCACACCGTTATAAGTTGAATAAATGTATGTTGCACTGGGGTTGTTGTTATATTGGTTGAAAAGGAGAAGTTGGGTTATGGTATAATTGTTCTTAATAAGCATAAGTAATCCACCCACAAGCTTGGTTGAGCACCTTGGTAAATGATCGAGGTACCAAAAATACCCCACCCAACTGTGGAAACTTGGTTCTGGAAGTTACCCATAGGAGGATATCTCGGGTGAGACTACATCTACATCGCAGGCATTATCGACTAGGCTTTGCTCTATCAGGTTGATATCTTGAGATTTTTTGCGCTAAGAATAAGGTACTGAACCTAGGTCAAGGACCAAAGAGGAGTAACAAAATCCAACAAATGGTTCCATTTCCAGGATTGAATCATTTTGGTGAGTGATATGTTGTGGGAACCAACAAAAACTTAAATCCAAGATTGGGTGGGTTTCAAAGCGTTAGAATTTGCACGAAAAGAATGAAAAGGATATCGGTGGAACCCAACATAGTGGTTGGCCCGGTACCTCTATACAAATATCAACGATATTTTCTTTTCTGAGTCCCCCATTGTGTTGCATGAGTGATTGTCTAAGTTGGAAACCCAGAAAATAAATTTCCAAGGAGGAGAACCGATGGAGTGGAATCATAAATTGATTGAGTAACTGCAAAGAGTGAGCAAGCCTATGTCGAGTGTTGTATATTTTTTGATAGATAGTATTTTGGAGGGATACATTACTAAGTTTGTTGTTGACACAATAACCTCATATAGTGAGACAGAGTGAATTTTTTTTTCAAGGATCCCGTGGTCAATATTTGTCGTCTTTAAAGATGTGGATAAAAATTCTTGTATATGAAAAAGGTATCCTATGAATGTGACAAGTTGGAAGTTGTGCAAAAAAATGTGGGTATGTCGTAGTAGAAATTTGTGAAAAATGGCACAAATTGAGTTGAGATGTTCTCCGCAGATAGTGGAACTGAACTAGAGGTTGGTTGTTTAAGAAGTGGAAGAATATTTTGGTTCGAAAAGCAAACAAAGACTCTGATAGGACGAGGGAGTTGCAACATGACTAGAGAAGAAGAAGACTACGAGCTTGCATCATACTTGGAATAACGGTCTTGGGACGAAAATGAAGAATATCAATTGATATCTGAAGGAGAAGAAGAATCTGAAGAATCAACTTAAGCTCCATATACAAAAAGCTGCTACGACACACCTATAGCATCGTGCACATCAATATAGGTAAGATATAGAGACTTATGTCCAAGTGGATTTGTAAATAAAAGTAATACTAACATTGTAAATAATGAACAAGGGGGTAATACTAACATTGTAAATAATACTAATGTTGTAAATAATCAAAAAAAAATTCCAAGCATACCAGCAGTTAATACAATGGATGGGACCAACATTAAGTTTCCAATATTCAATAGAAATCGATTGGAACACCTGTAGAAACATTGGTTTCTTTGTGAATCCATATGGATTGTGCAACAGATATAAGATGAGAACATACATAAAGCACATATGATCATGACTCTATGAGGTCATGTGAAATATTGGTACATGAAATTTCTATAGTTCCAAGAGCATTTTCCTAGAAAATGCTTAACTAGATTTGAGTGGGTATGATAGATGAGTTTAGAAGTCCAAAGTTTGAGTTGCATTGCATTACTGAGATCAAAGAAATCAAGCAGCTACCTATAGAGTCTGGTTGGGACTTTAACCAAAGATTCAAGATATTAATGGCCAAAGTGAGCTTCAAGATGTTGGATGTACATCATAAGGAATGGTTCATTGCTACCTTATTGCTGAACATCTAGATCCCATTGATGCAACTAAAGATTGTGTCACAGACAGAAGCTCTGGAAATAGAAATGAATATATAATCCTCACTGATTGGAGAAAAAAATGCAAGGATGATGCAGATTCATTTTTAGATGGCCAATCTTACGGTGCAACTCTAGGACATCAAGAAAGGAAAGGAATTTCAAGAAGAGCTGTGGTGTACAAGATGTATAACATATGGAACAAATAAGGACAACTTCCCAGTACTCATGAATTATGTTGCAGCAGGAGCATCAAAACTAGTAAACACCCAAGGGATTCCTTGGTGTATAATATGTCAGAATAGGGGCCATAAGTCCGAAGAATGTTTGTATTTATAGAATATTGTAAGTACACCTACTAGTATGTACTGTAAATTTTGTAAATCAGTAGGAGACGATGATAAATACTGTATGCACTTCAACTGCTAAAAGAAAATACGGTGGATACCTACTTGATAAAAAATGATGAGAAAATGAAAGTTGAACGAGCATAGCCTCGGTATCATCCTGCTCATTGTCCAACCAAAATATCCCCAGCTACAATATCAACCGAATCAGTATCTTCCACAACAACAATACCCTCAGCAAAGGGGGTGGTGGAAATTTTTGAGGCCGAGGACAACAACAAGGAGGAGGAGGATTTGGTCAAGGAAGAGGACAATTCATATGTTATAACTATGGGAATACATGACACTTTGCCCAAGATTACCAAAGTCCTACAAAAACATATACATACTGTAAATAATTTCATCACACTATCGAACACTTTTCACAATTGATTGAAAAATGGTAGGCTTGAACTGTGGGATATCCCAACCCTATGCAGAATCAGAATCTGAATCCCAACCAAAAAATCTAGATGATTTATGTTGAGCCAAGAGAACCAAACTTCATTGTTGTTACAAGAGGAGGTGTTGCAATGGGAAAATACCAAAATACACAGCATGGAGAACCATAGGTACGATCTGCAGCACAAAATAAATCCCCATTAGATGTCTAGAAGGAGACATAATTATTCTTGGATGTGTGACTAGAGTTTGTTGATACCAATCAACTGTCGACATCTGGAAAAGTAAAGGTGATGCCCAAAATATTTAAACAATTACTCTGGAAGTATCCAATGAAAAATGTTAGTAAGCTTAAAATATTTTTCAAAAGTTGTTTAGCATGAATCCATGATAGGGATGTTGTCACAAAACTGGCAACACTCATAAAAGAAACTCCAGAAGACCTGTGACTTGAAAAGAGAGTTAACCATATCGGGAAAAGATTAAAAACTGGTTGAGAACTCCAAATGAATGTGTACATAGGATATTATCTATATCATGATATATATGGAATCATATGTCAATATAATCATAAGAAAGACATGGCAAAGCATGAATTAGCCACGACTATATTGGTCTCCCATTCAGCTAAGGCTTATGAATCATTCGAAGGTTCTACCCATTGGTAAACTAACTCAAGTATCCGTCGATGTCAAAGGCATGAGAAAATATCCAGACTTTGAAGTGATTGACATTGTCAATGACACAAATCCATATCCTGTACTTTTTGGAATTGATTAGGTGATATATAATCATACCATAATTAATTTTAAGAAAAGAATCATGTCATTTGAAGATTTTGAAATAAGGGTGGTCACGCCAATTGATCTGCTTGAAGGGAAGAGATATGTCAAGCCAATGAATAGTGAATACCAAGGATATTACTTGTACCAACTATATAATATCATGTCTTCAAGAGGTGATTATATAAATCCAAGAGTTGATGTAAATATGAGTTGTAGGAGTTTAATCTCTTGCACATATGATTCAGCTGACACATTATAAAATTGGCAGAATTGACTGCATGAAGTCTCCATGCAAAGATGCACATGAATTATAAGATATGTGCGGAAGATAGGAGTTGAGGAAAGCGATATGACTACATATGAAGGATTACCCAACCTTGTGTCTTTTCTGGTGGAGTTTGAAGAAAAAGTTACAGAATCGCAACGATTGTCGACCTTGGACTTTGTGTTGAAATCTATGCCCGCTAGATGGTGGGGTACGCATAAACAATCTATCTCTAAATGGACACAGTGTAGAAGATTGTTGGAGATTATATTTGGAGAATAGATAAATTATACTGGTCAAAAGTATAAAGGATTGAAAAATCATGTTGAACATATTGAGAATTGTCACACGACATGGAAATAATATCCATGACAAGAATGGGTTCATCAATTCATACACACATTGGAGATTCTACCAAGGAATTAGTATACATCAGTGGATCTGTGGAGAGGAACTATTGAGTGGGAATAATTAGCCACAATATTCACCCATACATTTTATTTTTCAAGTGAACACCCAACATTTGATGTTGCACTACATATAATGAAGGAAAATATATTTGAATAAATCTTGGTCGCAACCATGAATTTCCATATATCCAGCATGATATTCCACCATTGGATGGAATGTTACAATGTTACAAGAGAACCAGATGATGATGATCCACTCGATATAAACATACCCGATTCAGAAGGTATGTGCACAGTGGAAGGAGTTGGCATTTCTAGTGACCAATTCCTAAGTCCACTTAACATTAATAAAGTAAATATTGGCTCGCCTGAAAATCCAAAGTTCACCAATATTGGAAATTATTGGGACGATGAGGTTGTGGGGAAGATCACTGACTTGTTGCATGAATTCCAGGATCTATTCCCTACTAAGTTCTAATAGATGAAATAAATAGTTGATGACCTTGAAGAAATGATTATACCTTTGATGCCCGATGCAAAACTAGTAACGCAACGAGCATACATATTAAAAATGTGATACAAAGAAAATGTTAAAGATGAATTGGACCGAATGATATAGTTAGGTGTTATAGAACCTATCGAAGAATTAGAATGGATTAGTCCAATTGTAGTACATGACAAGAAGACCTCAGGTGAAGTAAGAATTTGTTTCAACCTAAGAAAATTGAAGGATGCTTGTTTGCATGATCTATTTTTTATTCCATTTACAGATGAGGTACTGGAGAATGTCAGAGGACAAGAGATGCACTCTTTCACTGATGGATTTTTTGGTTACCATCAGATTAGAATTTAAATGGAGGACTGACACATGAATACCTTTTTGATGGATTCTAAATGTTTATACTATACGCTAATTCCCTTTGGACTTAAGAATGCGCCAACGATTTTTTCCAGAATCGTAGTTTCTTCCTTTTAAGACTTTATACACAAATTTATTTAAGTATAATTCGATGTTTAGACAATATTTGGCCTTGTAAAATACCATATAGAAAGCTCAAGAATGATGTTGGAATGCTGTTGCTAGTATCAAATTTCCCTGAATTTGAACAAATTAATCTTTTGCGCACCTTTTAGAGCTTTGTTGGGCCATGTGGTCTGTCGCGATGGAATTTTGGTTGATTCGACCAAAGTTGCGATCATCCTTTACCTACCACCACCTACTATAGTTAAATAGTTGTTATAGAAATTAATCCACCTTAGTACCATGATCTACACCTAAGACAAATTTTCATTTGTCTAGTACTTATGTTATATGATTCTACTTAGGATATATTGATCAATATTGGTCTATTAGCTTATTTCTGTCTCATTAAATCACAGTTGAGGTGCTCCACTTTAATCATCCTAATATTTTAGGTTCTCTAGTTTGATCATCTTGACATCCCAGGAACCCGCATTGATTACAAACCACTTCTTCTTTGACTAAGGCCGATAGTGTGTGAATGTTGTTGTTTATGGTGTTTTTGGTCATTTATTGGCTCCTAGAGACTCACCCACTCACACATGTGTCCTCCAATGCCTTGCATTCATGCATTTATTCCTACTTACATTTTCACACATGTATTTTTGACTGTTTGGTTAGGTTTGGGAACCTATTGGTCAACCTAGGGGGGTTTAGGGGTCAAATACTTTCCTAACACTTGTATGCATTCACATGGACTCCAAGGGATCATTAATTTTCCCCAATGTATTATAAATATGTACCATACAAATATACAATATGTACTATAGTATAATTATTAGTTATTAGCACCATTCAAATGTGTTATTTCATTCTCTTTTGTTGTTCTCTTGCATATTTTGTCAAATAATTTGATTGTGAATATTTATCTAGCTACTAGATCTCATTGTGAATAAATTATCACATGGTATCATAGCTTTGTTGATCTGCAAACAAATCTATAGAGGTTTGAGTTGTTGTTTAGGGAATATTACCAGAAAGTTTGAGTGTTTGCATTGTAGGTTCTACAATGCTTTTGTCACAGGTTGAGCAAGAATAATGGATAATACTTGAGTATTTATGACCCCATTCAACTATTTTGAATGGAAGGTGGAAATGGTGATCAAACTGAGTTCAAAAGGCATGTATAGAGTCACCATGGGGACTGAAATTGAGCCAAACTATGCTATGGAGAAAGCTAAGTACTTCAATAGACTTGATGATGAATTTGGTCTACTTTGTCTTAGTACTTTGAGAGATATCCTCTTTCATGTAGATAGTATTGGAATAGCTAATGAATCTTGGCTCAATATCGAGTCACTATTTTGGGATACTGATGAGATGAGATGCCATCAGCTCGAAAATGAGCTAATCTCACTTAGTCCAGCTCACTATGAGACTATCCAATATTTCTTCACCAAGTTCAAAGAGTTTGTGCTTCAGATGAAATAGTATGGCATAAGGAACAAAGATGATCAAATTATCTTTTCCATCCTTTCTAATCTTGGGCCTGGCTACTCTATGTTTGTTTCGACATTCCACTTAAGCAAGCTTACAAATAGAAATTGGAGGATGTCTGCGCTAGTAGACTTCATGGAGTCTTTGAATCAAGAGAAGGAAAATCTCATACAAATGGGTACCATAAAATACACCAAGGATCAAGCCCTTTCTTCTGGTGTATGAAATCAATCCAAAGGAAAGAATAAATATTTGAAGCAAAGAGAGAAAGAAAAGAAGCATTCAAGTATAGAAAGCTCCAGTTCTACCAATGGGATTTCGAGATCCAGGAGGAGGAAGAACAAGAGGGAGAGACCCACATGTGTTTATTTCATAGGTTCACATATTGAAATATCTTAGTTTAGAAATAATATGGACATCATGACCAAGCCTCTTGAGTAGAACCATAATGATCTTCCAGAATTTGCAAGAGGATGGGAGCGCAAGCAAGGAAATGGTAATCCTGATCATGCATTGAGTGCATGGGTAAAACCCATTCCTGATATATCTATTTATGATGGCTATGTTTCTTATTTACCTTCTGATATATCACAATCTGAAGCCTCCATCCCTCCCTTAGAAGAAACCCCAACTAGTTCACCAAAGCTTCCTCCATAAACTAGACATTTTTTACTAGCTTTTGATATGTCTTGTGAAAGATATTTCCCAAACCAATAATATCTTTCCCATTATTATTATTAAGTTGATATACATCCTATTACAGTCATAGACTCATTTACCCAACCTTTTAATGACCAAAATACCCGACAACCCTCAAGTTCACTAGTTGGAAAATGTCAAAATTGCATAGTTTCCAATGCTATGTCACTTGTGTATGTTTATTTTATGTCTTGTATGTATTTCATTGGTTGCAAATCCATATCATTTTCCTTCATGGGAATTATGTTCCATATGTCAGGACTTTATTTTACCACCCATGGTTCAAATCTCAAGTCTCCAAACCCTCCATGTTCGCTCAACTGTAAATGTGATCTAGTTGCTCACTCTTCTCTCTCTATGGACCCATTCGGTCATGGAGACACAATACCTTTGATATTTTCTGTTGTATATGAAATATATTCCAATATTTTAGAACATCATGAGCTTTTTTACAGATTTATGAAGGTCCTTCATCAAATTGGGAAGAATATTCATTGTTTTATTCATGATATGGAAGCTACACATGAGGCATATTTTATTGAATCTTTTGATGCTATTTGGGAAATAATTTGTAGAGATATATTTTCCATGATTGATTATGCTTCTATATAAGAGTATGTTTTCAGAAAAATAAATTCTTATGATGCTCCTCCATCATCGAATGATGACCATCAAAGAGCCTCTCCACATGATCTTTGTCTACAACACTTTGATGCATTGATGCATGATCTTGGCATCCACAACATCTTCACCAAGTCCATCACCAAGAAGTTGTTATTACAACTCATTCAAGTGAATAAGAGGACCTATTGAAGACATTTTTTATCATCTCTGTCATTTCCATTTTTGAGGGGAGGTTTTTTCCCATGAGGTTTTCCTCCTTACCTCGGTTACATGGATTAAAAAAAAATTGTTGTAAAAGGTGACTTCTGCCTTAGTTGCCAAGGCCTTAATAAATTATTTGGTTCAAGTTGTACTAAGTTAGTATTAAGGGGGGTGTTAGAAAAATTTATATACCTTAGTACCATGATATACACCTAGGAGGCATTTTCATTTGTCTAGTACTTATGTTATATGATTATACTTAGGATATATTGATCAATATTGGTCTATTAACTTATTTCTGGCTCACTAAATCATAGTTGAGGCGCTCCACTTTGATCATATTGAAAGTTGAGGCACTCTAGTTTAATAATCATTACATTCCAGGTGCCTACATTGATTACAAACCACTTCTTCTTTGACTAAGGGAGCTAGTGTGTGAATGTGGTTGTTTTATGGTCTTTTTGGTCATTTATTGGCTCCTAGAGACTCACCCACTAACACATGTGTCCTCCCATGCCTTACATGCCTACATGTATTTCTCCTTACATGTTCACACATGTATTTGTGACTGTTTGGTTAGTTTTGGGAGCCTATTTGTCAACCTAGGGGGGTTTAGAGGTCAATTCCTAGCCTGAAACTTGTATGCATTGACATGGCCTCCAAGGGCTCACAAATTTTCTCCAATGTATTATAAATATGTACCATACACATATAAAATATGTACTGTAATATAATGATCATTTATTAGCACCATTCACATGTGCTATTTCATTCTCTTCTTTTTTTCTCTTGAATATTTTGTGAAATACTTTGATTGTGAATATTTCTCTAGCTCCTACATCTTACTATGAAGCAATGCTCACAATAGTTAAGAGAAACATTAGGAAATACTGGGTACTACAGGAATTTTATCAAATGATAGATGGTGGTGACTGCTTTGATGGAAAAACCGCTGAAAAAAGACACTAAATTTCTATGGATGGAAGATTGTCAAGAGAGTCTGGACAAGCTGAAGAACAAGATGGCTACTGTAGTGGGGTTTTCACCCTTGCTACATGCAAAAGAACCTCCCTTACTTCAATGAGACAATAGGGTATAGTTCATGGAAGAAAGTTACAACAAAAAATGATATTAGTAAAACAAAATCTATAAGAAAATACGACTAAACTAAATAAAAGCAAAACGCATGAAAATTGTACCCTCTTTTTCTGAAAATGGGCCACTGTGCCCAATATTGGAAATGGACCTCCTCTACATAAGTTGGTTGGTATGGAGGATGTCTCAATGTACTTGATGGGAGATGGTGGGGCTAGGGAATGATTGGAAAAAATGGCGTGAATACTTTGAGAATAATGGTTTCTCACTGTACTCACAGAATAGAATAATGGAAAAAGGGATAAGAATCTTGTTGATGGATACCTTCACACTATTTTTATAATAAGTTTTTAGGGTTTTTGTCCTTTTCTCTCTTTTAGGGTTTTGGAACCCTAGTTAGGGTTTTAAGCCCTGTTTAGGGTTTTTATCCCTTTTTGGGGTTTTAAGCCCCTTTTTGTGTTTTTTAACCCCTTTTTGGGTTTTTAGCCCCTTTTTGGGTTTTTTTGGCCTTTTGTGGGTTTTTTTGGCTTTTCCGGTTTTTAGCCCTTTTAGGTTTTTATTTTACTTTTTGTGGGTTTTCTGGCCTTTTTGAGAGAGAATGAAGGTAAACCATAGTTTTGAAGGTCAAAGGTAAGGGAAAAATGGTAGGAAAGTGATGTATGTATGTGGTTTAGACCATGTAGATCTAGGTGAGAAATTTTTTACGTTAACAGATTTCCCCCTGATGTGTGAGGGCAGGAGCTCATTGTATGACCGACATACATCATAGGATCATGGGGATATTGGAGAGAATGGAGAAACTTGTGAAGAAGTGATTCTTCCTCATTCAAACCACTATGTATTTTGGTTTTTATATTAATGGTTCCCAACAATGGGAGAGATACAAAGAATGTATGACATGTGTATGGACGAGGCGGGCATACCCATGCTCATAACAATGTAAAAAGAATAAATAATGGGATCAAGGCTCAAACAATATGTGAGCCGATTAATTCATATACAGCTGATGTTACATAATGGTGGTCTCAATGAGAGGCTGAATATCCTGCTGATCTAGAACTGATACATAGAAACAATGGAATTCTCTTGGAATGCAATTTCTTCATAACTGATGCTCTGCTTAATCTGGAAGTGTACATAGTTGGAGGGATTCGATGATGGGGAGTTAGAATCTATGTGGTACAATATTCCACATAAATACTGGAAATACATAGAATCACTTCTCTGGGGCTTATAAATATTGTTTTGAACACAACCTAGAAATCACAAGGGACATGAACCTGTCTGGGTCCCATAATAGACTCACTAATGTGCTAGAGTCAGGTGAGAATGAAGGTCTTCAATCAAATAATGCATGGAAAAATACCTTGCATGAATCTCAACGGTGGGATGATGTAGCTAAAGTTGAGCGCATGAGACACAACCAACCTGAGAGGAACTAACAACTCCTCTCAAGTGGTCCAAAGAACTTATCAATAAGGTGAATGAAACTAGGATACAGCGACCTCTGGGCCTATCCTATGCAATATAGGTGTTGATGTCGATAGAGGGAGGCTTGTAACTAATCAAGGAAATAATTTTTCCTTGATGATAAGCACAAGGGGGATAATCAAAGGTGTGGGACAATCTAGGGACTGGAAAACTGAATGGGGGAACATGGTCAGGGGAGTACGGGGGACTCAAAATTCCATTGTTCAGAGTATGATGGAAGGTGTGACATGGAAACAAATGAAAATTACTCATGGGATAGGGATCATAGCTGTAATATGTAATTCCCATTTTTTTAATTTTTTACCAAATTGCCCAAGTTTCCATTTTTTTTCACAATTTTGGCTCTTAATAGTTTTAGTGTCTTGGTCTCCAAATCAGTCCAATTGCAAGCAAATATTCAAAGAAGGTGTATGAATAATATAGTAACTTAATTATTATTTTCATGGATTTATTATGTCCCTCCAATTATTTCTGCAAGTCTGTACTAAATTCTGAACAAGATAGATGATTTTACTGGCAATTTTGGGCTCAAATCCCCCCCAGGGTAAGTGGTAGAAATGGCTTCCCATGTGTGCAGAAACCCACTCAAATTATTAAATTTAATAAGGGTATGTTTATAATACATTATCATAGACTCATATGCATAACCAATTGACCTCCCATGGTTTTTATCACTTCTTTCAATCATATATAAAAACTAGTTTTGGACCCTTGGGGAAATGAGGTGTAGTTTGCTCCAATTGCTATGAAATTCAACCCAATGGACACAAATTCTAATTTAATGAAAATGAAACCCATAATATACTTTAATTAAATTCCATTCATTCATAAATCATCAATATTTTATACATACATTCAAATCCATCAAGATTACAAGATTTTACAACAAGGTAGTGGGGAAATGGCATTGTTTCTTCATTATTGAGCAATAATACATCATATTTCTTGGAATTTAGACCTGATAGATTTTTGAACTTAAATATCAGATAATTTACATCAGACTACAAAATACTGGAGCAAGAGAAGCTCCCTCAAAAAGGTGAATAGCTCCCCAAGTGCACCTCATTCCATAGAGCTGAAATATGCTGAGAAAAATTGAGATGAAAGGAAGAACAAGGTGATATTGATATGTCCACTAGATGATATATATTTATCCTTTAATTTATTACTACATTTAATCTTCTTGAAATACCTGATTGGCCTCTCCAAACACTAACTAGGATGGGAATATCTCACCCTCGAAATTAGCTAAGGCATGAACTAGTCATCCACTAACTCTCTCTCTTCACAATAACAATTTTAAAAAATGATCAAAAGGGAATTCTCATGGTTGATTCCTTAATTTTATAAAAAATATTTTTTTCTAAGGTTCCAAATCCATACATAAGCCAAATCCATGTGTGGCTGCTCATGCTATGCCATGTGGTCTCTCTCTTCACCTTCCCTCTTCTCCCAAATTCGAGTAGGGGCCTCTTGGCCTTCTCCAAATTCCATGAGCACCCTATAAGATGATATATTAAGTCCTGAAATGTCATATATTTTATATTTCATATTTCATATCTGACTTGTGTCATAACTGTCATAGAATCTCCATCATTGGTGTCATAGATGTCAATAATATAAGGCCAATCTAGCCAAGTGTCCATGAAACTCCCATTTGGCTCTTTCCTCTCCTCATGTAAGTTACAATCAATACAAAATTAAACCTATGAAGTATATGGACAAGTATATTAACCTTATAATCAATCCAAAAACATTAGGCTTCCCATAGATTCGAGATTGCAAGAGGAGGATGCCTTTTAACATAGGAATTCTATCTTGAGTGGGCCCCATATTCTCCATGTGTCTCCATTCTCCATAGACATTTAATTTTTAGATTTAATTAATTTAATTAAATCCATTAAATAAATATTTATTCCTTCTAATTTCTAAACACCATTTATTAGCTCCCTTATTAACTTCCCAATGTTTCTACCGAACCTAGGGAACTAGTAGGATTGATGGAATTTTCCTGCTATGCAATTATTTGAATGGGGACATTACAGTTCTCCCCACCCAATATTTATTGTCCTCAAGAAATTTCATATTTGGATGCTGAAAAATATTCTCCTCTTCCCATGTGGCATCTTCACTTGGTAGATCCTTCCATTGCACCAAGTATTATTTAATTGTTCTGCTCCTCAATCTTCTCTCCCTTGTCTTCAAAATGTTTTACGAAATAAGTGTGAGCTATCCTTCGTCATCCAAAGGAGGGATTGTATATGAAATGAAAATTTTATGACAAATATCTTTCTTGACACAAGAAACATGAAATACATTATGAATTTTTCTCCCTTGCGAAAGTTCCAACTCATATGCTACTTCTCCAATCTTCGGATTACCTTGTAGGGCCCATAGTATCTTGGATTTAGATTTTTTGGTCCATTACTTTTAAGAGATGTTTGTTTGTATGGATGAAACCTCAAACACACTAAATCATCAACCTTAAAGGTCCTTTCCTCTCTATGTTTATCTGCATATTGTTTTTGCTGATTTTGGGAAACCTCCAAATTGTCTTTTAAAATCTTTAAAAATTATTGGCTTTCTTCCACCCAATATTTAGATTTTGGAGCTCTACTATCACCAAATATCATATCACAAAATTTAAGTGCATAATAACCATATAATTCTCTGAAAGGAGACATCCCTATTGACATGTGAAAGGTGGTGTTGTAGCAAAACTCACCCAAGTGTAGCCATTTTGTCCAAGCTTTTTGCTGCTCTCCCACATAGTTTCGAAGGTACCCTTTCAACCATTTATTCACTCTCTCTATTTTTCCATCAGTTTGGGGATGGTGTTGAAATATTGTAACTTCAAAGAATATTCTATATGTATCTTTTTGTGGCCCCCGATGGTCCTACCGGGAGAACCACTTGTATTACATTGTACCTCGATGCTCCTAATCGGAAGAACTAATAAGAGTCATGAGGTAGCCCCCTCTAATTGTAAAGGTGGGTCATCAGCACCCCAGTGTGGTTACTTGAGCCTACATGTGTAACTCGAGCCTACATGTCAAATGAGTTAACTTAAGTGAACGGATGAATATAAATAGAGGTGTAGTGCTCCTCATTTGAGACACACACACTCTCACTTGTGTAGCACATTAGTGGAGAAGAGAAGTAGTTGGAGAAGGAGGAGGATCAGGCTTTGATCTCCTTGCTGGTTTTATGTTTTATCTTTTTGGGGCATCTATATTGAAAAATATTTTTCTGGGTTTTTCCCTTTAGGATTTTCCCAGGATAAATCTTTGTGTTCCTTTTTTATGGTTGTGCTTGTCTATCTTTCAGTGATCCTGTTTATATGCTTTTTTCATGAAAATGAAATGAAATACTGATGTCTTAGCTAAGCATATGAAAATTTAACATGGAATCAGAGCCACCCTGAAAAGAAGACATTGTGCAGCTACAGAATCTAGGGATTCTTACTTTTTGGTTCTCTCTCCACAATTGATCAGCAAAACAAGGCTAGGCTAACTCTCCATTGAAGGGCGCATCTTTCTGTCGAAGCAGAATTCGATTCCAAGCATTTTCAGTTTTCGATGCGGGAAATTAGGGCTTCTTGCAGAAGAATAATTTTTGAGTGAGCCCAGTATAGGATTTCTCTCCTCATCAAAATCGAAGTCTAGAGACCTGGATCAAGTTTTTTGGTTGGGTGAAACTCCGGGAAAGGAAAACCCTAGTTTGACCCCGAGCTAGAAAAACCCTAAATATTAAAACTGATAAGTTTTGGTACATTCGATATATCCTGAGATTGGAGAATGTTCAGGAGCTGAAAATTTCATAGGCCAAATATAAACTCCTGATGTACACTATGTATAAAATTCAGCCTCCGATGTGCTATATTTTAGGATATATGATCCCTCCAAATTAGGGTTCTAGCCTCTTACAGAATTCATCCCTAAACAGAACACCTGGGGAACATTGATATAGATTGGGATAAAAAGGTATAAATTGAATTACTAAAGATGTTCCATAAATATCATGTACTTTACTTTATGTGGTCCAAATTTCAGAACCAAAAGATGAAACGGTGACACGTGGCAGTCCGTACAACTTTGCTGTTCTGAACAGTCCTGTAACAGGTCACCGTGGGAAAAGGATCATAAATCATAATTGGTGAAACCAATTCTGATGAAAAATATGGTGTTGGATGAGGGAAATGTGAGGTTACCTCAGTGATAAATTTCAGACACATAGGATAAGTAATTTCGGAAATATCACAGAAACAGTGACAGGCATTTCTGCAGAAGAAATTGGAAAACTAGGGCTTCCTGTTCCGGGAGCTTCCCTCCACTGTTTTCAGAAAAGGAGTACATTAGACAGATAAATTTGAAGAGATATATATTTATATCCAATCATATATTAAATATTCAAATATTTTAAAATTAGGGTTTCTCTAACAAACCCTAAATCAGCTAGCTCTGGAAGCAGGACAGACACCTCAAATCGGTAAGATCTAATCTTTTGCTATTTGCATTTGAGGTTCTCATTTCAAAGTGATATATCACATCAGCTTGATGATAAGCTTGGTAAAGTTGAAAAATTCCAAGCATGGAAGTATTTTATCTCTCTAAAGAAAATGAATTGGACACCTACATAAGTAGATAGGTTCCAGTTCCATACGGAGATGAGGCTCAAAGCCTTACACAAGAAGAACTTGATCAAGGCCAAGAAGATCATTGTTGATTCAATCACGAATCAACTTGTACCACAAGTGTCTTCCCTAAAGAGACCAAAGATGTTTGATTCCTTGATCAAGCTATTTGAATATAAGAACTTAAATCAGAAGATGGATTTGAGAAAACAGTTGAAGAATGTGAAGATCCAGAATGCATAACAACTTGAAGCAGTAGAAGAAGAAGTGGAGAATGCAGAAGTGGTGATAGCCACCTTGAATGGCCTCCCAGGATCATGGGATTCATGCAAAGAATTTATGCCAAAAGGAAGTAATTGCTTTCAGCTCGACTCATAAGAAGAGAGGAAGAATATGGGAGCAATTGAAGATCAAGCTCTCACCATTCAAAGAAGATCTCTCAAGCGATGAGGAATATGAAGAACTCAATTCTTGTCATTTGGATAAGAAATGATGATTTCATGAATGAAGAAGATGATAAAGCAGAATGACCAAGATGGATTCTACCCACAAAACAAATAAAAGATAAGTATTCAATTGTCATTTCATGATATTGTTTTGTTATACATTTGATTATATTCAGTTGATGTGTTATGCATGATAGATTGTTTGCATTAATGACTGTATACTACTAATATGCATGTGATGGGTAAGTAGCTCATGGTGCTATACAACTCTCCATTGCTACTTATCAAACCTCTTTGCTGACATATTGGATTAGTGCACAATCTCAATAATGTCATGGTAGAGATGGAAGGCATCTAGAAAGTTTATGTGAGATATGGATGAATGTTGTATTGACTAAATAGTTGCATGATGCATAAGAATTTATCGTTATGCATATGTTTTATGAAATAGTTCTAACCATGAAACTGGTGCATTTGAATTGTAGGAAAGGTCATGTACAACCTCCTACAAGAAAAGAAGGATGGGACTTGTTCCGAAGAACAAGTGATGACAATTCAAGATTCAATCCAATAAACATGAATCTGAATCTCCCAAGGTCAGAGACACCATGATGGAAGAAATAGCTTCAGAAAGTAGTAGATCCACCTTGAAGGATGAAGATCACCATGGGTAAAAGAGACAACTCAAGATGAAGAAAAGAATGCTATGATCAAAAAAAAAAAAATAGTTGATCATGGGGAATGATGTATACGATATGATTCCAAGACATAAAGGGAAGTACGTAGTATCTTCCATATGGATCTACAAGAACAATTGTACAAAGCAAGGTTCGTGATTTTCCTTAGAAAGAATAGATTATGACATGACATACTCTATTGACTAGTATATATCAAGCATAGAACCACCTGTACAGAATGAAGAGGGAAGATGATACTCCACTTCAGGGGGAGTGACTAAAGAAAATTATATCTGAGTTCGACATGGTATGACATGATGGATAGATTCGTGATGGATCAAGACTTTACCAAGAGTAAAGTGGGTTCCAACCTTCAAGGTTGAATGCAGAAGACTAGGATATGTTGATGACATGAGAAGAAAAACTCATAGAAGATGTTATGATACTAGAATGATGTTTGGGATATAGTACTCAAACCAGAAAGAAAGAATGTGGTATCTTCCAAATGGATTTGTAAGATAAGATATGTTGCTGATAGAAGTAAGATAAGACTTGTGGAGAGAGGTTTCTATCAGAAAGAGGGAATTAATTCTGAATAGACACTTACTCCAGGAAGCAAGGTACACTTCCTTCAAAACTATCATGGTAGTTTCTTCCATGATGAAGTAAAGACAAGCATTCCTTAATGGTATGATTGAGGAAGAGTTTTACATCGAATAGTCATGAGGATTTGAAGTTGAAGACAGATGGAATCAAGTATGAAAGTTGAAGAAGGCCCTCTATGGCCTGAAGCAAGCTCCCAGAGCTTGGTATGGAAGAATAGATAGTTTCCTGATGAGCATGGGATTTTCCAAGACTAAAGTCGATCCTAAAATTTCCTACAAGGTTGTAGAAGATGAACCTATCATTCTATTATTATATGTGGATGACTTATTCTTGACAGGGAATGAGAAACATATCATGGAAAGAAAGAAGAAACTAGCAGAAGAATTTGAGATGAAAGACCTTGGGTTAATGCATTATTTCCTGGGTCTGGGAGTATGGAAAAGTTTGGAAGGAATATTTATCAACCAGGGAAAGTATAGAGATATTGAAGAGATTCAATATGTTGGAATGCAAAGTCATGGCCACACCCATGGAATCCATCCTGAAGCTGTTAGCTGATGACTCATTAGAGTTAGTGGATGTGACTCACTACAGACAGATCATTGAGTCATTGATGTACTTAAAAAATACCAGACCAGACATTTGTTTTGCTATGAACACATTAAGTCAATATCTTGTTCAACCAAGACGGGTTCACCTAGTAGCTGCAAAACATGTGATGAGATATCTAAAAGGGACTATAGACTTTGGTCTATACTATGATGGTAGACATGAGTATAGATTGTATGGATACACAGATGCAAATTGGGCTAGAAGTATCTCAAACAAGAAAAGCACATCAAGTAGATGCTTTTGTTTGAGGTCTGCTATGAGTTCATGGTTTAGCAGGAAATAGTCCAGTGTTTCTCTTAGCACGGTTGAAGCAGAATACATAGCAGATTGCTCTACTAAGTTGTGAATCCGTATGGCTTCAGAAGCTGATATCAAGTCTCTTTGACTTGAATATGGATACTACAATGATTCTATGTGATAACCATAGTTGTGTTGACAAAGAACCCTATGTTCCGATGTAACACATAGAAATCCGGTATTTCTACATACAAGATAAGATGCATATGATGATACTGTAGATGCAGATGATGGTGATTCAGTATTTCTATACTGAATATAGAGATGATGATGTTTCAGTATTCCCATACTGAAGATATAGATGATGATGATTTCAGTATTCCCATACTGAATATATAGATGATATTTCAGTATTTACATACTGTAGATATAGATGATGGCGATTCCGTATTTCTATACTAAATATAGAGATGATGATGCTTTCAGTATATCTATACTGAAGATATAGATGATGATGCTTTTAGTATTCACATACTGGAGATACAGATGGTGATAGATCAGTATTCAGATATTGAAGATGTAGATGATGATGGTTTGGATGATGATGTACTGACGAAGCCTCTTCCTCGAGTAGAGTTCGAACACTTTCGAGACAAGCTTGGTGTTGTTCAGAAATACCTTCCTCGAAAGGGGGAGTAGTGATGTTGTAGTGGGATTGTATCATCTCTGGGCATTTTCCCTAAAGTGATCCGGGGACCTCAGTCCTTGAGAATGAAGAGGGATTGTATCATCCTGGGACATCTGTCCACAATAGATCCAGTGACCTCGTTCCTCGAGAACATGGTGGGATTGTATCATCCCTGGGCACTTGCTCTAAAGTGATCCGAAGACCTCAGTATTCAAGAATGAAGAGGGATTGTATCATCCTGGGACATCTGTCCATAATAGATCCGGTGACCTCGGTCCTTGAGAATTCCGCAGGATTGTATCATCCCTGGGCACTTTCCCTAAAGTGATCAGAAGACCTCGGTCTTCAAGAATGAAGAGGGATTGTATCATCTCGAGACATCTGTCCATAATAGATCCAGTGACCTTGGTCCTCGAGAATGTGGTAGGATTGCATCATCCTTAGACATCATCCTAAAGTGATAGGGACTGATTCTCCCATAATCAATCCGGTGGCTTCGGTCCTCGAGAATGTGGTAGGATTGCATCATCCTTAGAGATAGTCCTAGAGTGATAGGGACTGATTCTCCTGTAATCAATCCGGTGGCTTCGGTCCTCTAGAATGTGGTAGGATTGCATCATCCTTGGACATAGTCCTAAAGTGATAGGGACTGATTCTCCCGTAATCAATCTGGTGGTTTCAGTCCTCAAGAATGTGGTAGGATTGCATCATCCTTAGACATAGTCCTAAAGTGATAGGGACTGATTCTCCCGTAATCAATCCGGTGGCTTCAGTCCTCGAGAATGTGGTAGGATTGCATCGTCCTTGGACTTAGTCCTAAAGTTATAGGGACTAATTCTCTCGTAATCAATCCAGTAAATTTGGTTGTCGAGAATGTGGTGGGATTGTATCATCCTTGGAATTTAAGTCCAAAAATGATCCAAAGACTTTTTGTCTTTGAGTTGTGGATTGCAGGTTGTTGCTGATGATGATGATGTCGTACTGATCGAAATATCAGAGTATGATGATGATGACGTACTGATCGAAAGATCAGAGTATGAAGATGACGTACTGATCGAAAGATCAAAGTATGATGATGATGACATACTGATCAAAAGATCAGAGTATGATGATGATGACGTACTGATCTAAAGATCAGAGTATGATGATGACGCACTATGATTATGATGTTTCTGATCGAAATATTAGAGTATGATGATGATGTTTCTGATCGAAAGATCAGAGTATGTTGATGATGTTTCTAATCGAAATATTAGAGTATGATGATGATGTTTCTGATCGAAAGATCAGAGTATGATGATGATGTTTCTGATCGAAAGATAAAAATGTGATTATGATTATGATCGACAGATCAAAATATGATGATGATGATGATGTTGCTGCTGATCGAAAGGGAAAAGCATTGATGATGATATTGCTGATCGAGAGGTCAAAGTACTGAAGATGTTGCTGCTGATCGAAAGGTCAAGGTGCTGAAGATGTTGTTGTTGATCGAAAATTCAAAGTGTTGAAGATGTTGCTGATCGAAAGGTAAAATTGTTGAAGATGTTGTTGCTGATCGAAAAGTCAAAGTTCTGAAGATGTTGCTGATCGAAAGGTTAAAATGCTGAAGATGTCGTTACTGATCGAACAGTCAAAATGCTGAAGTTGTTGCTGATTGAAAGGTCCAAGTGCTGAAGATGTCGTTGCTAATTGAAAGATCAAATTGTTGAAGATGTTGTTGATCAAAGACTGAAGATCTTGCTGATGATGAAGACTAAATATTGAAGATGAAGACTACATGATGTTGAAAAGCTTCCAATGATTTATAGATGTGTTAGCCTGCTGATGTTGATGATATCCCCTATCTCTACTCTTGTTGTTGTTGATGTTGCTGTAGAATACCCTTCTCGTTAAGGGGGACTGTTGAAATATTGTAACTTTGAAGAATATTCTATATGTACCTTTTTGTGGTCCCCGATGGTCCTACCGGGAGAACCACTTGTATTAGATTGTACCCCGATGCTCCTAATCGGAAGAACTAATAAGATTCATGAGGTAGTCCCCTCTAATTGTAAAGGTGGGTCATCAGCACCCTAGTGTGGGTACTTTAGCCTACATGTGTGAATCAATCCTACATGATTTAAATTGATCCTACATGTCAAATGAGTTAACTTAAGTGAACAGATGAATATAAATAGAGGTGTAGTGCTCCTAATTTGAGACACACACACTCTCACTTGTGTAGCACATTAGTGGAGAAGAGAAGTAGCTAGAGAAGGAGGAGGATCAGGCTTTGATCTCCTTGCTGGTTTTATCTTTTATCCTTTTGGCGCATCTATATTGAGGAATATTTTGCTGGGTTTTTCCCTTTAGGGTTTTCCCAGGATAAATCTTTGTGTTCCTTTTTTATGGTTGTGCTTGTCTATCTTTCAGTGATCCTGTTTATATGCTTTTGTCATGAAAATGAAATGAAATACTGATTTCTTAGCTAAGCATATGAAAATTTAATAGATGGTATATTGTACTTGGATTCAAATGAGTTCCCACCAATCTAAAAAGTTCTTGCCAAAAATCACTCACAATGCTCTTGGGGAACCCATGCAATCTGAAGATTTCTTTGAAAAAATGGTCAGCCACTTGTGCAGCACTAAAAGAGGATGTAACATAAAATAAATGAGAAAAATTATTCAATATATCCACTACCACATATATGCAATCCTTTCCCAAATATTTGGGAAAACCAGTGATGAAATCCATCGATATATTGTCCTGTTTTTGCTCTGGAATGGGCAATGGTTGTAATAAACCAGCTAGGTATGTGAGTTCTGATTTTTTTTTCTGACATAACTTACATTAATTCACATACTTATGAACATCTTCCTTCATCCCCTTCAAATAGAACCTTTTCCTTAGTTTCCTATAGGTTTTGAAGATCCTCGGATGGCCTGCTAGTGGGGAATCATGTGCTTCCTGCAAAACTTTGTACTTAAGCTCTAAATATTGAACCAAGTAAATTATGCCCTTATATTATATCATCCCATTTAAAATTATGCACTTATAATCTCCCATGAGTCCATCTAATACATCCCAAGCAAACTTATCTTTGGAATATTCAACTAGTAGCATGTCTTTCCAATTTTTAGCAATGTCCATGAGAGAAAAAGAGGGTCTTCGAGATAATGCATATGCTACAATGTTATTATTTCCTTTCACATATTCAATATAAAAATCATATGCTTGGATATTTCTTACCTACTTTTTTTGTCTTTCATTTAGATCCATTTGGGTAAGGAAGTGTCTTAGACTATTGTGGTTAGTTTTCACCACAAACTTGTTGCCTACCAAGTATTGTTAGAATATGGCCAAGGCATGCATGAGGGAAAAAATATATTTTTCATATATGGATTAAATATTTTCATGAGGCTGCAACTTTCTGCTCTCAAAGGATATAGGGTGTTGGCCTTACTTTAGGACAACCCCTACTCCTCCACCTGAGGCATCACATTCAACAACAAAAGGCTTAGAAAAATAAGGTAATGCAAGTATGGGACAACTACTCATTTCCAATTTCATTTTTTGGAAGGCCTTTTCAGCCTCTTCATTCCACTTGAAATCATCCTTCTTAGTCAAATTAGTGAGTGGAGAAGTCAACTTGGAGAACCCTTTCACAAACTTCCTGTAGTATGCACATATTCTAGTGAACCCTCTTAATTTTGTGATGTTTTTTGGTGATGGACATTCTAAGATAGCCCTAATATTTTCCATGTGCACTTTCACTCCATATTTCCCAATAATGTTCCCAATATATAATAGTTCTTTCATCCCAAATTCACATTTAGACATCTTAGCATACAAAGACTGTTCTTGCAAAGTTTTAAACACAATCTCTAGGTGTTGTAAGTGCTCTTCCCAAGTTTTACTGTAAATGATAATATCATCAAAGAAGACTAAAAAAAAAGCATTCTAATATGCTTGAAAAATATTCTATTCATACATTCTTGAAATGTAGCTGGATCATTAGTCAACCCGAATGGCATAACAATAAACTCAAAATGACCATAATGACATCAAAAAGCAGCCTTTTGTACATCTTCCTCCTTCATCCTAATTTGGTGATAACCAGATCTACGATCAATTTTGGAAAAGTAATTAGCTCCAAATATCTCATCCATGAGCTCATAAATCCTAGGAATAGGATACCTATTCATCATGGTCTTCTTGTTCAAAGCTCTAAAGTCTATACATATCCTCAAAGTTCCATCTTTTTTCTTTACCAACACTACTGAAGAAGCATAAGGGCTAGAGCTTGGTCTAATGAGTCCCAAATCTAAGCATTCTTGAATGGCCTTATCAATATCATCTATGAACTTTTTGGGATGTCTATAAGGTGATATATAAATGGGTGAAGTGCCCTCTCCAAAACAATGTTACGCTCAACCCCCCTATCAGGTGGTCTACCATGTGGAAGATCTCTGAAAATTTTTTCATATTTGTGAAAAAGTGTCTCTATATCCTTTGGGTGTTTAATGACTATGATTTTTGGCTTGGGAGAGTTGATATAACATTCAGAATCCCATTCTATATCACCATTCCTCAATATATATCTCTTACTATTGCAATTTACTACCTATTTTGGGTAAGTGTGCTGCGCTCTCACAACCCTTAGTACACATGTTGAATCTTGAAATTTCATTTCAGGAATTTGATAATTTACTGAGTTATCTCCTATATAATACAGCCATTTCACTCCCAAGAATACATTAGTATCAATAAAATCAACCACATAAAAACTATCAACAAAAGTATAGTTACATATGGTGACTTGCAGCTTTGGAACCCATGTGTTGCATTGCATTGTGTTGTGACATGGAATGACAACTGTGAAGCCATCGAATGGTTCAATTGGTATATTTATTTTCTCCATCATCTCTACATTAGTGAAATTATGTGTAGCTCCTCCATCTACCAAAACTGGAGGTCTTTGTCACAATACCACGCCCTTGCATCGAATAGTGTGATAGCAAGGCACTCCTGAAAGTACTGCCATTCTTGCTTTGTCCGGTGAACGTTGTTTTTCTTCTTCAGCTGCTGTCTCATATTCCTCCTATTGATCTGAAATGTGCCCTTCTTCATCCGTACCCCCTTCATACTCATCATTATCAGAAAATACTTCTATGTATTGAGATTTTCCTTTAGCACATTTATGCCTCGGTGTCCATGGTTGGAAGCATGTGAAGCACAATTTTTTCCTTCGAAGTTCATCCCTATTTTGTACTTCTTTCTTATTATTTTCAGATGTATCTATTTTCCAAAACTTCTTATCAGGTGCATTGTTTTTCCAAGTCTTTCTTTCAAATCTGAAGTTAGGTTTGGGAGGAAATCTTGTTCTAGGAAGCACATTTTGAAGATCTCTAGTCAAGCTCATTGCATCATTTAAGTTAGTAGGCTTGTGGGATTTGACCAAACATTTTAAGGGATTTGACAAAAATTCAGTGAAAATAAATACTAACCTTCCCATATATACATTAGCCACCTTAATTGATAATCTTTGGAATTCCAACATATACTCAATAGGAGTCCCTACCTGCTTCAATTGTGCTAGTTCTTTGAAAGACAATTATAGATATTTTTTCTCAAACCTTTCTAATACCTTGTAAACAAATTCTCCATATGTTTTAACCTGATCATGACCCAAGGTTTTCAGTCCATGGAACCACCATTCATTGGCATCTCCATCCAAGTGAAAAATATCCATTTGTAAATCACCTTCTTCCACCATTGGATTCAACTAAAAATACACATCCGATTTTTGCACCCAGGTGTTAATAGAACTTTGAGATGAACCATCAAAATTAGGAAGTGGCACTTTACCTATGGAACAATTAATTTTTTTTTTTTGGTGTAGAGACTTATTGTCCTCCTTATTTCTGACTTTGCTAGCCATGGTGAAGTACTGCTCAAATGTTATACTTCTCCTACACTTTTCATCCAATTTAGCCCATTCTTTTGTTATTGCATCAATTTCAAATTGAATGTTAGTATCTTATTTGGGAATAATAAATTTAGGTGCAGTAGGCCTTGGTATGGTCTGAAATTCATGGGATCTATTATGAGGTCCTATTCCTAAGAAAATGTGCTCACCCATTGTCTTCTTTTCTACTAATTGTGAACTACCACTATCTCCTATTATCCCTTTGCTTCCCATTTGACTGGCCATAAATTCGAATCCTTTTGCTATATGTTGGGTCATATATACCATATTTCAGGTCATGTCCTTGGATATTTATTCAAACAGGGGTTTTATAAGTTTGAGATACTCCATTTTCTCCTTAGTGTAGTCTTCTCCCTCGTGAGCCATAGCTTTAGTCAAAGGTACCTTTTTTTCTTCTAGTTCTTCTTCTACAAGCTGAGCACCTTCCAATTCAGATTCTAAGGGTGGTGGTTTATTGATTTGAATAAAACCACAAGGTTCCAATTCCATGCTCTAATACCACTGTAATGTCCCTTTTTTAAAATGTTTACCAAAATGCCCAATTTTCCAATTTTTTCACAATTTTGGCTCTTGACTAGTTTTAGTGTCTTGGTCTCCAAATTAGCCCAATTGCCCCAACATATTTATATAAGGTGTATGAATGATATAATAACTTAATTATTATATTCAAGGATGTATTATGGCACTCCAATCACTTCTGTAAGTTTGTACTAAATTCTGAACAAGATAGATGATTTTACTGGCAATTTTGGGCTCAAATCCCCCTTCGGGGTAACTGGTACAAATGGCTTACCAAATGTGTATAAACCCACTAGTATTATTAAATTGAATCAGGGGATGTGTATAATACATTATTATAGACTCATATGAATAACCAATTGACTCATATCCACTATCTCTCTCTCTTCACAATAACAATTTTCACAAATGATCAAAAGGGTCTTCTCATGGATGATCCCTGCATTTTATAAACAATATTGGTATTATAAGGTTCCAAATCCATATATAAACCAAATAAAAGTTGAATTGGTGTGACTTACCATGCTATGCCATGTGGCCTGTCTCTTCACCTTCCCTCTTCTCCCAAATTCGAGTAGGAGCCTCTTGGCCTTCTCCAACTCCCATGAGCGCCCTCTAAGATGCTCGTTTCAGGCCTAACATGTTAGATATGTCAAATGTAAGCATTTATATCTGACATGTGTCATAATTGTAATAGAATATCCATAATTGGTGTCATATATGTCATAAATGTAAGGGGAATCTAGCCAAGTGTCCATGAAACTCCCATTTGGCTCTTCCTCTCCCATATAAGTTACAATTCATCCGAAATTTGACCTATGAAATATATGGAAAAGTATATTAACCTTATAATCCATCCAAAAACATTAGGCTTCCCATATATTCAAGATTGCAAGAGGAGGATGCCATTTAACATAGGAATTCTAGCTTGAGTGGGACCCATAGTCTCCATGTGTCTCCATTCTCCATAGCCATTTAATTTTTCACTTGCATTCATTTAATTAACTCCATTAAATAAAAATTTATTCCTTATGATGTCTAAACACCATTTATTAGCTCCCTTATTAACGTCCCAATGTTTCCACCCAACCTAGGAAACTATTAGGATTGATGGAATTTTCTTGCTATGCAATTATTTGAATGGGGACATTACATAATAAGTGAAAATGGGAAATATTGAGGGAAGTAATTGGACTAGTGGTATCCAAGTGATCCAAGGAAGACTTATCACATAATAATCTAAAAAAAATGCAACCCAATGGGGGAAAGCTGCCAAACTTTGATATAAGGTGGAGTCAGAAGACACTGTTATGATACGATCCTATGGATTTTTAGCTAGCTCAAGAAAGCAAATGCTCGATGGTGTTTTCAATTTTAGAGAGTCTGAAAACAAGAAGAAGACTCCATTGTGGTCTCTTTTTCGTATGTAGTCTCATGAGTCTGAAAAAGGATAAAAGTGCACGCAGGAGAGCTCTCTCAACCTTTGGGGAAGGAAGACTTATTTACCGTTGGTAGTCCAATTAGGATGGAAAAGGTTAAACCTATACTGATTGGACGATCATTCAAATAATTTATGAGCATGAACGAAACCAAGTTTGCTTAGAAATATTTTCTTGATGATAAGGCTAGAAAAGAGCTTAAAGACAACCCTTGATGATATTTTTTGTAAAGTTCAGTCCCAATGCTTGATAAAGCATTAAAGGATGCAAAGGGAAACGTTTATGGCCTTAATGCACCAAGGTGGTATTATTTTGATGATAGTCTACATAGTCTAAAAGAGGATAAAATATGCTACATAGACGCCCTTTCAAATACTTTAACAAGTGTGAAAGAAAGCAAGCATGCTCAACAATCTTTTCATTTTTTTAAGAGTAAAAAAAGAGATTAACAGAAACTCCATAGTGGAGATTCACGTGGTGGCATGCAAATTGAGGTGGATTATGGGAAATGGCCTAGAAAATCATAGTGAGAATGTGAGACAAGGGTCTCATCAAAAGATAGAGGAAGAAAAACCAAACTCATTGGTGTAAACGACGTCCCAAACGGAATCTGGATGACCCTGTGGCATACGAAAGAAAAGTAGACCCAATGGAGGCCTATAAACAAGAGGTGACCACATGCCATGTGTCATTGTTACAGTTCATTGCTGAGTTGGAGTGGAGGAAACCAGAGCTCTTTTGTTGATTTCTCTCATTCTGACTGGTGTTTTTCAGATTCATGACTTGCACGTGAGAGTACTCGTCCAAACTATCCTTTTCACTGGTTTACATTTGTTTTTTGATCGTCCAGGTGCCCCTGTCGAGCTGGAAGGGTTCGTAGGTCCGGGTTGCACTTTCAAGGGAAAATTCATGACCTGGGTCACACTTAATGGCCAAATAGTCATGACCTAGTCACACCTATCAAAGAGATAGGTGCGACCTGGGTCGGATCTATCCAGAAAAAGAGTGCAACTGAGTCGCATCTCTTCGGTGACTAAGCACAACTTGGGTTGCTCAAAAAGGATAAAAAGATGCGAATTCATCCCTAGATGAGGTCTTTTATGTGAGATTGATCCTGATAGGGATTTTTTTAATGTGTAGGATGCCCTGACTGGTGTGGAGAGAGCGGGATATTGGGATCTTGCGGGGGCAGGCCATGATAAACGCAGGAGTGTAGGATACGCTTTCCTGAAGTGGGTTGTTGAATTACTTTCAAGTTCCACTTATGAGGACCACAAGACTATTACTAGAGATAGTGGTGAGTTTCTAGGATACGAACATAGAGTGCTTCATTATCCAGGGGGAGTGGCTTGAGATCATGCTCCATGACGTTTACTTTCTGATTAGGCCCTCGATGCTGGGAGTGATCGGCGACATGATGTCGAAGATCACACATGGGGTGACACTAGATGATCTCTATGAGAGGCATTACTATGCCTCTGCTGCTGTGCGTGTGTCATACCTGATTTGTGACATTGAGAGTCTCTTGAATTGGGAGGTTGCAATGATGGTGCTGTAGATATTGCGGTCCTCTGGGATGCACAAGATCTTCAGGGGGAAGCTCCATATTGTGGAGCGTGTGATGGCATGCAACTACTATGGGTGGGCCCAGATGTATTTGACCATGGTTCGACATTCACTCAACCACACCAGGACTTTGGGAGGGGATTTTTGTTTCCCCTCTTTTTTGTGCTCTTTCTTTTTCAAGAGTTTTTCGACCCTTCGAATGCACTTGGAAGTGGGGGATGGTGGGCCTCAGGAGTCTCGGATGTGAAGATGGAGTGAGATGTTTATCCAAGAGGGAGGCGTCTTAGTGGGTGGATTAATTACTTGAGATCTTTTATCACAGTAGAGGTAGCTTCCAGTCCTCATCGAGGAGTACCGATACATAGGGATGGACTACAGGGGAGATCCGGAGATGCCTCGACCTCTAGGACATGCCTGGGGACCAAATTATATGTGTACATGATGTATTGTGTGATTTCATTTATATATAGTTCACTATCTTAGTGGTAGCTATTTTATGTTTATGACATATGCTAATGATGTACTGTGTGTATGTGCAGATGTCAGACCACAACCACCTATAGGTTACGAGCGACAGAGGGGTAGGGTGGAGGGGATAGATTGCCCCGCTCAGGGGTGATGAAGTGTCTTGAGCTCTCTTCATCGTGACATAGAGAGGCTGCTAGATGGAGTTACTGATAACATATGGCAGCACTTTGATGATGATCTGATCACTTCCTGTTACCACGTGCCTCGTGAGTGGATCCCCTTGATGAAGAGGATCATACTCGTGGTTGAATATGTTCGAGCGATGGCCCAAGGTGATGCGCCAATGGATGAGGAGGAGGAAACATTGGAGGATGCAAAGTTGGAGGACCAGGAGGAGGATTCTGATTAGCGGCTAGTGGTGTCCCCTTGTGTGGTGGTGCACTAGGATTTTTGTATTGATATGTATGCTCAGCTAAGAAAGCTTATGGAGCTTCTCATTTTGTACTAAACACTATGACATGATATATATATATATATATATATATATTTATGCACGTGGATGCACTTTTGTGGTTTTTGTGTGAGTCTTGTTATGATGAAAAATTCCTAGATGATGTATGTTACATATGTATGCATGATTATATGGTGATGCATGATGCAATTTTTTATTTCCTATATGCGATGATGACTACCCCACTCTAGAACATATTTAGGAATTTGGTATTCCAAATTATTGAGGTTTCTGGGAACATCTATGAATGTGATGGATTCAAAATTTCTAACCAACTATTTAGCGCACAAGAACTTTCTAAAGAGACAAGGATCGTGTACTCGGTAGTAGTTGTTCAACTGGGAGACAAGCAGCTGGGAGTCTAAGAAGACATCAAGGTGACGAATATCCAACTGGAGGGAACCTTCTAGGAGACCAATGACACTATCATACTCAACCTCGTTGTTAGTAGCAATTCCAACACACATTCCATCGATATGGATCAACTCATGTAATGGGGAATAGATAACCCATGCAGCCGAGGAAAGATTAGGAGACCATCTAATTTCTTCATCAGCGAATCCAATGTAGCAACACAAGGTACGATCCATCTGGAGAAGTCAAGGAAAAAAATTGTAAGACTCATGTTAAGAACCATGTAAAACAAAAAACAAATATTGTACTACAAGTGACTCATGGTAGTGACCTTAGGCGTAGAACCTATTAAGGTAGAGCCTATTGCGGGGATTCTTCAAGAGGTGGCCATCTGAGTCAGCAAGAATATATTCCCCCGTACCAAGTAAGCGGTTGACAACATAAGGGTCATACCACATGGATTAGAACTTCCCTTTTCCCAACTTATCGTTGGATTCATCATAAACAAGGACTAGATCTCCTTCGCTAAAGGTGCGAGGGTGGACATGGGAGTCAAAATGTGACTTCGACCGTGTTTTAGCTGCATCAATTGCTTGGAGAGCATCACGACAGTCCTCATTGGTCTGTTCAAGCAGAATAGGGAATTCTTCTAATGGAAAAGTATTGGGGAGGAGCTCTACGACAAGGAAGAGTGACAAAATATGGCACTCAATGGGAAGTACATACTCAACACCATGGACTAAGTGGAAAGGATTAACGTCGATGGTTTTTTTTCTTGATGTCCGGTAAGCCTAGAGAGCTGAGAAGAGAATATGGTACTAGTTGGTTTTATGGTTTCCTATCATCCACTGGAGCATGGTTTTGATGATCTTATTGACAGCTTCAACTTGTCCATTTCTTTGAGGGTAGTAAGCAGAGGAGTACTGGTGTTCAAACTTCAACATGGTTGAAATATCGGTCCAAACCACATCTTCAAAGTAATGACTGTGGTATGAAACTATTTGTTGGGGGACACTGAACTGTGTGATGACGTGGTTGAAAAATAAATGCACCGCCATGTAGACCTTACAATTGAATGTAGGCATGGCCTCAAGCCATTTAGTGAAATAATCGACGACCATGATGATGTAGTTATGGCCGTCGACCGAGGTAGGATTACATGTCATGAAATCAATCACCCATTTGCAAAAGGGACCGACTGTGACCACCAGATGCAATGTCATAGCGGGAGTCCTTGATTTTGGAGCAAAGAGATGAAAACTATGGTAGTTTTTGACTTCCTCGATGCAATTGAAAAAAATGGTAGGCCAAAAATAACCGACACAGAGAATATTTTGGGCAGTAGCCAAACTAGAGAGGTGGCCACTGCATGCTCCACTGCGACATTCATTAAGGAAATTTTCAGCCTCGTCATAGGTGGGGAAATGATGTAATATGGTATCAACACCATGATGGTATAGAACATCCCCAATGAACAGATGGTGAGCAACTTGGTGTTGGATGTGTCATTGATCTTCGCGGCTTAGGTGAGCCCCAAATTTTTGGGTGCGCAGGTATAGGAGGATGTCCCCATACCATGGATCCGATATGGAAATGACAAATAAGAATTCATCAGGAAGGTTGATCGCAATCGATGGTGATGCAGACAATGGAGGAAGGTCTTTCATCAGTGTTGTTAACGCTAAATATTTTTTGCTCTTATTGACAACAAATTCCAAGTTGAACTCTTGAAGAATGACAACCCACTTGGCAGCGCGACCTTGTAGAAGGCGATGACTCAAGAAATATCTCATGGGGTTGGAATCAACCACGACTCTAGTGTGGTTCAAAAGAATGTAATAGCATATCTTTTGGATAGAAAATACAATGGAGAGGGCCATCTTCTCTTCATGTGAATAACATAAAGGGGGACTGATCAACTTCTGACTAACGTAATAAATCACATGCTCTTGAAAAGCACTGTACTCTTGGGCAAAGACTCAAGTGATGGCATTTTTGGATGTCGACACATAGAGAATGAAATCCTTGGTGAATTTGGGTACAGACAATAACAGGGCAGATGCTAGAATTTTTTTTAATGTGTAAAAATCATCTTGTTCATGCTTATCCCAAACAAAAGGAATGTTGGTACGAAGCAGTCATAAGAAAGCACGAAATTTTGTCACATAATTCGGAATAAAACAACGAAGGAAGTTGGCCTTTCCTTGAAGACTCTACAGCTGGCATAAAGTACGTGGTGAGGGAAGTTCTAGAATGGATTGAACCTTGAGAGGGTCAACCGCAATCCCTCTATGAGAGATGATAAACCCAAGTAAATGACCAATTGGGACACAAAACACACACTTGAGAGGGTTCAAGCAGATTTTGTATTTGCGACACTGCAAGAATACTTATCACAAGTTGTCTAGATGCTGTGAATGCTTCCGTGAGAGAGTGGTGAGGTCATCGAAGTAGACCAATATGATGTGGATAAGGTCATTGAAGTAGACCAGTACGATGTGGATAAGGTCACGAAGAAGAATATCATGGATCATTGAAAAGTGGCTCCAACATTTTTAAGGCCAAACGACATGAATCGATATGCAAACGTACCCTAGGGGGTTGTTAAAGTAGTTTTGTACTAGTCTTCTTTCTGGATTTGAATTTGGTTATACCCAAAGAAACCATCCATGAATGAAAAGAACTCATGTCTAGCGTAGGCATCAATGATTTGGTGAATGACTGGAGTAGGGAATTCATCTTTGGGACATAACAAATTCAAGTCACAAAAATCAGTATAGATGTGGATGGTACCCTTTTTTATTCACAAGAACATGATTAGAAACCCGAGTTGTATACACGATGGGGTATATGAAACCTGTTGTGCGCAGTTTCTTAATCTCTTCTTTGACTGCAGTGGCCTTTGAAGGGTAAATTGGTATTTTCTTTTGACAAACAGGTGCCACATTAGGCCACGTGTCGATATGATATTGTTCAACTATAGATGGATCCAACCTAGGAATCTTGGTATAAGACCAAGCAAAGATATCACAGAATTCCTGAAAAATTATTTTGTAGGAAGTGACTTCTTCATGGGAGCATGACGCTCCATGTGTGATATTTTCAACAACCTCAGGGTTGGTTGATATATTCACCTTAATAGTTGGTGAAATGTTGGCCATGCTACCCTCTTCAAAGGCATCGAGATCTGGAATGGGGTTTTTGAACCAGTCCACCTTACCATATATGAAGTCCTTGGATTTGATTGAATACTGATCCAATGATGATAGAGGTTCCTTGGGGATAAAAAATGAGCGATGGTGCATATCATCCCAAAAATATTTAGGAGACAATAGAACTTCAAGGATCTCCTCATCATTGTTGAAACAATGATTGGATAGATCAGAAGTATCATCTATGGTGGAGGAGACGGAAGGGCCGATGAGTTGGAAATCATGTATATGGTGGTAGTGTTTTAGGAGGAATACAAAGGGTGGATTTCCTCAATGATAGTGATTTCAGACTCACGAGATTGTTTCCAAAGACCGTGAAGGACATACCAATACTCATGCAAGTTCGGGAAATGGTGTGAATAGTGGCCGTACAAACTGCAAATCATGCACAAATGGTTGGTCCTCAAAGACTTGTCCTTGACCTCTGGTGGAGTTGAGACGATGACTACTGGAGTGTCATCAGTTCTATCCATAGTGTCTATGTGTGTGCGCAAGATAGGTATCTCTAGGAATTTTTTAGTTGCTTTAACATGGACATTGCACAAAGCGTAAGGTGGATTCAGATGAGGCTCAGTTATTGCTTTAGTGGTCTTGCCCCTAGCCTTCTTTGGGAGAGGAGGGGAAGGTTTGGGGATAGAAAGTGTGTTCAATGGGACCATAGGAGGGAGTGACTGTATCTCAATTGGTTGGAACAAAGTAAACAAAACTTAAGGCATTGGAGGTGGGGTAGGTGGTTCACGGTACAACACAGGAATCCCCAACGTAAAATTAGGTAAATTTAGAGTATCAATGACAAGATAACTCACGATGCTGGATGGTGGGAATAGGAAGGGAATCATGTGGATAGGGAATGAAACCCAATAATTCTTGGGTGACAGTGGTTGGGGTTGCAGCTGATTTTGTGGTGTGGTTAGGATGGTACTGGACGAGATAGTACACAACTCTGTTGTGTTAGTCAACATGAGTGAAGGAGGCATAGATGGGAAGATGTCTTCCATAGGCACTTCGACAAACAATCTAGGGCCCACATAAGATAAGGAATGGATGGATACGTTGTCGATGGTAGTATCAATGGTAGGGATGACATGTTCTGGTGTGGCTAGTCCTTGTGGATTGTAGTAAGTTAACTGGTTGATTGTTATGATATTTCCATCATGAGGTAACATAAGGAGTCAAAAGACAGTGGACGCCATGACTCATGGCATACATGTAGCTACGTCCCAAGAGGAGGTTATAATCAATTTGGGCATTAATGACCTCAATTTCAATCAAAATCATTTTATCAGCTAATGAAATAAGAACATTTGGAAGAATTCCCTGGGCCTTTGTAGAGTGACCATCATAGGCGTGGAGGATGGTAGTGGATGGGTGGAGGGTAGGGGACCCAAGTTTCTGCCAGACAAAATTTGACATAACATAGGTTGATGCCCCTTCATCAATGATACATCGATGCATGACCATATTCTGAATTACGACTGAAATTTGGAAGGTGATGATGGATGGCATTCTAGTTTGTCCTTGATCCAGATCAAACGTGATCAACCTAGAATCTGTGGGATCCACAACACCTAGTGCGAATAACAACACTTTGCGCTATGTCGGGAAAGTTTGAGCACTTCTAGAGTGGACATGGTTGTAGGTGATTGGGCCAAGTCATTAACGGTGCTATAATTTAGGGTAGCTCGAGTAGTTGTGTTGTTAGCGATATGTCGTATAGGAAATCGTGGAACTCTGGCCACCCCATCAGTAGGGGGTGTAGTAAGTGGAGAGCAATTCTGGAAGTGTTAGAAGTAGATGTCGCTGATGGGTCAGTGGTTTTCGTGGTGGAAGCGTAATAGTTGCAACTAGTCTGGAGGTTAAGTTATTCAATTGAGAGTGTCATCAAGTGATGGACATGAGTCTCGGCAGAAGTAGCCACGACGGGAGCTGTAGGAGAAGGTGGGACAAGGGTGTGGTTGCAACCAATACTCAATGTGGTAATGGGTTTTGGAGCACCATAGGTGGAGGACCCAATGGTGCTAGGTTGGGTTGAGCTTGGGTTGTGGCATTGGCATCCTGTTTAGATTCATTTTGGACAAAATGTTGGAGACTAGCCATGTGAGGGAACAGATGCATATAGTGACTGTGGGTGTTACACAAGGAACACAAATTATTAGTCAATAACTATGGGTTCTTTCTCGGTTGGTCAGGATGTTGGGGGTACTGTGCTAGTGGATTGGCACCATTGTTGTTGTAGGGGTTAGGAGGTTGGCCGCCTCCTTGTGGTTGATTATTACCTCGGTTTCTTCCTTGGTTTTTCTTACCCTGCCCTTATTGGTTGTGAGGGGAAGGTTCTGTTGAACAAAAACCTGTCCTGTGGAAACCCAAGGGGACAGGGTTGGAGCTGGGGGAGATTCAAATATGATCATTGGGCTTGAATATGGCTGTGCGAGCCAATTTGGCCCATGGGCTTGCTGATTTGGCGCAGGATGTGCATAGGAGGAGGTGGCTCCAAACTGAGCCATCATCCATGAGTAATCGAGGATATGTTTTGGTTGCACAACACTATGGGTGTTTCCTGAGTGTGGTGGCATTATAGGGGGTGCACATAGTACTGAGGGTGCTCTGTGATAGAGCCGATGACACCATCTGCAACATGGGATGCCCCTGGTGTATCGTGGTGGGAGGTGCCGACACAGGGAGCATCCGGTATGATGGTATATAAATACCCAAAATGAGCGTAGATTAGGTCGAACTATTGATCCTTTAAGATGGAATCCTCCTCAGGTTGGGGTCACTAACAGGAGATGTCCTTGGCTATGGTGGGAATAAGGGATTTAAAAACTAGTCAAGGAAGATCATGTCATCCAGTTGGATCTTACACAGGCTACGTTGTCGCCGCCACTCATGGATGTGGTCGATGATGTGGGTAGCTATATTTTTACAGAAGGATAGAAGGATCTCCACTCCCTCATCATATCGGATGGGTAGTTGAAAGTACTGGAGGAAAATGGAGGCTAGTGAAAAGAAATATGGGTAGAATGCATCTGCCAGTTCGATATACCTTTTCATAGCAACACCCGTAAGTGTGTGTTGTAATAGCCTCATCCTGACGTAGTCATCCACAATGTTGTTTGATGAATACGATAAATGGAAAGACATGATATGGTTTTGGGGGTCCTCCCCTGCCTTTCCATAAAAATTCAGGATGTTTGAAGGAAGTTTGGTTGACATGGGAGGCCAATGAGGTTGATGACTAATGGGGTCATTTGTTAACCTAGCGAAATCCGACAAGTTAAAATGAGCCATAAATGGTAGGTAGACTCGAGATTGGATCGAGACGAACCAACAATGTCATTGGAATTTATAGGATTATGATGTCCCTGCATGGTTGGGGGTATATGAGGTTGAATTCCTAGTGCAGGGATAGTCGAAATGGTCGTGCAAGGGTCTCTACCCCTAGGTATGCAAGGTGGTACAGTAGGAATTGTGGTTGCTGGTGCGGGGCTGCCACTAATGGGTAGCATACCTACATAAGCATGAGCAGTGGTAGTACCACTGGTAGGAATTCCCATGATAATGGGTGGCAAGGACATAGTTCCACCACCACTTCCCCCTTCGAAGAAGGGATTGGGATTAGTGCCATCCATGGGGCTAGATAGTGCAGTGAACATATTCAGTTTAGAGTGGTAGGATTCCAAATAGTAATCAGAGGCAATGTGTCCTTCTGAAGGTGAGGAGGGTTTTCGAAGAGGGCTTCGACGGTGACGGTATAAAGAACCAAACTGAGGGGAGTTCCCCCTAATTCGATGGGAATACCAAGTTGAAGAAATCATGGTTGTAGTAGTAACAGTTAATGAATTTGGACCACGGTTTAAATAGGCTTCCTATTGGCTCAAAAATAGTCACTCAACCACCAAGACTATGGGTATCTAGTTAAGCTGGTGGGGGTCTTTTCCCCATTCACTTGGCAGGTCCACTCAATGGCCAACTACTTTGGGGTTCTCGTGGTAGTCCTCACAATGAGTTTTAGGGAAAATCCCAAGTACTTCCCATAGTTGTTGTGGATGAGACCTATGTCCCAAACCGAATTTTATTAAGTAAATTTAGTTACTTTTAGGGTTTTGCTCGGGGTCATGAACCGAGCTTGTTTGATTATTGGTGTGAGTATGTGCGCACTTGTGTATGAAACTTTTAATTTCAAATATGAAATAAATAAATAACAATGGATTTACTAGAAGAAACAAGCAAAGGGATGTACCAAAGCAGGTCTGAAAGGTAAAACAAGATCTGAAAAAGGTGCAAGACAAATAAGGATCTAAAAATAGGTGACTGACTATTATGTTTGCAAATCAATAGTGTGACTACCTAAACTTTGTATCCTTCAAATAAAAGAGGGATTGTTGGGCTCTCAACAAAGTGGAAACAAGTCCACCCATAGATCCAAATGTCAAACCCCAAGTGCCCAATGATCAACAAGGAGGATGCTAATGCCATGAGGGCCCCAATAGTATACCACTCCCTGTAGCCTCCAAAGTCACTTGTTTTTAGTAGAAGAGAAGACCTAGGAGGGTGATGACCGAGTAGAGGAGGAGGGGCCAAATAAGTAGGTTAATTTCGAACTTATAAAATGTAGATAAAGCAGGAAAACAGAAGCAAACCGTCTCAAAAACAGATAGTTCACACTTAACAGGTGAACAGGTGCGATTGGGTCACTCAAATAGGAAAAACAGAGGCATCTGGGTCGCTTAAACAGGAAAAAAAGGTGTGACTTGACCCTGTGAGGGAAGTCACGGTTTATGGGGGTAAGGCCACGACCTAGGTCATGTCTTACATGAAAAAATGTGTGACTAGGTCATGGATTCTGGCCCGAAAGGTGTGACTTGAGTCGTACAGGAAAAAATCAAGAAAAGCAAGCTGACAGGGGCTGAGGGGGGCTGGCACTGGTGTCATACAGGTTCGTATCAGGCACTGGTGATTAGTAATGGTTGTGAGTAAAAACAAAATAAACACCTGCAAAACAAGGGATCAAAGAGGATCGACCCAGTATAGTTGCCAAAACTGTAGCGGGGTTTTCACCCCTACTACGTGCAAAAGCACCTCCCTTCTGTCAATGAGACAGTAAGTTAGAGATCATGGAAGAAAGATATTGCAGAAAATAATATTAGTAAAACAAAATAAATAAGAAAACATGATTAAACTAAATAAAATCAAAAAACATGAAAATGATACCCTCTTTTTCTGAAAATGGGCCACCGTGCCTGATCTTGGAAATGGACCGCCTCTCCACATGCTGGTTGGTACGACGGATGTCTCAATGTACTGGATGGAAGATGGTGGGGCTAGGGAATTATTGGAAAAAATGGTGTGAATACTTTGAGAATAATGGTTTCTCACTGTACTCACGGAATAGAATAATGAAGAAAGGGATAAGAATCTTGTTGATGGAGACCTTCACACTATTTTATAATAAGTTTTTAGGTTTTTCGTCCTTTTCTCTCTTTTAGGGTTTTGGAACCCTAGTTAGGTTTTTAATCCTTATTTAGGGTTTTAAGCCCTTTTTTGGGTTTTTATGTCCTTTTTGGGTTTTTTAGCCCTTTTTTGGGTTTTTAGCCTTTTTTGGGTTTTTAGCCCTTTTTTGGGGTTTTAGCCTTTTTTTGGGTTTTTTTTGGCCTTTTTGTGGGTTTTTTGGCCTTTTTGAAAGATAATGAAGGTAAACCATAGTTGTGAAGGTCAAAGGTAAGGGGAAAATGGTAGGAAAATGATGTATGTATGTGGTTTATACCATGTATATCTAGGTGAGAAATTTTTTGCGTTAACAACTTTTGAACCAAAACTTGTATTTCGATACTAGGAAAAAGAGTTCCATGTTCATGTCGATGCATCATCTGTTGTGATCGCCATGGTATTGGCATAGCTTGGTGAAGGATCAATTAATTTGATCATCCCATTGCCTTCACTAGTAGGAACTTATCAACTGTAGAGAATAATTATACCACAACAGAGAGAGAAGTGCTAGTGATGGTATATGCATTGCATAAATTTAGACACTATTTACTGGGTGGATATTTCAAGATGTACACTAACCATTCTGTTGGGCACTCTATATACTCATTAATTACTAAACAAGAAGAGTGTTTAATATTTAATTTTCAACACTAGGAAAGTATGTTATTTCAAATGCAATTAGCAAAGTATATGCATAGACATTTTTAGTAGTTGATAAGTAAAATGAAAGTGACTCAGTTTTGATTACTGTTCAGCCAACTTAGCTCCTTGTAAGAAATCAAAGTAACATTACCCATATAGGAATTGAAAAGAACTTCTATTTCCTATCATACTAATATGATAGTTTATGATCTAAAGAGAAATCCACCTAGGATTACTTTTGTAGGAAATGAAAGTCTAATCTACCAAATTAGAAAGATCTCTACTAATTAATCAAACAACAAATTCATCGAAGAAAAGGAATTATCTAATTAGGAAAACACTATAAAGTTAAACAGCGCACACAAAGGGGCTAAGCAAGTCTGTAAGAACTACTACACACTTTTTCATAATACGAAAGACTAATTGCACAGTCAATTGTATCACCAAATCACCTACAACAAACCAAAGGAAAACCAACACATGTGATCACTAAAAAAATGCAGTTGCAGCTAACCATGAAAATATATCAACTTAAATTCCACACTTAAACAGAAATAAAATAAACTACAACATCTAAACTACCAGGAACTATGTTAGAAGGCGGGACCAAGCCTTCAAACAGAGATGCCGTTGAAAACTCACAAAGGGTGGAACAGATAAATAATGTGAATTGTCACTCTTTTATTAATATAAGAATTGCAGTTACATGAACACGAACTCTGGTGTGTCTCTTACAACTTGCGAATGAACCAAACCCTTGGCTATCCCTGCCTACATATATTTATCCAAGAACAAAGCTAATATGTTACATAAATTTCGGGAAACCATGAAGATATTTGATCTTCAGGTTGTCAAATTATCGACACAATTGCAACTAACAATCCTTGCACAAAATCATCTCGGGAATAGATAAGCTGTTACTTCAAGCTGTTCCATGAAATGACATCCACATCAACTTGTGGAAGATTTTCAGGGAGTTTCATTTGCAACCGTGGAAGCATAACCGAGATTCCTTCTACATTTAAGGTTGACCACATCGTTTGAGTAGGTAGTTGAGGCCAAGAGGGACTAACTTCCAAATATGATGAGATGTTGCAGTTGTGCCACCTAGATATGACAAACTATTGTTGTGGAACCACCTATGATTTTGAATCTTTCTTTCAAAGAATGGACAAATAAACAAAACAAGAGGTAAATCCATGCTTATAAATAATAAAAAGAATAAAACAAAATAATAGATAACAATTTATACCTGATATGTTTTATGCTTGTTTGTATGAGAAGGATAAGGATTCTATTGCAAAACATGGGTGAAAATAAGGGAAAAGAATAGAACAGAGTATGGAAAAAAGGGGAAAATCCAGGACCAAACATCTCCCCCTAGCTATATCTTGTCCTCATGCAACAACTTGAACTAGTCTAAGTCTGAATCAGAATCAAGACTCCTCCTGTGAAAATTGATGAGGTTAAATGAGGGTTCTGGTGCCTTTTCTAGTTGCAAAAACCCATTACTCATAATCAGAGTACCCCAAAATTATCTCTCATGTTTCTTGGTCATCCTATAGATTCCCTTATAGCTCATGTTTGGTCACAAGATAAGAGGAAATATAAACCTTAGGCCCAACTAGTTCAGGCCACAACACTCCATACATTGATTATAGCCAGGTACTCTAGACAGGGCATATTTAAAATTGTCAAAACAAAATGGATCTTTTTCCCTTAGAGCTATAGGGGAAAATTCTCATCTTTGGTTGCTTCCATTTAGATCAATGTCCTATTGATGAGAGATCATATTGACACAATTAGAGATAACTCGTTGTTGAAATTCAACCAACTACTAAGCTTTATCTGGAAATGCAAGGTTTCTCTTATTCCTAGCAATCAAAAAGAGAGGGGCTCTGATCCGGATTTATGCGTGAATGAAATGAAAGAACATATATAGAATCATAATAATAGACATTTTGCAAACATAACAAAGATACAGTAAACACATATTCTATTAAATGGCAGAAATAGAACAGACTGTAATACAATTGATAGAATGGTGGTAGCTATATCTGAGAAAAGATGCGGCTGCTATGCTCATCCATGCCAAGCTGACTACAAAATGAGGATAAAGGGGCCTATTTATAATAAGAATGAGGTGAGAACCCCAAAATTCCAAAAAGAAACCCTAGAAGATGAACCGTCATAAAGTTTGCGGCCCCAAGGTGGTAAGTTGAACAGTCAACTTCCCGAGGTCATAACTTTTGCATACGATCTCCGATTTGGGCGTTCGATAGATCCTTGGAAAGTTCTGTATAAGATTTACAACTTTTGGCTGGACAAATGCATGTTGATAGTAACCGTTTGGCCCTGAATCTCCAAAAAACGTTGTTTAGGGCCTCAAAACGGCCCCGAAAGTTTAGGACCCAAAAAACTGTAGAAAAATAACTAAGAAACTACCACAATGGACAATTGTTTTGAGCCAGTGGAATAGGTGGGTGGCCATCGATCTCCATCTAAATCAATCCTCCCTCCTTAGGAAGTAATGTTATCCATTGCATCGAATCCTGTATCATATCTTGAACTGTGTGTTGAGTTGATCTCGTACTGCGACATTTGTTGAAGTGAAAAGTCTTCATTTCTTTGACATTCCAAGAAGGCTGTAATTGTTGTGTGGATGATTTGTTTTTGGAGGAGCACCTTGAATGCATGGCCTTGCATTGTAGAGGTACTCAGATAGATGAGGAAACAATGGCTCTATATTCTTCTTGTGTCTGATGAGCAAAGACACCCTGTGCAGAGGGTGTGGAGGTCTCTGTGATCTTATGTTCTCCTTTAGACGTATTTGTGAAGAGGAATAATTTTCTGGTGTGGGAGCTTATCTTCCTACCCTGCGAGACTAGGGTAGGTGCAACTGTCTCTGATATTCGATAGAGTTTTCCTCCCAAAGTAACAATGGCATTGTGAGGATGTGGCTCATATACAGCATGATGCTTCCACATATATGGTTGTCCTAAAAGAACATCACAGACTTCAGGTGGGGCCACATCACACAGTACCTCATCTTTGAAATGCTTGATGCCATATGGTAGGAGGAATTGTTGAGTAATGCAGATACCTCATCCTTGTCTTAGCCAACCAATGTTGTAAGGTTGTGGGTGTGGTGTTGTCAGAAGCTCTAATCTCTTGATGAATTCTGTTGAGATCAGGTTCTTTTAGCTGCTGTTGTTAACAACAAAATGTAGAGGCATTCCCTTCACCCACATTTGCAAGTGGAATAGGTTCTCTTCTGCCTCTAACTCTTCAGGATCCTCTAGTTGAATTTGTGTGGTAGCAACAGTGGCAGTGGGGTCTGCATCAATGATCTACCTCCCATTGTGTTCAGCTGTGGAATTGACTTCAGAATCAGAATTAGGATGTGATTCTGAAGATTTGATCTTGGCCACTAATGAATTCTTTGAACGAAATTCCTCAGTTTTGTGCCAAGGGATTTTATGAAATTCACACCACTTACCAGTGTCCTTCTTTGTCTTTTGATCTCCCTTCTTTGCTTGTGGCGGGGACTCGTTGTCGTTTTCTTTTGCGGTGTTCTACGGGCCAGGGTTTCCCTTGCCTTGCTTCTATGGTGGATTCGTAGGTCCAGAGTCTTGTTGGGCTATAGGGAAGACCTGAGTTTTATACCTTTAACTTCGCACCAACAAAATACCCACAGAGTTGGCCCTTTTGGCAACAACCTGCGAACAGGTTGCAATCTCACCCGAAATTGCTATGGGGTGCCGTAGAACCAGACTTCTGCAAGCAGAAGAGGGATATTACTGTACCTTTAGCTTTCAAATAGATTAAAAATGTAAATCACATAGCTTAACATTCACTTATTTAGCTTCGCAGTTAGATAAACAAACAGTGCCTTGCGCAACCCTTTACTGGGAATTCACAGCAAAACTATTATCTAGCAGTGATATTTACTTATTAGATATATATATTTAATGCATAAAAGAACATAATAGAAACCACACACAGAACCACGACACCAGATATAACGTGGTTCACCCCCAGTGTAGGGGTTACGTCCACAGAACTGTGTTTTATTCAACTTTCTACAAAAACCATAGTTCTGATCTGTGCACTCAGCTGCAGATCCCTTCAAGTCCTCAAAGCCGGGCACAAAGCTGCAGATTTCCTTATTCACCCAAAACCCTCTGCGCACACAGCTGCAGAGGTCGTCCACGCACACAGCTGGGACTTAACCTTTTCTTACAAAATATCCTTAGCTTCCCATCAATTCCTCTTACAAAAAAATCCTAACCTTTCTTATTTACAAGAGTGCCTATTTATACAGCGCACTATTACAAAACCATGGACTAAAACCATGGGCACCCCGAACCCTAAACCCTGGATTTAAACCATGGGTTTATTACAAAATAAGGTTTTTACTCAACCCTGACACCCCTAAGACTATTTTGAGCCATAGCTCTGCTTACAAGTTCCCAAAAACCCATGGAGTTACCCACCTTAAGGACCATTAGGGTGCGCGCCCCAACAGGCCCCTAAGACTCACCAGTGTCCCGTCCCGGGACACTCTACTGGTCTTCTGGTGGATGAAGTTTATTTGCAAGGACGGTGAAATGAGTGTTGAGACTATGCATGATGTCATCGGCTGCTTTCTCCTTTTCCACCAACTCCTGCAATACTGTGGATGATACTTCGCTGGCCTTTTCCTGTGCGTATGCATCATAGTCCTTCAGAATTTTGAACTGGCTATCCACATCAGTACTTAATTCCAAAGCCTCACTGACAAGTGGCTGTATAGAGTTTTCCAACTCTGTTACTTTCACCCTGCATGACTCAATTTCATGCTGGAGTTCCTTGCTGCGCTTTACTTTGAGCTTTTTCTGCATAGGTGGTAGAGTCTTAATTTCCACTTTTACAGCATCCAACTCTGCCTATCGCTTCTTGATGGTTTCTTGCAGCTGTCCTATTTCTGGGTGTTCCTGCAGAGTGGTCCAGGCCTCGACACTATCTCTGAGCAGCTTTGCTACGCTGCTCACAATATCTAATATTTTTGCTGCTGATGCCTGGATGTCTACGCGGCGTTGTTCTTTGACCTCAGGGGGAGTTTCTGGAGGGATGCGTAGTTGAAGCTCCGCGATCTGAGTCTCATGTGATTCTTTGAGAGTCTCAATATCATTGTGAGACTGCTGTGCATAGTCTTTCAGCCTGACTAGTCTTTGTTCTGGCTCTTCCACCAGCTGTACGTCGAAGTCGGGAAGACTTCAACATGCCTCATCCAAAACTCGGACTAGGGTAATCCGCTTATGTTCTGCATCCCTCTTTCTCTGTTTCGCAGCCTCCAGCTGTGCTACGAGGCTATCATTTTGCTTCCTAGTATCTTGCAACTGTTCTTGCGAATAGCGGTCTCGGGCCTGGATTTCCTTCGCAATAGCTGACTGGCAGAGATGCAATTCCATCATGGACATCTTGGTGTAATTGATTCCTACTACCATGCTCATCTCTACGTAGGATGCTGCATCAGTTATGATGAGGGCAGCACGTGACACTTGGCCCTTGTTTTCTCTAGTGGGCCATTGCCTTAGGTCAGGCTACGCGCTTACCGGGGCACTACTTGCTGAAGCTCTAGTCAGCAATTTATCCGCTAAGTCCTTGAGCTCCGAAACATGCTTCGCTACACCAGTGAGGGCCTGTAGGTGCATATATGCAAATTCAGACCATTTCTAGGTGAGAGTTTCTATGGACTTCGACAGAGCCTGAGCAAGCTCTTCACTTGTCAGGCCGGCCTCTTCGACAATATTCTTGTCTTTCGACGCCTTTGTTTTCTTTCGGGACTGTGGTTTTTTTACTTCCTTTGCTTCCGACGTCTTGTGCTTGTGCTGCCTATTAGGGTCTGAAGTAGTTTTAACCGACTCGTCTGCTTCTTCTTCGTCATCTTCATTTCCACCATCTCTTCCCTGGTCACTTTCAGTCTGTTGCAACTCAGTTTGTTCGTCGTTGTCTTCGGGAGGGTCTTGCTGCTGCGTGTGACTGGGGCCTGCATCCATATCGGTGATAGGAGGAACAAGAATCTTAGGTTTTGTTCCTGTGTCCTTTAACCATTCTTCCGGCCACTGCTATACTACCACGAGGATGTCATCTTTAGTCACTACATATGGCAACTTAAACCATTGATGCTTCTTATCTACGCCGTCCTGGATAAAAATGTGGTGCATATCAACCCTGAAATTGAGCGCTCCATCATACTGAGAGAACAAATCATTACTGAGCCGTGGGGTTTTTATAATCTCATACAAGATACTCATCATATAAAAGGCAAATACATAGTTTGTCATCTGTTGGTGAGTTTTATCCTTTGAAACCCACAGCGATGCGTACCTGCCTGCGCCAGGCATGTGCGTTGGTACAACAGCAAACTGTGTTTAGTAGGTTCTTGCCATCCTACTAGCGTAATGAGGATAATCAACCATGAGTAGTGGAAGGGACGACCCTTCTCCTGCGTGTCGCGAGCGTCTTCAAGGAATTCCTTCGCAAGATACGCTTCCCAGTTGTAGCTGTAGCCTTCGGTACAGTTGATAGCAATTTTGATGACCGGGGTAGGTACTTCAGTTGGTCTGCATTTCCGCATAATTTTGCATGCTAAGAGCTCAGCTGCGAAGCAAATGTTCTGCTCTTGAATCGTGGAAGTGTGATACCCACGTTTCCCCTTCATCAGGCCAAAGCACTCCTTCATGCTTTGTGCGAGCTTCGTATCTTCATGCTTTGAGGGAAATTCTGTCCCCGGATCAAGCCCTGCCATTGGTAAGTCGGTGATCCTATGAATGAGCTCACCATTAATAATAATTTCCTTGTCATCGATCCATAGGTAGCCATCATGGACTAACACCAGCAGCTGCTTGACCACAATGGTGACTTGTGTGTTGCAGCCAAAATGGGGAACATCAAGCATATTTAGCAGACCAGCTCAATCCAGGCCAGTAGCCCATTGTTTTACTTCCAGCACTGTCGCACTAGTCTCTGGATATTTAATAAAGTGTAAGTATTGGGCTGGTGCAAACTGTGGAAACTTCCCATGATCATTCATGTCATGGTCGGCATATTTAAGCCGGTCTATTTTCCCTATCATTGTTCCGACTAGCTGCACACCCGATGGCAGCGAAGGGGTGCATATAGTGAACTTAGCGCTCCGTTGAGGCGGTTTAACTCCTGGTCGAATAGGCTGAAGATATGGTGGCCACTGCGGGGCAATGTCCTCATCCCCTTCAAGTGGGATCTCTGCTGAGCCAGGAGGATTCATCCCAGGATCCTCTGATGTTTTCCCTGATGGCTTATGTCTGTCTTCGTTCCGCTTAGAATGAACTTCAGGATTAAACTGTTTCCTGAAAAATCGTGTCTGCATTGGCGGGGTCGATGCTGGTAGAATCTCTTCACGGACTGTAGGCTCAGGTGGGGGGGTGAAAATGTGTTGCAGACCCATCTGTTCAAATTCTCTCAATAGGTCCTGGAGTTCTGCTCAGCTAACATGGGTTCAATTTTGAAACTCAAGGAAATGCAGAATGCAATTTCCCCATACCCAGATGTATTCATATACAATCCATCGACCAAATCTTCCATAAATGTGCATTGGAGGTGCCAAATATGGCAGAGATTCTATTTCCACGGCGCTAGGTTTCGGCGGATATCATTAGGACAAGAAATTAAGGCAATTAAAGTACTAGCACCACCAAATCGGCAGTGTTCCAACAGTTGGCTTTTGGGCTGCAGTGCAACCAGATCTGCAGCTACATCGCAATAAGGACCGTCGACACCATATTGACCTTCGGTACATCCTGACAATTTCTGCAACCAAGCTGTGAGCTTCAATCCCGCAGTTCGGTACTTAGTTATTTTTGTGTCGCCAGACATATCAGCATGACGAAGCGTGACCACCATATACCAGTTCGCTGCTACAGATGCCCGGACATCGACAAGCCTGTGTTCCCATCGAGGTACATGTTGCCATACTTCATAAATGGGCTCCAAGTGTTCCTGCAGTCTACTCTGCCCATCGAACCTGCTGCGCACCTCCTAAAGCTGATCCATGAATCTTAAGCGAAGATATTTCTGACAAGCTTCCCAACTAGGAATGTACTTCTTATGGTTATCCCTCCATCTTGTTGCAGTGGCATGGAATACTGAATCCAGAGTCTCCCGTGTCCGTGAAGCTAGCATCTATTCTGAGAATGTCACACTAAAGTCTGTTGGGTCTGTCGAACCATCAAAAATGGGTAAGGCCCTTGTAAGCCATCTGAGAGACTTGGTAATTCTGGCACATCTGTGTCCATGGAGCTCATACAGTTGGTTCTGCCAATTCTCTAAACCATCATCTGAGTCCATCATACAGGAGCTGTCACACTGCCAATCCATAATAACTTCGGCACTGGGGTCAATATAATATTCTTCCTTCGCTGTGATGTTATAGATGTGCTCCAGAAAATCCTGATCTTCATTTCTGAGTGGTTTTGTGTATCTTGCTCCTTGTGAAGGATCCAGTGGTACGATGACTCACAATTCTTTCCCTTCAAAAATCATTTGTCTCTTCTTCAGGTTAATAACTATAGCATTTTCCATTTCCCACTCGATACCTAACAAGGCTGGGTAGGGATTGCTATCATTAATGATCTCAATAACTTCGAAGTCTACTACAGTACAGACTCCATCAATATCTACTGGAACATTAGGAAATCATGCTAGGGGGATGATTAGCTAATCTCAACTATATCGGGGACCAGTCAAGGGTAGGTTTTCCCATTTGTTCCCATGTCTTCTTGGTTAGGACATTGACTTCTGACCCTAAGTCCAATATCACATCAGTCATCTCATACTCTCCTATCTAAGCGTTCAACCTCATTTCCCTACCAGTTCTTCTGACTCTATGAACAGGTTTTGCCTGGCCTGAACCGTGCTGAGGTTCATAGGAAGCAATAAATTTTTGCAATTCACTTAAAGCCTCCTGATTTCTTAAAAGTTTCAGACAACTCTGTAAAAAGGAGGACAGTGTACTTACATTATCCATTGAAGCTTTGTGCGGCTGCGACTGCTGCTGATGTGGCTGCGTAGGTGCTACCGCTAGGCTAGAATCCACAAAATATTTCTTGGCTTCCATGAATGTCTCCTTTTCTCTTTCAATATCAAAGGCGGGGACTTTCATGGGGGCCTTACAAACCCAAGCCTCAGTAGGCTGATTCTCAGAAGGCTGTATATGCGTCGTAGCTTCACTTCTGGTAACAACATTAATGGCTGGGGCAAGTCTTTGCTCGATGGAAATCATCTGAAGATTCTGAGTAGGGGCACTAATTCTTTCCTGAATCTTAGCTATCAACTGCGAGAATTGCTCGATCACATGATCTACTGCCCGGCAATACCGACATGTCGTAGTGGGGTTTCGACAGTCGCGAGCCAGATGTCCGTCCCGGTTACAGTTATAACACACCTTCTGACCGCATCCTCTGCCAGCCATACCACCCATACCATGGCCTCCAAAACCACCTCTACCTAATGCACCACCACGGTATCCATAGCCATCATTACTCGGTCCCTCATTTTGTACCCGATAGGCATCGTAGGTGCATTCTCTCATGAGGTCATAATTGTGACACTCATCTTCATTATGTCCTACGGACTTACAGAATTTGTAGTAAGGGTTCTTCGGGACTTGCACATACCTCTGTAGAAAATATAAATTCTCAGGTCGGTGCTGGCCAGTTGTCCGACAGATCTCGCAATATAGAACATTAGGGTTGAACGGGTTTGGCACACCAGTATTCAGGTAGTTCCTTACCACAGGGAACTGTTCCTTGTCGTGACCTTTTGTCTGACATTGTGTGCACCAAACCTCTTCACGACCAGGTTTTCCTATCTTCATATCGTGAAGCTCCAGAGCCATTGCTGCCGACTGCGCTTGGATTTCAGAAATACCAGAGTTGTCTTCAACAGGAGCGGTTTCAAGCTTCATCGCTATTTCCAGAGCCTCCTACTGGTCAGCAACCTTCTGTTGCATGAGTGGAGTTTTGATATGCAGTAGCAACTCTGCAATAAACCATTCCTTGTGTTGCACAGGTCCAATGGGGAAACTGACTTGGTCTAGCAGAACTTTGAATATTTGATCAAAGTCCCACACTGATTCTCCATACTTTTGCTGAATCTCTTTCAATTTAGTGATACACTGTGACTCGGATTTCAGCTTCTTATTTTTTTTTATCATTGCGGCTTTTATATTAGCCAGTGCATGATTCTGAGTGCTAGAGAACTTCATGAACCAGGTCAGAGCACGATCTCTGAAAGAAGTAACCAGCTGCACTCTTTTTGTATCTTGATCCGTAATGGACTTAGTAGTCCATACTACTTCACATAAAAACCAGAACTGTTCTGGATCCTCTGGTCCAGTTCCTTTGAAAATAGGTAGCTTAATGTCATCATGCATATGGGCCATAGTGGATCTAGGGGGGAATGGAGGGGGACTGGAAGTAGGCGGGGGGAAACTTACTGGGGTAGACTGACATGCGACAGGAGTACTCAGGCTAGGGTGACTTTCAGACTGCAACGGGTTCTTAGGGATAATAGGTCTTCGCTGTGGGGTTACCGAAGGATTTCCCACAGAAGGGGTTTCTTCGGAATTTGCGGGATTTACAGGGGGATACTCGGTATGCTGACCCTGGGAATAGGATCCAAAATCTCTCTTGTACCTTTTGCCACTTCGCAACAAACCACTTTTCTCATCGAAGGTATTTTCACTTACAAACATAGATTAGTAATACTAACTCTAACAGTTTGATTCAATTAGCAATATACCTTTTTCAGCTAATAGCATTTTAATTCTTAAACTAAATGAATTCAAAAACTTACCCCTTGGTCCTTTGAAAAACTGATGCTCTGCTTCACTAAAGGAGGTACTCGTGTCGATGGCGAACTCCGTCACGAATTCCTCAAGGGTTCGTGTTGTCCAGAAATCAACAGTGCGGGATATCTCGTTGTTTACCCTTTTTAGTATATTAATTCTCGCGGGGGTCCAAGCAGGAAACTGGCGTTCTTGGAAATTCGTTCTTCTCTTTGTTAACCTGGATAACCACTGGTGCAACTCTATGTGGATACTACCAAAGAAAATCTCATAAACGTCACAAAAAACATACATTTGTAAAAATTCGTTTGCACTACGATGCAGATCCTTGTTCTCTTACGTGGTGAATTTCAGATAAGTCTCGTCAATCCAATCATCGATTTCCTTCACAGAGGGTCTCCAGAACATAGCCCTTGAGGTACGACGTAAACCCCTCTTGAGAAGATACTGAGTTCAACCAGAAATGGAACCAATTTGTTGGGCTATAGGGCAGACTCGGGTTTTATACCTTTAAATTTGCACCAACAAAAGACCCACACAGTTGGCCCTTTCAGCAACAACCTACGAACAGGTTGCTGTCTCACCTGAAACTGCTATGGGGTGTCACAGAACCAGATTTCTGCAAGCAGAAGAGGGATATTACTATACCTTTAGCTTTCAAACAGATTATAAATTTAAATCACAGAGCTTAACATTCACTTATTTAGCTTCGTAGTTAGATAAACAAACAGTGCCTTACACAACCCTTTACTGGGAATTCACAGCGAAACTATTATCTAGCAGTGATATTTACTTATCAGATATATATATTTAATGCATAAAAGAACACAATAGAAACCACACACAGAACCATGACACCAGATATAATGTGGTTCACCCCCAGTGTAGGGGTTACGTCCACAGAACTGTGTTTTATTCAACTTTCTACAAAAACCACAGTTCTGATCTGCGCACTCAGCTGCAGATCCCTTCAATTCCTCAAAGCCACGCACACAGCTGCAGGCCTCTGCGCACATAGATACAGATTTCCTTATTCACCCAAAACCCTCTGCGCACACAGCTGCAGAGGTCATCCACGCACACAGCTGGGACTTAACCTTTTCTTACAAAATAGCCTTAGCTTTGCATCAATTCCTCTTACACAAAAAGCCTAACCTTTCTTATTTACAAGAGTGCCTATTTATACAGCGCACTATTACAAAACCATGGACTAAAACCATGGGCACCCTGAACCCTAAACCCTGGATTTAAACCATGGGTTTATTACAAAATAAGGTTTTTACTCAACCTCGACACCCATAATACTATTTTGAGCCGTAGCTCTGCTTACAAGTTCCCAAAAACCCGCGGAGTTACCCACCTTAAGGACCGTTAGGGTGCGCGCCCCAACAAGTCTTGCTTGTTCTTTTGTCAAAATTTCTCCTCGATTTTGACAGCATAACGATAGGCGGATCCAAGTGAAGAGATGTCGAGGAAGTCCATCTCAGTTCGGATGTACCGATGTAGACCACTGTGATATTTCAAGATTAGGTGTCGCTCAGAGTCTTTGATACTCAGCTTTGTCTGTAGGGTATGAAATTTGTTGGTGTACTCTAACACCGTCTGGTCCCTTTCTTAATGCAGAATGGTCCATTTTGTGTACTGCTCATCATAGTTTCCCATAGGGTAATACTGTTCCCTGATGGCATCTATGAAAGAGGTCCAAGTGGGATTTGTTTCAAACATTCCAGACTCGTCTGATGAGTTTTGCTCACAATAAGTACCCCACCAATTTTGGACATGGGGGACTACCTTAAGGAGCGCAAAGGTGATCTTTTCTTTGTCAGAAAAATTATGGACAAATAAATACCCTTCTAGAACATTCAATGAATTATCCAGGGCATCTGCATTGATATTGCCTACAAATAAAGGAATATCAAAGTTAACTTGTACCTTAAAGGGAGTTGCATCCCTGAATTGGCTGCTTGTTGAAGATGCACTTGCCGTTGCCGACATTCGTAGAAGGATATGGGTGAAACTATCCATCATCTTGTTCCTCTGTCGCTCAAGGGCTTCCTCGAGCAACGACTTGATAGGATCTCTTGCTTCGTTGTCTCTCTTTTCTTCTACCATGGGAGGTCATTTGGGACGGTGAGAATGATCAAGTGAAACTAGTTCGAGAACAAACTCTCTATACTCGGACCTCGTCGGGGACATGCGCCAAAAAACAATCAAAGAGCAGATTGCTCTGATACCACTGATCCAGATTTATGCGTGAACGAAATGAAAGAACATATACAAAATCATAATAACAGACATTTTGCAAAGATAACAAAGATACAGTAAACACATATTCTACTAAATGGAGAAAATAGAACAGACTGTAATACCATTGCTAGAATCGTGGTAGCTATCTCTGAGAAGAGATGTGGCTTCTACGCTCATCCATACCAAGATGAATACAAAATGAGGCCAAAGGGGCCTATTTATGATAAGAATGAGGTGAGAACCCCAAAAGTCCAAAACGTAACCCTAGAAGATGAACCGTTAAACTTACCATCAAGTTGATGTGATAGATCACTTTAAAATGAGAACCTCAAATGAAAATAGCAAAAGATTAGATCTTACCGATTTGAGGTGTCTGTCCTAGTTTCAGAGCTGGCTAATCTAGGGTTTGTCAAAGAAACCCTAATTTTCAAAACTTGGAATCTTTCAAATATGATTGGATAGAAATATATATCTCTTCAAGGTGAGCTATCCAATGTACTCCTTTTCTAAAAATAGTGGAGGGAAGCTCTCGGAACAGGAAGCCCTAGTTTACCAATTTCTTTTGCAGAAATTCCTGCTACTGTTTATATGGTATCTCAAAAATCACTGCTCCTATGTGTCTAAAAATTTTCACTGAGGTATCCTCACATGTCCCTATTCTAACACCATAGGTTTCATCATAACTGGTTTCACCAATTGGGACGTATGATCATTTTCCCAAGGTGACCTGTTAAAGGACTGTTCAGAACAGCAAAGCTGTATGGACTATCACGTGTCACTGTTTCATCTTCTAGGTCTGAAACTTAGACCATAGAAATCAAAGTTCGTGCCCTTTCTAGAACATCTTCAGAAATTTCATTTGGACTTTTTTATCCCAAGATATAGCAATTATACCCAGGTGTCCAGTTTAGGGATGAATCCTGGCAGAGGCTAGAACCCTAAATTGGAGGGATCATATCTCCCAGAATATAGTGAATATGAGGAGGATTTGTGGAAACAAGGTAATTCGGGATTTTATCTTTTCCCTGTGAAATTTTCATCTCCTGGTCCTTCTCCAATCCTGAGATATAGAGAATCTACAAAAACTTATCCGTTTTAGTATTTTAATGTTTTTCCAGCTTGAGGTCAAACTAGGGTTTGACTTTACCGAAGTTTCATTCAACCAAAAATCTTGACCCAGGTCTCTAAAATTCAATTTTGATGAGGAGAGAAATCATATTCTAGGCTCACTCAAAAATTCCTCTTCTGTAAGAAGCCCTAATTTCCCACACCAAAAACTGAAAATGCTTGGAATTGAATTTCGCTTTGACAAAAAGATGTGCCCTTCAATGGAGAGTCATCCTAGAATACTTTTGCTGATGGATTGTGGAGAGAGACCCAAAAAATGAGAAGCCCTAGCTTCTAAAGCTGCACAATGTCTTCTTATCAGGTTAGCTCTGATACCATGTTAGATTTTTATCATTCAAGCTAGCATTCTCTTAGGCTCTTTAACTGAGAGAATAACATGCACAACAATAAACACAAGAGACAAGAGACACAAACAATTTTCCTTGGGGAATCCATAAAGTAGAAAACCCCACAACTTCCTTAGAGATATAATGAGCACCAATGGTAGCAGTAAAACTCGAAAACAGAAAAGATGATCTCCACAGCTTATTCTCTCTTTCACACTTGAGAGAGATTCTCCTCTCTTACTCATGCACCCCAATGAGTGAGTGTGTGTGTGATAAATATAGAGGATCACTCTCTATTTATATTCTTTAATTCACTTGAAACCCACTCCATCATGTCGGCCTCACTTAATAATTACTTACTAGAGCCGACATCTCTAGGAGTGTTTAATAACCCTAGTGCCCCACAACTTGTGGGGACTTTGCCTCCTCCGACCAACAAGGAGGGTTATCCTTAACACAACGGTGGGGACTATTTTCCTAACTTACAATGACTCACCTAGGGTCAACTTCTCTAGGATAGTCTAATAACCCTAGGGCTCCATAACTGTGGGGACTTTAACCCTTGACAAATAGGATGGTTACCCACAATGACTTGACATGACTTGTTCACATTATAGAAACTCTCAATCGAAACATCGGGGCATGACATGACTCAATTACATAACAAACACATCCCAGAATAAAGATTGGGGTATAATACATAATATATACAAGTGAATACATTCCAAAGTTACAATTACATTAACACGAGTAGCCAAAAATTTGTATCTATATAAGGAACAAAATCAGTCATTTCTGCAAAAGAAACCGAAGAAAAACTAGGGATTCCTGTTATGGGCACTTACCTCCACCAATTAGTTTAAGAAGGAGGACCATAAAATTATCCCTATGAGGGTGCATCTCTCTATGTAATATGTTTCTCATTTTGTGTACATTCAATTTTTTGACCTAACACTGTTGCGGGAGAAAACTAGGGCATCGAATATTTTGTTGTTATGTCCACAGTTTTGGGAAAATAAGTATGTTGCTCAGCTTTCCTTGAGGAGGTGCATCTTTCTATCCAATCAGATCTGAAAAATACCTTAGTTGAAAATTAGCATTTCTTTGTCAAGCCCTAGTTCCACCAGAATTAGTCTTTCAAAATATCCTTCCAGGAAGCATCATGTTGAAGCAACCTCACTGGTAAGTTCCATCCTAACTATTTCCATTTGAGGTTCTCATTTTATCATGATGACAAATAGTAACAGGATTGACGACAAGATTGAAAGAGTCAAGAACTCCTAATAATGGAATTATAGATTGCTTATCATACTTGAAGAAGCATGCCATGAAGAACTATGTCAAAGAAGAAGCTATCGATCTAGAAGAAGATGAAATCGAATCCAAGAAGGACCTAGCCAAAACAAACATGAGTATTCCCATATCCATTGGATCTCACATGTATCATCCTTGAAGACTCCCAAGGATATGTTCAATACTATGAGAAAAATGTATGAATATGACCTTGAGAACTCAACTCAAGAATGTGAAGGTGCAATGTCTGAAATAGTCATTGATTAATTCATAAGAAGATCTCATCTCAAGGAGAAATTGGAAGTCATTGAAGACAATGTCAAAGAAGCAGAAGCATAAATTACAACTTTGAATGGTCTTCCAAATTTAGTCAAAAGAGTTTTTCTAGTAGGAAGATCACATATGGAGGAATTCACGATTGATTGATGGAAAAAGAAGAAGAGATGACAATCAAGCCCTAAAAACTCATTCCAAGTAGAGAAATAATAAAGAACATTTCTGCAAAGAGTAGAAGGACAACTCACAACTCAATAGTCCAGTTGTGATAAGAAAGGACACTTTGCGAAAGAATGTCCCAAGAAGGAATAATGTTAGGATGATATGATCTAGAAGTGGAAGACGATCATACATAATGATGTTTGGATATGAGTTCGAAACATGAAGGGAAGTTTTATAAAGTCTTCCAAGTAAATCTAGAAGATCAAGTATACCACTGATCAAAGTATCAAAAGATACGAAGCAAGGTTCGTGGTTTCTATCAAAAGAGAGAGTCGATTATGGAAAGACATTTCTCTAGGATCTAGACACACCTCTTCAGTAGTGGATATTACACTAGAAAATTGGTGTCATAAAAGTAAAAGAACAAATCAAGCAACCTATATAGTTTGAGACTCTCTACAGAGAACTACCTATGTATAGAAGGATTTGTACAAGCTCAATAGGAACTCGTGGGATAGCACATATAGTTACATGAGGGATTTGTGGATCAACTAGAGTGATGGAGACCCAAAAATTTACTATAAGTTTGAATATCAAATCCTATAAAGCACGAGAATATCATAGATGGATACAAAGAATACTAGTAGCAGAGGAGGCTACATGTCACTCCAATGTCCTAGTACATATGCAGAGGGAGGATGGTGCTCCACCTCAGAGGGAGTGACTACAGTAGATTTCAAAGTTTGAGAATCTTGACATGATTCTTTGGATTAAAGAAATCATATGTTTATCTTAATACAACCAAGGATGAATAGATTACAGCTGAGAAGAAAGAAAGTAAAGATTCCTCAAGTAATGAGGAATACGATTCAAAAGAATTATACCAATGAAGATGAAGATTATACTCTTATCCATTTCATAATTACATAAGAGCAGATGCATTGGTAGGACACACTGGAACAGTTCTATGTGATATGTGATGTAAGAATACTTTCTCAGTATTTCTTCTCATGAGAAAGACAGTAATAGGTCCTCAGAATCAGACGATGAAGTTGAACAAATTGGGAAGAGACTCCAGTAATTAAAGAAGATAGAGATCAAGATGGATTCTACCAAAAAAAATATATAAGTATTTGAATCGTAATTTCCCATATATTTAGATGTTGAAATATGTGTACATATATATGTCTCTAGATTCAGGAAATGTATGGTAGAATATTTGTAATTTGCTACTAATATGGAGGTGATGGGTAAGTGGCGTATGTTGTTGTACAACGTTCCATTGCTACTTATGAAATAATGTCTTGGAAAGATGGAACAAATTTACATTAGAGGAAATCTGAGTTCTAAAATGGGCCTCCTAAGGAAAATAATAAAATAATAGTTATTAATTTTGGAGGAAGAATGAAAAAAACTACTTTTTTGTTCGTACTTTCGACATATCTCCCTGTGTTTTTACTCAAATTCTGAGTGGGAGAGCTCATTGGATGTAAAATTTAATTCCACATCCAACGAGCACCCACACTGCATACTTTTGACAAACTCCCTACCCGAAAAACAAGAAATACATGAAAAAATGTGATGATGACATCATCATCATGTTTTTTTAGGTATTTCTTATTTTTGGGGTATCAGGATCCATCAAACGTATGCAGTGTGGGTACTCGTTGGATGTGGAATTAAATTATGCATCCAACGAGTTCTCCCGCTTGAATTTTGAGTAAAAACACAGGGAGATATGTCGAAAATACAAACAAAAAAAGTAGTTTTCTTTTATGACAAATATGTCAATTCAACCATTATGGTTGACTCATTTTATTTAAATTATATTGGTTCTTGAATTCCAACTCACAAAATTTATTGTTGGCGCATTTTCTTATAAGGCCCATTTTAGACCCCATGCTGATGATGTGGTTATGGTCCCAACACCTTATGTTGATGTTGCTGATATGACTGTGGTCTCAGCACCTTGTGCTGTTAATGTTGATGTGGTTGAAGTCACAACACCTTGTGTTGATTATGATGATATGGTTGGGGTCCCATCACCCTGTGTTGATAATATTGATATGATTGAAGTCACAACACCTTGTTTTGATGATGACAATGTTGTCTTAACATTTTTTTATGTTGATGATGATGATGATTTTCCATCATCTCTATGTTGATAATGCAAATAATGATATAGAATTTATTGATGATGGTTATTTAGCACTAACATGCTAATGATGTTGTTATTGTTTTAGTATTCACATACTAATGATGCATATGTTGATGTTTCAATATTTACATACTTATGATGCAGATGTTGATGTTTCAGTATTTGCGTACTAATAATGTAGATGATAATGTTTCAGTACTTACATATTGATGATGCAGATGATGATGTTTCAATATTCACAAACTGATGTTGAAGAAGAAGATTCAATATTCACATACTGATGTGGCAAAAGAATATTCAGTATCCACATATTGATGTTACAAAATAAGGTTCAAAAGATGATTTAATATTCATATACTAACGTGACAAAAGATGATTCAGTATTCACATACTAATTCTACAGAAGATGATTCAATATTCATATACTGACAAGAGAGAAGATGATCCAGTATCCACATAGAAGATGATTCCATATTCATATACTGACAAGAGAGATGATGATGTATAATCCACATAGAATATGATCCAGAAGATGATCCAGTATTCATACATGGATGCGATAGACGATGGATCAGTATTAACACACTGATGCTATAAGAATAAGACCCTGAAGACGATTCAGTATTCTCATACTGATAAGATAATTCATAAGATGATATAAGATGCTCGAGTACATACAGAAGTTGAATCAGTATTTATATACTGAATATTGCAGAATATTATCCAGCTGAGATCAATGATGATAATGAATGATGATGTTCCAAAAATTCCTATGACATATAGATATTCACCAGTCAGTTGTACAGTTGTGATTATGGTTGTTGTTTATGCAGAATACCTTCCTAGTTAAGAGGGAGTGTTAAAGTATTGTAACTTCGGTAGTTATTACAAATGTATTGATTGTATTCCTCCTTCAGGAGATGAGTTTGGCCTTGTTAATATAATTTAAAGAATCAATGTAAACCTTCAAATGTAAGTTGGGTCAATAGTACCCAAGTGTCAATATAATAAATGTTATTTGTGGTGTCCAGTTGGACAAGTGGGCCCAGTCAGTTAGAGAAGTCATCCCTGTTAGGTTAGAGGTAAATTCAAATGAAGAATATAAATAGGTGAGGCGCATCTTTCATTCTTACACATGAAAAACTCAAGTATTGCACTGGAGAGAGAGAGAGAGAGAGGGATAAAGAGTCTACTATGGAAGATGAGAAACTATTCTTGTTGTTGGGTTTTTACACTGTCTTGGTTGAATTCTAAATTGAGGAAGTTTTGCGGGGATTTATCCCTTGTGGTTTCCCCGAGGAAAGTATTTGTGTTCTCTTGTGTTGCTGCATTTTTCATTCTTTTAGTGGTCCTTTGCTTATGGTTATGATGTTATGATTATAAATTATTTAGATATTGTATAACCATTAAAAATATAACATGAGCTACATATTTCTAGTTAATCACTGGACATTTGTATAAAATGGGTCCAGATGAGATACTTTGTCATTTCGTTTTAGAGAATGAGTGTCCAATGATATTAAACGAATCAGATGTTGGTGTCACAGGAGGTCACTATTGAGGAAAATCTACGATGCGTAAGATTGTGAAAGAAGGATTATGGTGGCCCACCGTGCATGCGAACACGTGGGATTATTGTCATAGCTAAGATGTATGTAAAAAAAATGGGAAGCTATCCCAAAGAGATGAAATTCCATTGGTACCGTAGATAACATTATAGGAATTCGATAAATGGGTTGTTGATTTTGTAGGAGCTATTAGTCCGGCAAGAAATCGCACAGGAGCACGATATATTATCACTACGATTGATTACCTACCTAGATGGGAAGAAGAAACGCTAGCAAAGGATTGCAATACTGTAGATTTTTTATTTGGAGATGTTGTGACAAGGTTCGAGTGCCCAAATATTTTAATCAGTGATCAAGGTACACATTTTTTTAATCAATTGATTGAAGAAATGACTAAAGAATTCCAGATACAACATAGAATAACAATGCCATATCATCCTCAGGAAAATGGATCTATCGAAGCACTAAACAAGATTCTGGAAAACACATTGAAAAAGGTTTGAAATGCGCAAAGAGATGTCTGGGATAATAATATTTCTATAGCATTATGGGCATATCACGTGACATGTGTAGACTTATAAATGGGTACCCGCAAGTCGGGATGCTAGACGGGGATATGTGCAGAATTATTACCTTGTCTAGTAGGATGTTTTTATCGGGTTATAGGACAGTGCGATCCCAGACCTGGGACCAATTCTTATCGAGCGGTGCCAGGTAAGATAATCATATGATGAAGCGGTCCAGCTTGTAAAGTCTAGGGGCTTAGCAAAATATGATGTTGGGAGGGAATATGGGGATTTATTCTTCAACCCTATCATACACCCCATCTCCTCCCCTATGGACTTGGATGTGATCGACAGAGTGATCACGTGACACATTAAGAGAAAGCATTTTGAAGTTGAAGGTCTTGTTCTTATGTATGACAGTAAATTTTTCAAGCATCCAGGAAAGTTGAAAACTAATTGGTTAGGACCATATGTTGTCAAGGAAATCACTGATGGAGGAGCAGTGAAGTTAGAAAAATTGGATGGGACAGAGGTTAAAGGACTAGTCAATGGGAGTCGATAGAAACCATATTTTGATAGCTACAACTTGGTCGCGTACTAGAGAAAAGAGAATAAGAGAAAAGAGAAAAAAGAAAAAGAGAGAAAGAGAAAAGAAAGAAATATGAGCTAAAATTTATGATTGCGCGGACTATTAGTTTGCCACAGAGAAAAGTGAGCTATGCAGACTTGGAATCTGGAGAAGTTCAAAATTTTGAGCACAGAAACTCGGTATATCACAAGGAATGAAACCTTGTTTAAGGCATAAAATTGGTCATAAGGACTGCGCCATGGTTGTAAGAAAGGTACTCTAGCAGTGATAAAAGTCAACTCACAAACAGGTGCGACACTTGTGCATAAGATACACGAACCACAGATATGACAGGATATATTTCATGAATTTCACAAATCCGAGAAAATATTGTGGCTTGCATTTTGGTCACATCTATATTTATGGCAATAACTACCATTTGAAGTGATAGATAATTGGCAGCATAACATAAAAGTTTCGATAATGAGTTGGAAGTATTCCCATGTTCCTGAAAGGACATATTCTTTCTGATTAATTTCTCGTGTGTGTGAATAATGGCCAGGGAAAGTTGTTCCATGACATCAAACTTCATGACCAAGACTCCCTTCATTCTTCTTGCAAGAGAGAAGAGCTATTGTTTTCTACAACCTTGAGAGATGAAGTGAGTTGTTTGTAGCATGGTCATTTCCATATCCATCACAAGTACAGTTGAGTGTGAGCCTTTATCAGCCATGATATTGATGGAATATACTGTTGGTGATGTCCCACCGTAGGCATAGTTTGGACCAACTACTAAACATAATGCACCAACTACTGAGCATGGAAGACCAGCGACTGCATAGATCGCTACATTAGTGGAGCCGAACCCCATTAGGCCATTTGGAAAAGACAGACCAAGTCCTTCTGAAACCAAATGGGGAAAGCACACTGGTAGCTAGAAGAGGAGGGGAAAATGATCAATGCCACTCCACAATAGAATTTGAGCCCAAAATCCGACAGTTTCCATGTCTGAAATTTGACAAACACCTATCGGTTCTTTGACAACTTAATTTTTTTTTCATCGGTGGAATATCGTCGGATATTAGACGACATGCCAAAACCTGTCAAATTTTTGACCTACTATGCCGAAATATTTCACCACTAAGTCGTCAAATTTCCGGCTCCTAGGTCGTCAAAAATATGACTTCTCCTTGTCGAATGTGAGACAGTTCCTTTGTAAAAATTTGGGTTTATGCCATTGAATATTAGAGGAATTGGTTGTCGGATTTTTTACTTTGACATGTCAAATTTCCGATGAATCTTTAGTCGTTGCACTGAGGACATTTTCTCCATTATCCGAGTTCACCTTGGCCCAGTTTGTCATATTTTCGACTGTCATGGGGTCCAATTTGCGACGAGTTCTCGTTGATTTTCCAACAGTCATAGTCCAATGTCTGATGACGTCTCATCAGATTGTGCTTGTCAGAGCTATGGAAACCTTGTTGGATGATAGCCACAAGTCGTCGAAAAAGCGACAGTATATTGTATAGTTAAAAAAAATATTATTTCAATGAGGTTGGGATGTAAATGTTTTTTGGTATTCTAACAACCAACAATAAGCTATACCTTTTATTAGAAGGCTTACCCATCCAACTTGGGTATTCGTCAATTTTTTTTTATTCTCAGATTTCATATCAAATGTTTGTTCAGTCGTGAATTCTACACATTGCATAAAGTGATTATCTTGGGTTCCATTGAGTGGATTTTCATTTTTTTGCAAGAGATTGTATTCATATACTTTCCTAGCAGCACAAAGTGACTAGTTTCAAGAAAAATCCACATCATTGGAAGAGTGGGATGTTACTTGTCATCCTTGATACTAATGCATATCACCCAAGATGGCATATAAAGAATTGTGACAATCATTAAACTCAGCATTAACCCTCCCCTTTACTGTTGCCTTGTCTAATATTCACAACTCATGAACAATATCCTATCTATAACACTTGGTAGATTACCAATAATAGCCGTTATAAAGGAACACATATGAAACTCAGCGTCTTGTTTGACAGAGGTCCCAATAATAAAATCCACTTAGAATTCCATATACAAACCAAAAAGTATGCCAACCTAGAACAGGGTATCATGGACAGCAGAAGAAATAGGAAATAAACATTATAGAAAAATCAGAAAAAAAAAATGGGAAAACAAGAAATTTAAAAGCACTTTATCCATTTGATGACTAAGCCAAGGGAAAAAATCCTATCATTCATTAAAAAAACACTACCAATTCCCATGATGTGGAAGAAGAGAATTAATGTGCATACCTTGGAAGCTTCAACTCATTTGTTATATATGAATTTGAGATGGGGGCGTAGTTTGGCATGATTAAATATCATCTCTTATTTTTTCTGCAAGTAGTATATTATATACTCGTGATTGTTAAGGACCTTCGTGACCACACCACCATTCTCATAAGCATCAACTTCCTACCTTGACCAGAATTGAGATAACAAATATAAGTGCAAGAACAAAGTGATTACTAGTGGGTAGTAGCCATTCTTTCGGATAGGAATCAAGTACTCCATCAAGATACCTACAGAAAGCGGTCACTAAAGTAATCAACTTGTTCAATTGTTCTTTTACATAAAAAATAAAACATACAAACAAAACAAAATTGTAATAATGTATGCTCTGAAGAAAAATTATGTTAGAAAGGGATCTGAAAAATATTACCATCCCAACCATGTCACAAAATCCAATGCAACAACAACAAGAACAAAAACACCGGAAATATGCAAGTACAACACAACAACATGTTTAATGAAAAGAATATTCAAAATATCCATCTATTCAAATATCTAATCCAATTGACTTCATTTCTTTAAAAACCCTGATCTTTCTTGATATTTCAGTTTGATCTATTATCATTGGCCTACATTGTATCAAATTACAAGAATAAGAAATATGAATTCATGATGCCCATAAATGGAGAAAGGTTTTAGCTATTACCTTCTCACCTACCATGTGTTATTCATTGACCCAATTCTAAACCCACTAAATAAATATTTGAATCATTGCAAAGCTACTACTAAACCTGCAAATTTCACCTTTAGCGAATTCTGATTCTTTCTTCCAAGACGATATATTTGTTAGCAATAGGAAAACCATCATGGACATGCACATTATGCTTTCATTTTTTGTAAACATGTTAATGTGATTTGTTGCTAACATGAATGATTTGCAAGAATAAGAGATGGAATCTAAACGATAGAAGAATTTGAAGGATTTAGTTAATGAAGTGAGACTAGGTAGAGAGGAATCAATTGAGCCATAGGTGGACATGGGTACCCTAGGGACATTATGTAGGGATACATGATGCAATATAGATGATGATCCCAATTATAAATGGGAGAAGTGTATCAAATTTTTAGGGAATAAACTTATCCATAATTACCACTTGCTAGTCAAGCAAATCTTAATGAAGGATTATCTCAAATGACCAAAAATTTAGATATTCATAAAGTGCCAGCAAGGCCAACGATGCACCAATGTGATGAATTCATACCTTGGTTGAGTAGTCATGCAAACATCAATAACAAGATGATAAGAGATGTAATAGGGAATATCATTTACTCTTTCCAACCTTATCGCCTAGATTTCTATTATAAGTTCCCTAACCTTACTAATGAATGGTCTTACAATTTACCATTAACTATCACAACCCCATTAATAATTGGTGGATCAATAAAAAAACATTGAGAACTAGGATATTGCGAATTCATCCTACAAAGCATATGAGAACTCCTTACGACATTACCATCATGCATTGATAATTAGAGTATACGGGGATGAATATTATTTAAAGTTCAAGTAGACTTGGCTCCCACTCGTTTATTAAGTCACCTTGGTCAAGAAAATTTTCAGTTGGAAATCTATACTATCAACCTCCATGAATAAGAACATATCCAAAGCCAAATACACAACCACCATAATCGCTCCAAAATTCTACATGTCATCATACTTTCTATATGTGATGTATGTTTCTAACATATTTCCAGAGACATGAAAGCATTGATGACCAAGCATAGTGCCCATCCATGTATATTTCCAAATCCTTTAGGAAATCACATTTATAATACATTATATAAATATTTGTGAGCATATCATAGTCCCCATGTATAACATGATATTTTGTGAGCCTACCCAATACATGTTAGGAAAATGCAATGCAATCAATAAGTGAGAATGGAGACTTGTATGTAACTAAAAGAGGGGCATACATTATAATTTTTAGGGATACCAAAATTCCCACACCTATTACCCAAACTCATCCTTGACAAGCTTTTTCTTTAGGAAGTAGGAAACCCTCTCCCATGAAGAAATCCAAAAGTAACAATATAATTCCAAGGAAGGGGCACATTACTACAAGAATACTTTATCCAAGCTCAGACATGATTTATGTAATCATGGCCATGGTTGAATACATTATAATTCTTACCTTCAAGAAATAAGTGGTTGTCAAAAAAATACTCAAAACAATACCCCACATTAGTCAAGTATAATATATGATGAAAAATTCATCTTTAGAGAAACATTCAGCCCCAATTTCAAGGTTTGAAAACACCATTTGAGTTGTTGGAAAATTTTACAATTAATTCTTAAATGAACATATTGTTGGCCCAAACAAGTTTCTGCATTAACAAATTATTCTTCATTCAGAAATTCATATCAAATACACAAATAAATTGATAGATTAGGTGGCTGAAAAATATCTATGTTCTGGGCTCAAAAACTTGTTCCAAGTACTTGCAAAAATCTGCTTTAAGAAGATGGAAATAACTATAAAATTATGTCCCAATACTACCCAAAAAACTAGATGATATGGTTGGTTGCATATGGTTGCATATCCCCTTTTATGCTTGGTTTCTCTATAGGTTCCAAATATTTAGGTTCCTCATTAGATGATTCAATATATGAATCATATATGGGGTCCCCAAAACTATGATTATTGATTTAAAATATCACATCCAACTCTTCATGAAATGGATAAATGCATGCATTTTCCATCGCATCATCAAATAAGGGTTTGCCTACAAAATATTCCTCATCAGAATCTCAACAATTTGGAACATCTAATTCATATTCTTGGGATGAGGAAATATAATAGGAGAATGGGTTCTTTCATAAATAGGGCCTTATTCAAAGGAATCTTCATGGTTTTTTTCAATGGATTGATTTTGTGGAGGGTAAATTGGATCCTCAACAGATTCCTCATCAAGAATAGGATCCCATATCTTGTATAACAACTTGAGAATATTTACAATTGAGTATACACACGTACTAGGAATCCATATATACCAATTTATTATGTCATTTTTTTGCAAGTTAAGAGATATATTAAACATATTCATCTTAATATCCTCAGGGCCACATTCAACCTTGGAAGAGATTCAATATGTAATTCAACATGAAACCTAGCAGAATCCTAATTCCCATGGAATTTCGAAATGAATTTCTCCCAATTATCATTATGAAATTTATTAGGATACCCCAAGATTTCCAAGAAAACCATTAGACTTAATCAATTGTGCATCCATTTACTATTCAAAAAATGCCATATCTTCTTTTTTTACTGAGGGTACCAAATATGAAAATGCACATGAGCATAATTCAAAACAATATCAAACTACGTGGAGTTGTCATGTTCATAGAAGAAGGATTTGACTCATTTGAAGAACTATATTTAATATCTTGGATTGAAGGAGTTTATAGAGTGGTTTGAATCACCTTGTTTTCCACTCTATCATATTTCTCAAGTTTGGGATTGAAGGGAATAAGTGTTTATATGATCCTTTTTTGGAGTATCATTTAGGAAAAAACTACCTCGATGGAATTTCTATGTGAGTTTCTTAGACACCATGAAATTTAAAGGAAATCTCACCAAAATTTTCTAAGTGTTGCTCAATGCTCTGGTTATAAAGAATTGCCCCTAACAATAGCAACAAAATGTTACAACTCAATTTAACCCCTAAGTGGAAAAGTACTAACTCACTACTGCTAGAAATTGCGACTTCAAATGAGAAATACCATTGTTACTTAAGTATTTTTCCTTCCACTTTTTAGGCCACCTCTCAAGGACAGAGGAGGATTCCATATGGGGTAATTGGATTTGAGATCCAAGAGAGCAAGGGGGGAAATATTTTGACTATGTGAATTTACAATTTAAATAAGATTCCCCGCATGAGTGGATTGACAATCCAAGATATGAATTAAATAAGAGATCACACACTTTAATGATACTTTAGATGATACATTATGCATAAATTTGAAATGAATAATAGACATATAGATAAAAATGCTTGGAAAGAGAAAAAACCTTTAAATGTGTTTCGTTAGTGGGTTATTTATGAAACTACATCCATAAGTAAAAATCCTCAATGGTGGCAATTCATAGACATATAATACTTGAATAGTTTTTAAAACTTATTCTTGAATGACGCCCTCTTAGAGAGAAGATTTATGCAAAAGGGTGTCACCCAAGTTTATAGGGTGCCAAACTTGTTGAAGTGAAATCACATCAATGAATATGTTTTATGTCTTAATTGAATTAATTAACACAAAATTTAACTTGTTTAGTGAAATTCCTTAAGCCTCCTTCATCCATGACCAATGAACATCATCAAGAGTGGTGTGCTAGGTTAAAAAATTGAGTTTAACACCAACCATTTTTTCCAAAATAACAAATAAAGAGGTTTTGTAAGTGATTCTTGCAAATTGAACCATAAATCAAATATCATCCCAAAATGGATTTATTAAACAAGATATAATAGTAGCCATCATCAATTAATCATGAAAATTTATGTTTTTTAGAATGGCTTAGGACATACACATTAAACTATAGTTTCCATAATTTAGAAGAGATTTGGCACTTAGTAGTTAAGTGATTATTACTTTTGAGTTCTTACTTATTAACCACCATGAAATTTTCATAAATAAATCCTTGTTCTAGTATATTGCAGTGAAATAAACTAGCATAAAACTTAAAATAAAACCTAGATTTCATCCTAGTTTTCAAATGTGATTATTAACTCAAAATCCATTTTTAGAATGTCATTATGCATAAATATTTCCTAGAACTAAAATTTATGAGGATAGAATATGACCGCTGGTGTAAATACCGAGCGGAGGGAACAAAAATCCTCCACAAATGGATTAGAGGATGGAATATGACCATTCCCAAATCCACAAGCACAGAAAGGGGTTGTGATGCCCCTAAGTCAGACACCAGAGTCCATACTAGGACCAAGGATGGGTGACAGGATACCAAGCATGTTGAAAATAAAAGGATCAAAACTCAAGAGAACATAAATATACTCAAGTAACCACGATCACAAAATCCTACTAGTGTACAAAGAGCACACTCCTAAGAGAATCTACGGCCAAAATACAAGCAAACCAAGGGGAGGATATGTGAGCTCTCGAATGCAGCAGGTATGTCTCACCTAGGAGAGGCTTGAAACTCCCATACAATACAAGTGGAGGTACATAACCAATTATAGTGGCCCTTGGCTTCAATGCATATAGCAACTGTGATGTCCGACCCCTAGCTAGCCAAGACACCTATAGAATAACCTCTACAAATACCCCCTACAATACCTAGGTAAGGAAACTAAGGTCAACCCAATATAATAAATTCTCAAGTGGACATCCGCAGGTGGGATCGACCGTATGTGCAAGGAAGCAAATTTTGAAGCCCTCGAAAGAGCCCCAAGATACGAATAAAATCCTGGAAATATCTCTGGTGTTCACAGAAAGTGACCAGGATTCATCCCAATCACAATCGCATGCATTGCCTCGTGCTTAACTCTTGTGTAAGAGGAGCATCCTGAGAAACACTAATTATACCAAGTATTTCACACTCTCACCTGGAAAGACACCTAATTGTTTTTTTAGTGGTCTTGGAGAATTAACTCACAATGAAATATTCCAAGACCCTAAAACCTATTCTTATTGATGCACCCTAAAAAGAAAACAATGTAATACATTTTAATTAAGCATTGATTTTAATTGGCTGTGATTACTCAAAGGGTAAATGGTTGTGCAACTAATGAAGTTATGACTCGGCAATAAAGTAAATATGCACACCTAACAAGTGATGCTAAGTGCAATCTTGTAGAATGAAAAACAGGGTATGCCACTAAATGAGATGCGTAAATTTTCCTTCAATGTCAATGCAATCCTTCCTATATGAAATCCTAAACACATTAGAGGAAATTTCAACTCAAAATGGGCCTTTTAACTCTAATTCAAATTCCATGTCATCATGTGTTAGCCAATGAAATTGTTTTAAATTTGAAATACCTTATAGGTCTTAAACACGTTTTTAATATAAATTTTGGAATAGGTATAAAAAAAACTACTTTTTGGTTTGTATTTTCAACATATCTCCCTTTGTTTTTGTTAGATTTTTATCCTTCAAGCTAGCATTATGATCTTAGGATCTTTTAATTGAGAGAATAACAAGCACAACAATAAAACATAAGCACAACACAAGAGACAATAGAAACAAATAATTTTCCTCAGGGAAACCATAAAGGAGAAAACCCTGCAACTTCCTCAGAGATAGAATCAACACCAAAGGTAAAACCAGAAAACAGTAAGATGATCTCCCGACAACAGTAGTCTCTCTCTCTCTCACACTGAGAGAGATTCTCCTCTTTCACTCATGCACCCCAATGAGTGAGCGTGTGTGTATGAGTATGATAAATAGAGAGGCTCTCACTCTCTATTTATATTCTTCCATTCACTTGGAACCCACTCCAACATGTCGGCCTCACTTAACAAGTACTTACTAGAGCTGGCATCTCTAGGAGTGTCTAATAACCCTAGTGCCCCACCACTTGTGGGGAATTTTCATCCTCCAACCAATATGAGGGTAACACAATGGTGGGGACTATTTCCCCAAATTACAATGACTCACCTAGGGTCGAATTCACTAGGATAGTCTAATAACCCAAGGGCCCCATGACTGTGGGGACTTTAACCTTTGACCAATAGGAGGATTACCCATAATGATTTGACGTGACTTTCTCATTATAGAAACTTCCTGTAATAAACATGGGGGTATGACATGACTCAAATACATTACAATACATCCCGAAACGAACATCTGGTTACAATAGATAAGAAATACAAGTGAATACATTTTGAAGTTACAATTACATCAACACTCCCTCTTAACTAGGAAGGTATTCTCTCTACACAATTTATTAGCACAAGTCTTCTTCTCTGTATCATCTAGGTCATCATCAGGTCTTCGTCATCTTCATTTGGATCTAGATCATCACTCAATCTAGATCATCATCACTCGATCTGGATCATCATCACTGGATCTAGATCATTACTCGATATAGATCATCATCACTTGATCTGGATCATCTCTAGAGCATCTCTTTGGATCTGGATCATCACTCAATATGGATCATCACTAGACATCATCACTAGATCTAGATCAGTACCATGGGTGCTATCTCATGATTCTTTTCATCACAGAAATTTCTACAGAGCCAGCCCTTTTTCATGCTGGTTGTAGGCCTAGCCTCCATGTAGGTCTTCTTCAGCGCTTATATCTAACTTGCTCGTCAAAATGGCTCGCCCAACACTTACATCTGATCATGTAGGAACCAATCCTATAATCATATCAGAAAGGCCCAACACTCACATTCACCAAGATGATAGGACATCACTATCATCTGTGAAAAGGCTTCAGCACTTACATATGACCTACTCGTCAAAAAGGCACAATACTCACATCCATCCAGGCTAGAACCACATCCTACCACAATGATCAAATATTTCCACACATTCACCCAAGCTAGAACACATCCTACCACAATGATGAACGACTCTCACCCATGCCGGAACACATCCTACCACAATATTTCCACACATTCACCTAGGCTGGAACAAATCCTACCACAATGATGAACGACTCTCACCCAGGCCAGAACACATCCTACCACAATGATGAAATATTTCTACACTTACATTCACCCAAGCTGGAACACATCCTACCATAATGATGAAAGGGCCTACACTTACATCCACCTAGGTGGGAACACATCCTACCACAATGATGGAAGGGATTGCACTCATATCTGATATTGTAGGACCCAATCCTATAGTCATATTAGAATGGCCCCCATTCCTCCTTGACTGAGCTACCTGGTAACTGACCAGATTCCTCCATTCTCCTAGAGAATGGCAGCTTCCCTTATATCTGACCTGCTCGTCGAAATCGCCAACACTCACATTTGACATGGAAGGAACCTAATCCTTTATCCATGACAGAATGGTTCAGCCCTTACATCTAATAAAGTGGGAACACACCCCTCTATCACATCAGAATGGATACTTAGTCCTAGACTGAATGTTCCTGGTACCTCACCAGGTAGCTCCATTCAAAGAATGGCGATTTCCCTTACATCTGTCCTACTCGATAGAATGGCTAGCACTCATATCTGACATGGAAGGAACCAATCCTCTCACCATGATAGAATGGCTCAACCCTTACATCTGACCTACTCGTCAGAATGGATATGGATCTCAGCACTCATATCTGACATGGAAGGAACCAATCCTCTCACCATGTTAGAATGGCTATGGGACTCATCACTTTCCCTTGGAGGAAACCTCTATCTGGAGAACACCAAGCTTCTCCCTGAAGTAATTGAACTTCATCCTAGCCAATGGATTTTTCAATACATCAGCTATCTATTCCTCTGTCGTGACATACTAGAGCTTCGCTGCTCCCCTCTGCACCATATCCCTGATATAGTGATACTTGATCTTGGTATGCTTCAAATTGTCATGGAACATGGATTCTCTGACAACTTCACACAACTCTAGTTGTCACAATGTATACAAGTAGCATCCAACTGGAGATCAAATAAATCATACAGTAGCTTCCTTAGCCATATTGTCTCACAACTAGCTGAACAAGCTATGACATACTCTGCTTCAGCTGTACTCAGTGCCACACAGGATTTCTTCCTACTAAACCCAGAGATCACACCTGATCCCATACTGAAGAAACACCCTAAAGTTCTCTTCCTATCGATGGCACTACCTGCCCAATCTGAATCAACATAACCCTCCAGGTTAATCTTTTGATTCGCATCATACTTGAGCCCATAATCAACAGTACCCTTCAAGTATCTTAGAATATGCTTTGCAGCAATCAAGTGAATATGTCTCGGATCTGTCAGGAACTGGCTCAAGGTGTTCACAGCAAAGCAAATATCCTGTCTCGTGTTTGTCAGGTACATCAAGGACCCAATCATCTGACGATACATCCTAGCATCAATCGATTATGATGAAGCATCGTTCAAGAGCTTCAAGTTCGATGCCATAGCCTTGTAGTCCAACATCCCAAACCTCTTCAAGCTCTCTATTGCATACTTCCCTTGTCCAAGGAAGATTCCATCTATACTCTACCACACCTCCTTACCTAGAAAGTAGTGCATCGACACACAACAGAAGCATCACTAGTCTTCTGCATTCAACCTTGAAGCAAAGGTTGGAATCTACTTTACTCTCAATAAAGCCTAGAGTCATCAGTAATCTATCTATCCTGTCATACCATGTCAAACCTTATATCTTTTGTAGTCACTCCCTCTAAAGCAGAGCATCATACTCCCTCTGTCTTCCGTACTCTATGCACTGAAACATTCTGTACCGGAGTGACAAGTAGCTTCCTATGCTACTAATATTCTATGTGACCATCTAGTGTATAGACTTGGATCTTCAACCTTGTAGCAAAGGTTAAGATCTTCATCAAGCTCATAAAAATGTGTTTAAACTCTTACTGGCTGCAAATGTCTCTTCGTAGTCTAGGACTTCTTTTCATGAGAAGCCTCGTGCTATGAATCTTGCTTTGTATCCCACGATGTTTCCATCTATTGCATGATGGAACTATGAACTTCTCTTCAGGTCTTGATACTGCATCCTAGACATCATTCTTCTTGAACTCGTCTTCCCTTTCTTCTTGGTGGCTGGAAGCTTCTGCATTAATGATGTTACTACACTCGTCATATTATTCTCCGTCTTTGAACTATCGTCACTTGTTCTTCGGAACAAGTCTTCATTATTCTTTGCTTGTAGGTGATTATGTATGCAATCTTTCCTACAATTCAAATACATTTGAATGGTTAGAAACATTTCATAAGGAATATTCATACTGGCAAATTCTTATGCATAAATATATGATCATGCAACTACTTTATCCAATACAACATTCATCCATATATCACGGAAAATTTTCTAGATGCCTTCCATCTCTACCAGGACAACATTGAGATTGTGCACTAATCCAATATGTCAGCAAAGAGGTTTCATTCTAGATAAGTAGCAATGGAGAATTGTATAGCACCATGAGCTACTTACCCATCACATGCATATTAGTAGTATATTGTCATTAATGCAAACATTCTATCATGCATAATACATTAACTGAATATAAACAAATGCATAACAAAACTATGAAATGACAATTGAATACTTATCTTTATTTGTTTCGTGGGTAGACTTTTTATTGAACCTTTAGCTTCATCTTCTTCTTCATTCATAATAGCAACATTTCTTATCCAAATGCTAAGGTGGATAAGAGGTTCTTCAAGAGTTGATTTCTTCATATTCCTCATCGCTTGAGGTATCTTCTTTGGAAGGTGAGAGCTTGATATTTAGTTGCTTCCATCTTCTCTTATCTTCTTATGAGTTGAGCTTCCTCTTCTTTCCAGAGTCCACTGAAAGTAATCACTTCCTTCTGGCACACATTCCTCGAATGAATGAATCCCATGATCTTGGGAGACCATTCAAGGTGGCCATCACCACTTCTGCATTCTTCACTTCTTCTTTTACCGCTTCAAGTTTTTCTTTTATTTGAGAGACCCTTATGATTGCATGGTCTCTACCTTCTGGATCTTCACATTCTTCAACTGCTTACTTAAGGTCATTTACTAATGTATGTTCTTCCCTTCAAATATCTTGGTCAAGGAATCGAACATCTTCAGTTTATTTAGGGAAGACACTTGTAGTACAAGTTGATTCATGACTGAATCAGTAATGATCTTCTTGGCCTTGACAAAGTTCTTCTTATGTAAGGCTTCTAGCCTCATCTCCCTCTGGAACTGGAACCTCTCTACTCATGAAGGTGTCCCATTCATTTTATTCAAAGAGATCATATACTTCCATGCTTGGAATTTTTCAACTTCACCAAGCTTATCATCAAGTTGTTGTGATAGATCACTTTGAAATGAGAACCTCAAACGAAAATAGCAAAGGATTAGATCTTACCGATTTGAGGTGTCCATCTTGGTTCCGGAGCTGGCTGATCTAGGGTTTGTCACAGAAACCCTAATTTTCAAAACTTAGAATATTTTAGATTTTATTGGATAGACAGACATATCTCTTCAAATGGAGCTTTCCAATGTATTTCTTTTCTGAAAACAGTGGAGGGAAGCTCCTAGAATAGGAAGCCCTAGTTTTCCAATTTCTTCTACAGAAATGCCTATCACTGTGTATGTCATATCTCTTAAATTGATATTCCTATGTGTCTGAAATTTCACACTGAGGTAACATCACATGTTCTTGTTCCAACACCATAGGTTTCATCAGAATTGGTTTTACCAATTGGGAGTTATGATCATTTTCCCAAAGTGACTTGTTACAGGACTGTTCAGAACAGCAAAGATGTACGGACTGCCATGTGTCACTAGTTCATCTTCTGAGTCTGAAATTCAGACCACAGAAATTAAAGTCCGTGCCCTTTTTGGACCTCTATAGCCCAAGATATTTTAATTCTCCCCAAGTGTCCTGTTTAGGGATGAATTCTGGAAGAGGATGGAACCCTACCTTGGAGGGATCATATCTCAAATAATATAGCGAATATAAGGATGAATTTTGGACATATTGTTCATCAGGATTTTATCTTTGGCCCTAGAAATTTTCAGCTCCTACGACTTCGCCAATATTTGGATATAGGGAATGTACCAAAACTTAGCAGTTTTAGTATTTAGGGTTTTTCTAGCTTGGTGTCAAACTAGGGTTTGACTTTCTCGGAGTTTCACCCCACCAAATTTCTTGATCTAGGTCTCTAAACATCGATTTTGATGAGGAGAAGAATCCTATTCTAGGCTAACTAAAAAATTCCTCTTCTGTAGAAAGCCCTAATTTCTGCATCGAAAACTGAAAATGCTCGGAATCAAATTTCTCTTCGACCGAAAGATGCGCCCATCAATGGAGAGTCAGCTGAGCATAATTTTTGTTGATGGATTATGGAGAGAGACCCAAAAAGTAATAATCCCTATATTCTATAGCTAAACAAAGTCTTCTTCTCAAGTTAGCTCTGATACCATGTTATATTTTTATCATTCAAGCTAGCATTATGATCTTAGGATCTTTCAACTGAGAGAATAACAAGCACAACAATAAAACATAAGCACAACACAAGACACAAGAGACACAAAGATTTTTTGCTTGGGGAAACCATAAAGGAGAAAACCCCACAACTTCCTTACAGATAGAATCAACACCAAAGGTAAAACTGGAAAACAGTAATATGATCTCCCAACAGCAGTGGTCTCTCTCTCTCACTCATGTGCCCCAATGAGTGAGTGTGTGTGTATGAGTATGATAAATAGAGAGGCTCTCGCTCTCTATTTATATTCTTCCATTCACTTGGAACCCACTCCAACATGTCGGCCTCACTTAACAATTACTTACTAGAGCCGACATCTCTAGGAGTTTCTAATAACCCTAGTTCCCCACCACTTGTGGGGACTTTTCCTCCTCCGACTAATAGGAGGGTAACACAATGGTGGGGACTATTGCCCTGACTTACAATGACTCACCTAGGGTCAACTTCACTAGGATAGTCTAATAACCCAAGGGCCCCATAACTGTGGGGAATTTAACCCTTGACCAATAGGGGGGTTACCCAGAATGACTTGACATGAATTTCTCATTATAGAAACTTCATGGAATAAACATCGGGGTATGACATGAATCAAATACATTACAATACATCCCGGAATGAACATCGGGTTACAATAGATAAGAAATACAAGTGAATAAATTTCAAAGTTACAATTACATCAACAGTTTTTACTCAAATTTCGATGGCGAGAACTTTTTGGATGCGGAACTAAATTATGCATCCAACGAGTACCCACCCGACCTACTTTTGATGGACCCCACTACCCCATGTTTTTTCATTATCACATTTTTCAGGTATTTCTTATTTTTGGGGTAGCGGGGTCCATCAAAAGTATGTCGAGTGGGTACTCGTTGGATGCAAAATTTAGTTATGCATCCAACAAGCTCTCCCGACCGAAATTTGAGTAAAAATACAAGGAGATATGTCGAAAATACAAACAATAAAGTAGTTTTTTTCTTTTCTTCCTCCAAAATTAATAAATATTATTTTATTATTTTAACTATTATTTTATTAATTTTTTTAGGAGGCCCATTTTGAGTTGAAATTTCCTCTAATACAACACTCATCCAAGCAATCCAATGCAAGTACCTCCTTAAATCCATAAGTGAAATGCAAGTAAGAATGCAACTATTTTGTATTTTTCAATATAAAAGAATGAAAAATGCAATAAAAGCCATTTAAAACTCTTAGTCTTTGCAACAAGTATAAAACCCAAGCCCAGGAAGACACCGAGATGAAGAGATTAATGCACTAATGGAAAAACAAAAAAGATAAATGAATAAAACTAATTTCAAAGAAAAATCAATGAAAAAGTGGTCTCTGGTCACAAAAGAAGCAGTCAACAAACACCATAAGAACCTAGGAAAACCTAGCCACACTCACAACCCATGCAACAATTTCCCACAACATCAAACTCAACCAAAAGGGAGGATGTACGTGACTGTATAAATAACAGCAGCGTATGTATGTGACTTTTGGCCAAAAACCTACATGTATACATGGATTTTGTCCAAAAACCTACATGTATACATGACTTTTGGACAAAACCCGCGTATGTACACGGCTTTTAGCCAAAAACCTTCATATACAGAGAAGAAAGTGGTAAAAAGAAGGAAATGGGTAAAACCACTCAAGGGGAGTGTTAATGTATGAACATACTATAAAATGTGACACAAAAATAGGGAGAAACAAAGAGGAATTCAATAAGGTCAAGCACATTGGGCCCCTAACCCCAAAAAAAAACAAGGAACTTTCCCAGTGGAGTCGCCAATTATGTTATGGGGAGAAACTTACTATGGCTTATGGTGTACCACAATAGACAGCTAGACACGAGAAATCAATCCCTTCCCAATATGAAAGAGAAACCAAACATCTAACACTAAGGGACCTTGAATCATACCTTATTCTGGACGGTTGAAGTAGATCCCCATTGGTCTTTTTCCAATCCCACTTACGCTAACAATTTGCTCTCAACAATAGAAAACAAGAAAAGCATGCTATATAATATGGTGTTAGATATACTCTAGCATATATAATAAACAATGTATAAGAAATTAAACATATCCATGGATTCAATATTCATTCAAATGCACATTATTGGACAAGAAAAGATATTTTTATTAATCAAATCAGAGATTACACAAGTGACAACCTTTATCGGCATGTCTACGAATCGGAGAAACCGATTCCTCCACATAGACCTCTACCACCTCAATCCTCCATCTCTCGATAGCAAGATCACAAGAAAAGGAAAGCTTGGGAAGAACACAAAGTGCTCCAAAGGGACAAACAAATGCAGACTCAAGTATATGCAAACTGTGGCAACAATGGACTATAGTTTCCTTGCTCTTCAATTCCTCCTCTTCAATGTATCCAAGGGGTTCCTTATATATCACTCCAAAGGGGAAATGGAGGGTCAACCCCAAGTGATATCAAGGCATATGGAAGGCCAAGAGTCAAGTGGTTCAGACACACATGAAGGAAAACTACAAAAATATTTGTATTTATGCACACATCCTGATGTGCACGGGTTTTGAGGTCAAAAGTCACGTGTACACACAAGTATGGGATTAAAAGTTGCATACAACAATAAATAGGTGTTTTTTAGGGATGAAATTGGAAACATCAAAGTATAATATCTATACATGGGGTCTAAAGAGTCTACAGAGGGATAGGGAAGGCCATAAATATGTGATCAACCATGTGTGGTAAAATCATCTATAACACCATCTAACTTGTACAATTGGATTTCTCCTCCTTTAGTTATCTAAATTACAATATATGGTCCCATCCTATGTGTTTGAAGATTTCCAGGGTGTTTCAAAACTTTGTTATCATATAGGGGAACAAGATCTCCAATTTGAAACTAGTTATGCTTGATATGCCAGTTGTTACAATATTTAGGTCGATCCTTCTTGACATTCTGATCATAGCCTACAAAAAATAGATCTTATTCTAATTGTACAAGTTGCAACAATATTTCTTCGATAGCACCAACATCAGTCATTTCAGTAATTGCATCTATCCTTACACAGTGTACAATATATTCCATCGAAATGACAAACTCTTTTCCATAAACCAATTTGAACGGAGTTTGTCATGTCAAATCTTTATAGGTGGTGCGATAATCCCATAGTATCACAAGTATTCTCGGATCCCAATTATTTATTTGAACATTACAGATCTTTGTTAATGCATTCTCCGTAATCTTATCGAATTCCTCCACAACACCATTTTCTTGTGGGTGATACAATGTTTTCTTTCGATGATGAATTTGAAATTCATCAGTTAATTTTCCAATCAGTTGATTAAAAAAATGCGTTCCTTGATAACTTATCAAAATATTTGTACATATAAATTGGGTTACTACATGGTCTAACAGAAATCTTGCAGCAATCGCAGCAGTACAATCCTTTATTGGCATTTCTTCATCCCATCTGGTTAATTAGTCGGTTGTAGTGATTATGTAACATGCACATGTTCTCTTTCCTAGTGGATTAAGAGGTACCACAAAAGCAACATCACATTTTTCAAATGCATGTAAAGTCACCTGAGGTACTAGAGGCATCTCATCTTGTCGTAACGGTTTTTTAGTTATTTGGCAGATATCACAGTTGTGACAATAATCTCTAGCGTCTGCATGCATATTAGGCCACCACAGTCCAACCTGTAAAATTGTATGCACTATCACTTTTCCTACATAATGGCCTCCTACGACATCGACATGTTATTCATTCAATACCATTGGTCACTCATGTTCCAAGACAGGGCGATGAAGGATTTAATCTGGTCACATCTTGTATAATTGTCCAACAATCAATTGGAAGTCTGTAGCTTTTACAACTAATTGTTTCTTTTTTGTTGTATTGAATTCTATTGGTTCATATATTGTAGTTAATAAATGTATAATATCTCTACAGTGGTCATCAAACATCTTGACTACAAAAATTTGTGCATCGGGAATACTATCATAGATATTTCCAGTCTCTTATCCATGTTCTAGCCTTGACAGATGGTTTAGTCCTTAATTTAGTCGACCCATATTAACAATAATCTCAAATTCATATTCTTGAAAGAGGAGAATCCATCGATAAATTCCCCCACCCCCCCCAACACTGGATTATTCACCAAATATTTCAATGTAGAATGATTTGTATACATCTTGAAATGTCCTCCAAGAAAATAGTGTCAGATATTTTGAAGAGCATATACCATAGCTAGTCCTTCTCTTTCTAGCATGGTATAGTTTTTCTTTGTCGTCAACAATTTTCCACTAGAAAATGCGATGGGATGATCAATAGAACCTTCTCCTAGTTGCGCAAGTACAACGCCCAAGGTGACAGATGATGCATTGACATGTTAATGAAACTCTTTCTTCTAGTCTAGAAGGACTAATATGGGTGTTTTGGCCATATTGTTTTCAAGAACATACAAACTCTCTTGACATTGTTCAATCCATTGAAACTTGACATCCTTCTTCAACAATTTCTCCATAGGGGCAGTCACTTTTGCATGTCCATTGATCAATTTTCAATAGTACCTTTTATGTCCTAATGTAGTTCTCAATTGTTTCATTATCTAATGTGGTGGTAGGTCTCTACAGGATCCATCGCTATTCCATCACGAAAAACCACATGACCTATAAAATCTCCAAAAGGGGCACATAAAATGCACTTCTTTAAGTTAAGGGAAATTTGGAACTGTCGACATCATTCCAGGATCATTCTAAGACTCTCAATATGATCTTTTATTAGCTCAAATACCATCAATTCATCAAAGTAGACTTCAAGGAATGTATGAATGAGATATTTAAAAGAAGCTACCACTATCCTATAAAATATAGAAGGAACATTATTGAGTCCAAAAGAAATTACCGTATACTAGAAACATCCCCATTCTATCAAAAATGTTTCTGTGTGTCGATATTCCTTTTCAATCTTCATCTAATGGTAACCAAAGAACCCATCAGTAAATGAATATACTTCTTGTCCCCTAACACTCTCCAATACTTCATCTGTAAACGGGATTGGAAATGGATTGTGTAGGTAGGAATCATTCAGCTTCCTTAGGTCAACGCAGATACACACTTCACCGGCAATTTTCTTATCTTGTATTTCCATAGGGCCAATCTACTGGGATTATTCAATAGGTTCTATAATGACCGCATTTAAGATTCTATCCAACTTTGGCTTAACTTTTTCTTTGTACCTTGGATTGATCCGATATGGTCGTTGTTTAATAGGATTTGCATCGGGCTTCAAAGGAATCTTCAATTCTCCAAGATATCCAACAATTCCCTTCATTTTTGAAAATTTAGTGGGAAATATATCCTCAAACTGATGTAGTAGGTTTGTATTCTTCCCAACGGTCTCAACATCCCAATAGTCTCTGATATTAGAAAAATTCAAGTTCTCTAGAGAAACAATATTCACTTTCTTTATTTTTTAAAGGATTCAGAAACTTGTCGCTTAATACACATGATCCTTGCACTGTGTGAGTACCTTCAGAATCAGGAGTATTTATGTCACGAGAATGATCATCATCGGGTTCACCTGTTACATTGTAGCATATCCAATGCTGGACTGTCGCGCTGCTCTGATGGAAATTTTTCATAGACACGAGGATATCTTCAAAGATATTAGTCTTGATTACTTATAAGGAAAGATCAATTGAAGGATGATCATCAAAAAATTAAAATGTATGCGTGAAACCCATAGCTAGCTCTTTCCACTCAACTATTCCTCATCGCATCTCAACCAATGTATCTAGCTGTATAAATTGATGTACTCCTTCCTGTCACTGTGACGTATCCTATGTTGTGCAAAAATGCTCAATATGTTCAAGAGGATTATCCAATTCTATATATTTTGGAGCAATATAGATCACCTTTTCTCCAAATCAGAAATCCAACAGTCTTCAGCATTGAAGCCATTTTGAAATAGTCTGCTTGTGCGTAACCCACCATCTTAAAAGTGTATCCTTCAATTCAAAATCTAGTGATAACAAGTCTGAGGTTCTATTACTCTATTCAAACTCTGTCAAAAAATATTCCAAGTTAGGAAAACCTTCATAGGTAGGAATATCATATACCGCAGTACCTATAGGTCGAGCTGATTTTGTAATTCTTGCACATTTTCGCATTGATATGGAGTCTGTTCTTCCAATTCTCCAAATCTTCTCCTGAATTTGATGAGAAGGAACTACTGCTTCACCACCCAAGTTTTCCATTGATCATCAGATTCACATAATATCCATTGTAAAGGTAATATTGTATATATGGTCCAGATATCCATCGTGTCCTTCATTATTTCCCTACTCGACATACCTCTGGCCTTATAAAGGATCAAGCAGTGTAACCACCCTTAATTCTATATCAATAAATCTCAATATCCTCTTCTTAAAATTGATAATAGTTTGATTTTCACTGGCCCAGTTGATTCCCAAAAGCATAGGATACATATTCATATCTTTGAGAATAGCTATCACCTCAAAATATGCATAAGTCCCGAGTCCTTCTATCTCAACAGGAACCTGTGTCATTCGACCAATAGGAAAAACCTTCGATTGATTGGCTAATCTTAGCTGGACATGAGACCACACTATTGTCTCCTTTCCCATATTTTCCCATGTGTTTCTAGTAAGAATTATAACATCGGAGCCCCATTCCAGAATAATATAATCCATATCATAATCACCTATCTGGGTAGTCATTCTTAGTTCACAACTAGTTTTCAATATTTTCCCAATGTCGTTAACTCTCCTTTCTAGTTGCACATCTACTTGAGGTTATTCTATTAAAGATGACAGTTCTGCTACATCATTTTTATCAGTTATTAATGCTAAATAAATTCTAAATAATTCTTTCAATTTACTAACCTTTTATGTATGTTTCTTTTGAAACAACTGTTTGAAACTTTAAGGCATTTCCAATATTGGTCCTTCATTTAGTACAATAGTATAATTTGACGCTTGATTTCCATCAACAAAATCATGTCAATCGTCCAAAAATACGTCATTTTCCTTATTTACATCAAATGTCACCTTCTTTTGTTGTGTTCGTCGCACTCTCAGTTGTCCATGTGGTATTTCTTGATCTGCTCTAGTCACAACACCTCCTCTTGTTACGATGGAAATATTAGATTCCCTCGATTCAATCAAAATATTCTGTATGTTTGGATTAGCATTCTGAGGTGGGTTCTAGATTCCCATGTTTCTATCCTACCACTTAGAAATAAACTATGGGCATTCTTCAATAGTGTGATCTAGTGATTTACAGTATGAGCATATCGACGTAGTATTAGTGCAATGTTTGGAAAAATTTATAGATTTTCCACAATTATAACAAATGACTTGGCCTCTTTCACGACCAAATCCTCTTCCTTCTCATCATCCTATAAAAATTCCACCTCCTCTAGTTTGAGGGTATTATGCTTATGGGTATTGGACCTGAGGAAATTGTGCCTAAGCTCACTCAGATTAAATATGTTCATCATTCTTCATCAGGTAGGTTTCGACTATCTTCTCCTACATTAATTGATATGCAATATTTCTTGTTATGTCCTACTGATTGACAAAAATTGTAATATAGACTAGTTGGTTCGCTTACTATTTTCTGTAAATATAAACATTGTTCTGACAAATGTCCTCTGGTTTGACAAATTCTACACCAACGAATCCGTTGTGTATTTATTGGATTCAATGTGCCTAATGCAAGATTGTTCATGAATGTTGGACATGAATATTTATTGTGGAATTCAGTTCTACATCGGGTACACCATAGTTCCTCCTATAATTCTTTCCCTTTCTTGATATCCTACAATTGCAATGTGATATTAGCAAGCTGTGACTGTATCTTCATCATTCTTGCACCAGTTTCTCCAACCAGTAAAGCCTCCAACTTCATGGCAAGCTCAAGAGCCTCGCTATGTGATACAATATTATGTTGCACTAGAGGAATACATATATGCGGTAAAATCACTGCAATAAAACATTCTATATGTTGGGCATATGAAAACTTACTTTATCCATCAAAGTTTTGAATCTTTGGTCAAAGTACCAAACAGACTCTATAGGCAACTGATTAATCTCTTTTATTTCTGTAATAAACTGCAATGCAAATTTAGGCTTCTTAAACTCATCTATCAACCCCGTCTGGATTTGATTTAATTTCTTCTTAGGGATTCCTATTGGAACCTTAGATAATTTCATATACCAGTACAATGCACGATCTCTAAAGATTATGATCATCTAGAATTTATTTATGGCCTCATCTTGGACCTATCGCATTATTTGTACAGCTTCGCATAGGAACCAATGCTGCTCAGGGTCCTCTAACCCATTTCCATTTAGGATCGGAAACTTTATATCATTTCCAAGAATTCTATTTACTCTTGGTATTGCTGAAATGATAATTCTACTAGTGGGAGTTCCTTGACTACTATTCCCACTATTACTATTATTATGATCAACAAAACCACTATGCGATGTGTTTCTATATCTTACCTATGGTCCAAGGGATGTACGAGGGGTTACTGGTATGCCATAATCTTAATCTTGATCTAGTACCTCTTATTCTTCTTCAATATAATTCAATATTATTCATGTTCATCACAAGACTCTCCGTCAAAATGTAGTGCCAATTCGTAGTCCCTCCTTTAGATTGCGCTTCAAATTCCTCTCTTGGTCGTAATCCTTCTTCTCGTTCTCAACCAAAATCTTATTCCACTTCTCAAGTGACCACCTTCTTTCTTAGTATCTCTATCAATAGGAACCACATATTAGTTTATTCTCATCCATTCTGCTCATAATCTTTATTGCAACATTACCTAGTTCTCCACTCACAAATATTTACTTGTCGGACTCCATTCTCAGCATCCTTTTTTACATACCCACATTATTATCCACAACTTCAAATATTTCAGATAATGACCTCTAGGTTCTTTGAAGAATTGTCTTTCAATTTTGTTGTATGATTTTATCGCGTCGACTCCAATTTACATGATATATCCCTCCAAAACACTATAATCCCAAAAGTCGAGAGCCCTAGATATAGGATTACTAACTCTTTTCAACTCCTGGATCTAGTAAAAACTCCACTTTGTAGGTTCTCCACCCTGAAAACATTTTCTTCTAGGTCGCTAGCTTCGACAACCACTCATCCAATGCAATAGGAAATTCACTAAACAATATCTCATTGATGTTTTGTAAAGGTATCGTTCCAACCATTCTGTCGGGCTCGGTCGTTATCCTTTACTTTATTCCCGTGCAAACTCTAGTTCTTTATAATTAACCCAGTCTTGAGTTTCAAGTTTCGTCGGGTGCCAAAACATATCCATGTCAATATTATTCATGTCTCAGCAACATAACCATTTTTGGGCACGATTTTCGTAAACCCAGGTTCAAATCCCTTGTTCGTCAACAAGTCCCAATATATCATCCTGACAGAGCATAACCCCGTCGAAAACACCTATGGCGTAGATGAGGTCTCACCTGAGATATCTATTGGAACTATTGAAACCATGTTTCTATAGTTATTAGGGGGATTTACTTATTACATCCTTATTAGGTCACTCGATCAAAATCGGGGAATAAACTTCTATCTCATACATTCATTCAAGAATATATCCTATTGATTTGTCAACATATATGATAGTATGTAACATAAATAATTAACACCTATTAACTACTATTCCATATGATCATAACATTAGATGTACGACATATATAGATAATTTCATGGCTTGACACATTCATATCATCTCATTCACAACAAATATCAAAGACACACAGACACAAGATTTAACGTGGAAACCCGTTTGGAAAAAACCACAAAGGTATTAATTTGTCACAGTAATCTAGGGACTAAACACAAGTCTCATCAAATATTAATAATAATAAGGCATGAAAATGGTGTAATTGTGCTACAAAATGAGTATCTGCTCTGTATTTTCACACAAATAATGAGTAATACAATACAAGATCATGCTACAAGCATGAATGACAAAGAAATTCGAATTCCCAAGGAGGTCATTCAAATTGAATGAGTGACTCTAGCTTAACTGAATGTAAGCCACAGTCAACACTCAAGTTAACCACTGATCAAAACCCTAATTGACTCAACTGAGCCCTAACTAAAGTTGGAGTGCAATAAATGACTGATTCTAACTAAAATTAGGTCAGACACATGTCACAGCAAGCCAACCATCAAGTGGTATCGCATCAATGACTCCAATGAACCCCGATGAGGTTAACTGAAGTGTAACTAAACATCAGAAGTGGTTGGAGGCACCCCTGTTGACTCCAGTTCATTAAATAATCAATAAATAATCAATTTAATGAAGGAAGCTACCTTCACTGCTCTGTTTAACTGATTGTAACTATTAGTTAGCAATATGGGGCATTAATGACACTCAGATCACCCCTAGATTGCTCCAGTTAGCCTCCCCGAATGTTGGAGAAGGCTAAGTTAGCCTCCTTAACTGAGGGTAGGCATGGGTGTGATCTAGCTGATGTCATCTAGTGCTCCTCTGATGTCAATTAAGTCAATAATACTTAGGATAGTGGTTTAACTAGGCCAAATTGACCAAAATGAGTGTGTAAGGTGGTAAATGTCTCCAACACCTTCCCTTAAGCTATACTCAGGAGGAGTAGAAAACATAAAATTCATAAAAATGCTAGGGCCCCACTAACTAAGGCCATAGGTCACCCTATACAATACTGAAACTGAAACAATTCTCAAAAATAAACTAAGTGAGGAAAGGAGGGAAAACCCAGTGGGAAAAACCCCCCCTCAAACTGAACACTGAAAGTAGTCTGATCACCCTGATGGAATCACCCCTAATAGTAAATGGAGGTAAGTGAAATTCTTTTCTGAAAATCTCTTGGTGAATATGTCTACAATCTGTTCATCAGTCGAGCAGTATTGCAGAATGATGGTCCTGTCATGCACTAGCTCCCTGATATAGTGCATGTGGATATCTACATGCTTGGTCCTCTGCATGGTAACTAGATATGTGGATATCTTAATAGCACTTTGATTGTCACAAAAGAGGACAGTGTATAAAGTACTACCAATATCAAACTCTGAAAGAATTCCTTGCAACCAAACTGCTTGGATGGAAGCATTCACCCCTCCTTGATACTCGACCTCTACTGAAGATAATGCTATGGAAGCCTGCTTTTTGCTAGACCAGAAAATGAGGCCACCACCAAACATGAATACATATCCGGAAGTATAATTCTGATCAATAGAATCACCTACCCAATCGGAATCTGTGTATCCAACCAGCTCTAGCTTGGAGTCTGCAGCATAGTGAATGTCGTAGGTCCTGGTTCCTTGAATATACTGGAGGATTCTCTTAGCTGCCTTCCAATGAATATCATGATGCTGCTGCATGTATATTTATACACCATTCATAGAATAATAGATATCACGGTGAGAATGTATCAAGTACAACAAGATACCAATCAGCTGTCGATAGATAGTGCAGTCCATGGGAGGTGTGCCTTTTACTTATTCAAGGCTGATCCCTGAAAGGAAAGGAAATGGTGCAGGACTAAATTCAGCCATGTTAAACTTGAATAATAGTTCTGATATATATTTGGACTGAGTGACCATTATTCCATCATAATTTTTCTCAATTTTGATCCCCAAAAATTGTTTTAAGAGCCCCAAATCGCTCATTTCAAAAGCATTGTGGAGAGCAGTTTTGATGGCTGAAATAGAAGCAACTGTGCTACCTATGATCAGTAATTCATCAAAATATAAAAAAAAAATCATCAAATTACCATCATAATGATTTATATACACATTTGGATCTTATCTACACCTTTGGAAGTTTTGCGAGAGAAGGAAGGCATCCATCTTGGAATAACACTCTCTTGGGGCCTGTTTTAACCCGTATAGTGACTTCTTTAGCTTGCAAACCAAAGATGGATCAGAGATGTAGCCCTCAGGATGCTTCATGTATATCTCCTCATGAATATATCCATGCAAAAATAATTACTTAGCATCCTTATGATGCACTTCCCAGTGCTTAGATGTTGAAATTGCCAAAACTAGGTGGATGGAGTCAATTTTTGCAACCGGTGCAAAAGTCTCATGGTAGTCCACACCTTGGACCTGAGAGAAACCTTTTTCCACCAGCCTTGCCTTATATTTTCAGGTTCTACCATCAGAAGCAACCTTGGTATGAAACACCCACTTGCATTGAACCAATTTCCTTCCCGGAGGAAGAGAAACTAGCTCCCAAGTAGTGTTTTTCTGAAGAGAATTCATCTCTTCATCCATGGCAACTTTCCATATCGGATCCTTCTGAGAATGGTAGTAGGATTTTGGGTCTGAAATCATCATAAAATAACAATTTTTGGATAGCAAATTATTAGGACAAGAGAGCACAACACCTGCTCTTTGGAAATCAGATCGGGTTCTCCTTGGATTATCCGGATTTCCAATGTTATCTCCTACGAAGGAGAGTGTCTATCGGGCCCATGTGGGAAGATGATTTTGTAATTCAGGTTATGATTTAGTATATTATGTTTTCTATACACTTATATCAGAAATTAAAGGATCCAAATCAGGGTCATCACCCCCAATTTCATCATCCAAATATTCAGTAGAATAGGAAGGAAATTCAGCAATTTTCTCATTCACTAGTTCCACCTCCTGAAGAGGCTCATCGAACTTGACACTCCTTTCCATGATGATATATTTTGTTTTGATATATAGAATACTTAAACCTTTTGATTCATAAATATACCCAATAAACATACATTCTATGCTTTTCAGTTGCAAATCCCTTCTTTTATCACGTGGAATTCAGGCCCATGCAGTGGACCCAAACACCCGCAGGTTCGACACAACCAACTTATGTCTGAAGTATGATTCAAAAGGGGTATTACCTTTCATGGATGAGTGTGGAAATCTTTTTTCAATGTATTCTGTGGCATGCATGGATTCATCCCACAAATTTTCATCCAACTTCTTTGATTCCAACATACAGGTGGTCATCTCCTTGAGAGACCGATTCTTCCTTTCCGCTACACCGTTCTGCTGGGGAGTGTAGGTAATTGAATGTTGGACATGAATACCAATTTGGGAGAATATGTGCAGAAACTCATTACTGAAATACTCCACACCATTATCATATCTCAAGATCTTGATCTTAATCCCAGAGGCATTCTCGATCAAGGCCTTCAGTTTAGTGAATTTTTCACATACTTCAGACTTCTTTTTGAGAAAGAAAAACCATGTGTACCTTGAAAAATAATCAATAAAATTAAGAATATACCTTGATCCATTCATGGATGTGACAGGAATCAGACCACTTATATCATAATGTATCAGCCCCAAAATGCATGTAGCTCGGTTTGCCTTCCCCCGAACGAACTTTTGCTCAGGGTGTTTTCCAACCACACAACCCTTGCAAATTCCAGTGGTTGCCTTAATGACCGGGAGGCCTTCAACCATGGATTTTTTCTGTAATTGCTGCAAATATTTGAAATTGGGATGGCCAAATATCTCATGCCACAGCCTACTAACTTCATTTCCATGAGTTAGCAGTGTGGTGGGCTTTGCATCTGCCACAAAGTGGGAAAACTCATAGGATTTTGCATGATGGTTTGCAAGGCCTTTAGCAACAAGTTTCCCAGATGCAAGTTTCTTTATCTCAACATAATTTGGGATGAAAGATACTCTCGTAGGCACTCTTGTATGTGTCATCTGATAGACACTAAGGAGATTTGATGCCATGGACAGTACATACAAAACATTTGAAAAATAGCCATTCTCAAGATCAACCGTACCTTGTCCTTCTGAAATGATGGAGGAGTCATCTCCCATGTAGATGGGGATAGATTTTCCGGTATCCAAGGATTAAAAGGAGTCTCTTCCAGCCATCATGTGGTTCGAAGCTCCAGAATCAATCAAGAGTGCTTTGTACTTCAAAGTGCTTGCCATGAGGGCATGACCTTTTTCATGTTGTGGTTCTCAATCTTGTTGATGTCTCTTCTGAAAGATTTCTAGAAGATTGATGTGATTTCTGTCAAGGAGAGAGGTATCTTCATCAATATTCTTCTTCATGTAGGCATGTTTAGGGTGGAATCCCTTCCCACAGTATGAACACTTGACTTTTTCCTTTCCATGATTCCCTTTCCCTTGCTTCTTCTTTAAGCCAGAAGATTCATCATGTTGTTGGTTTTCAACTTTAGGCTTAGGATATTCAAATTTAGCTTTTGGGTTCTTCTACTGATTTCCTTTACCCTTCAGATCTTTGGGCCCCGAGACATGGAGGGCTTGATCACGGGAGGATCTGATGATCCCCATCTGGACAAGCTTATCATGTTCACTTGTTAGGGACTCAATGAAGGCATTGAGTGTAGGCATCTTCCATCCAGGGGTTGTGAGCTTCCCCACACAAAATGCAGAGACAAAAACTGAATAATAAGCTCCAAGTTTGGAGAGTATGGCGAGGATAAGCTGATCATCCTCCTTCTCCACTTTGCATTTCTTCAACAGTAAGACAATGTGCTTGAACTTTGTGAAAAAGTCATTCAAGGTCTCGAAATTGGAAGGATGGAGAGACATCAATTCATTTTCAAGCTAGTAAACTCTCAAATCATCCTGCATTCCATACAGGGTTTCCAGTTTGTCCCAAATTTCCTTTGAAGTCTTCAATCTGGAAAGATGGAAAAGAAGATCCTGGGAAATAGAGAGGCACAAGAATCTGAATGCCTCATCCTTCTTGTTCAAGAATATAGATTTGTTTATTATAGAACTAGGCTCTTCCTTAGTGTCCATAGTGACCCTATAGTGTCCTCTAGAATGTTGTTGGATCCCCATGTCTCCTTTCCATGAGTGGAAATTGAACGGAGTCAAAAGATCTATGGAGGAATCCATCTGAATCTGCTAGAGCAAATGCTTTCACCTGTTAAAAACCTGAAAATCACAACAAAAATGGCAATGTAAGGTCAGACATCCTTCACATTTTAGGCTTTCATCACACCCAGCATAGTCAATCAAGCAATATTGATCAACAAGTTCCTTACTTGGGGTATTAAGTGGTAATCCTTGGCTTATGGTGCAGTGCTTTATTTTTTAGCTATTGCTCAATTTTCATGCAAGATCTATCAAAAACCTTATTTTTGAGAGATCTGAGCTTCATCCCACCATGATCTCTGATACCATATTAATCTGTCACAGTAGTCTAGGGACTAAACGCAAGTCTCATCAAATATTAATAACAATAAGGCATGAAAATGGTGTAATTGTGCTACAAAATGAGTAGCCACTCTGTATATTCACACAAAGAATGAGTAATACAATACAATATCATGCTACAAGCATGAATGAAAAAGAAATTCAAATTCCCAAGCAGGTCATTCGAATTGAATGAGTGAGTCTAGCTTAACTGAATGTAAGCCACAGTCAACACTCAAGTTAACCACTAATCAAAACCCTAATTGACTCAACTGAGCCCTAACTGAAGTCGAAGTGCAATAAATGACTAAGTCTAACTAAAATTAGGTCAGACACATGTCACAACAAGCCAACCATCAAGTGGTAGCGTATCAATGACTCCAATGAATCCCAATGAGGTTAACTGAAGTGTAACTGAACATCAAAAGGGGTTGGAGGCGCCCTTATTGACTCCAGTTCATTAAATAATCAATAAATAATCAATTTAATGAAGGAAGGGCCTTCACTTCTCTGTTTAACTAATTGTAACCATCAGTTAGCAATATGGGGCATTAATCACACTCAAATCACCCCCGGAGTGCTCCAGTTAGCCTCCCCAAATGTAGGAGAAGGCTAAGTTAGCCTCCTTGACTGAAGGTAGGCGCAGGTGTGATCTAGTTGATGTCATCTAGTGTCTGATGTCAATTAAGTCAATAATACTTAGGATAGTGGTTTAACTAGGCCAAATTGACCAAAATGAGTGAGTAAGGTGGTAAATGTCTCCAACAAAAGGTCCTCTTCATCTGGAATGAGAAATGGTTTACCACCTTTGGTCTCTGCACTCAGCTTGCAAACTATTCTTTAGATCTTATTTACAATTCACATGTTCTTTTCTCATCTCATTCTCTCTAGTTTAGGTATCTCTCTCTTTTCCTATATATCTCCTCTATCTCTATTCTATGTAATTCTTATCTCCTTCCTCACCCGTCATTTGCACACAACTTGGATAAACTTTATAGGCTTTTAGAACTCTTCCTTTACGTGTCGACTGAATCTCAACTATGAGTCGACATGTTTTATTACTAATTTAACTTGTTCCATTACATCTAAAAGTAGGAACTATTGACCCAAATTACAATCTTGCTTTATTTTCCAAAAACAAACTATCAGTCTAACTATCTCTTTACTAAAAATAGGTTGAAGTCCTTATCTTGGCCTGCTTTCTTCCTCTTTTGTCATGGATCCTTTCATCATAGTATTTCCTTTCTATGTATCCAGAATCTTCATCTTTCTGAGAAATATTCTTGTTATCTTTCATCATCTTTTCCTAGGGCCAATAGTGCATTTTGGTGAGCTAAATGTATTGCCTCTAAAACCATAAAATTACTTATTTTAACAAAGCAGTGCTCTTCAAATATATTGACACATTGGAGTCAGTCCATCGATATATATATATATATATATATAGCACACTCAAAAAATAATAAATTTAGTGTTTCAAGATATCCATGCTCTATATATCTTGGCCCAACACAATGATGCATATGGTTATATACAACATACAAACACTATACAAATCCATATGTGAGCACCGATAGCGGTGCAGTTATGTTAGAGCTATGCAAGTGGTGCATGTCTATTTTCAAAGTACTATTAGTGGTGCAATTATGTTATAAAATAACTTCGCCTGATGCATTACCGCTTTTTAGGCACATTAGTTATGGTTGCGATTTGTTCTGAGAGAAAAAATTATTTTCTAGTTTTGAAAAATAAAAATATACTTTAATCATTATTTTATGTTTTATATGAATCAAATACAAGAGAGACAATACCATCAATGGGACTAATAGTATTTCCTCGACATTGTATGAGAGGGGGAGGGTTGAGAGAGAGAGAGAGAGTGAGAGAGAGAGAAGGGGGGATTTTATCCCTCTCCCTATTATACCACTAATGTGTTTCTTCTTATAGATTATTGGTCTCCTCAAGTCTTATGATGAGGATACACTGTTGAGGGGGAACTGATGACTATTGAGTTGGTTGATCTATCATTGGTATCAATGTCGAGGGGTATTCATGGTGGGTCGTGATCTATGGTTAAATTCCACATAGGAGGAAATTTATTTTATTACGAGGATATCCAAGAGAGGGGATTTTCTCCATTTCCTTAATGTCCCTCCTGGAATTGTAGCATTTAATCAGCTAGAATATGTTAAAAAATATTTTATTGAGGATGCCACTATCCTTAATCACTTCTAGGTATCTAGTGTCCAATTGCACGTATATTCTTTTGGAACATAGGAGTTTAGGTTCCTCTTGATTTCGGTCATGATATTAGTCCATTACACTAATAACGGGAAACACATCAGCGTACCATTATTATATGATGTTGATTCTTTAGTGAAAATTCCTTGGTGCATTAAGTGGTGTACCATTTTTTACAACATTTTGTTTTCACTCTGGATCATTTTCGCACCATGTTTAATGGGAGGACAATATTTCCATTTTCTTCTAATTTGTTTTGTTTATTTTTTTAGAGGTTTACAATCACTTGGCATGTTTTGACCACCACCCTCATAGGCCAATGACCAAGGTGTGTATGCACATGTGGGGGGGAGATGTTTCCCAAGAGGGGATATGCATATTTCCTAGGTAGGGCCACAACAAAGGCACTAGAGTTGCTTTCTAGTGAGGACGATCACACTATGGATCTTGTGTTGTACCCATACATAAGGTTGGATTGGCAAGGATGTCCTAACATCCTATTTACCTAGTATGAGCCACTAGATGATAGAGGTAATATTAGCAATATGTTTTGATTAATATAGTCACATTTTATTGTTTAATGTAATACATATGTAACTTAATATAACATTTTCCTTAAATTATTTAGTTAAAATTTCTAGCTATTGTCATGTTATATTTTTCATATATTGGAACTTATGTTGGGGAGGTTCCTCCCAAACAAGATGAGTTCATGGTTGAGGATGAGGACTTGCCTCATTTATAAAGACCCAACCTATGACATAGTATAGATAGTATATTCCTCTAGGAGGTGGTGGATCTATTCTCTAGAGTGTTGGCATTAAGAGTAGTGTGTCCTATTCAGTTCAACCAAATCCTATGAGACCCAAACGTATTAAATATATGAGGATCCTACCACATGATATGATTCATTGATGTATCATATTGTTAATGTGGACGTCCTACTAGAGAGGTGGAGGCCTATTCAACGTTCTTCATATTCCTCTAATGAGGGTGGTGGTACTCCACCTCCTACTTCTCCACACCACATCCTCCTCTTAGTCAAGTTGACCCACCACCACCATCTTACCCTCCTCCTATCATAGCCAACCAAAAACCATATCGCCAACCATATCCTTCATAGGTTAATCAAACACCCTCTCTTCCTCCGTCGATCCGAACCACCACAATTTTCTACTCCATAAGTTGATCAACCGCCCTCTTCCTCTCACTCAGTTGACCCACTACCATCTCCTCCATAGGTCGATCAACCACCCTCTCCTTCACACCAAGTATAAAAATCACCATCTCCTTCTCACCTCGTTGACCCACCACCACATCCTATTACATTAGATATTTTGATAGACACGATAGTAACATTGTGTCTTTTAGATCCTCATGGATAGATGTATCAATTCTTTCATTCTACACTTTTATCTGGAGGATGTATTAATGACTTTGAATTTGATGGTGGAGGTACTAATGCCTATGGCTCTAGTGGTGGACCTACTATCTCATAGTAGTTTTTGAGAACATGTATACATCTAACTTTTATTTTTGACTTGAGCTGTATATTTTACATATATCATGATTTTGATATGTATTATTGTTCATATACATTATGCATGTTTGATATCATGTTGATTTCGTTCATGTATATTTATGTCTTTTCATGTTATGTTTATTTCATTTCATTTATAAAATGTATTGTGTGTCAATGATTTAAATTAGAGATTGAATATATAATCTTTGAATGTAGTTAAGATCATTTAATGCCATTTTTCTGCAATAATTAGTTAATGTCATATTTATACAATAATGAATCTAGATATCTAACTATGTGTTCTAGAAATTCATTTTTTATTTGATTTATTTAGATGTCTAACTACTTAAGGTATGATTTTACTATGATAATAGTTTATTGAACGAAAAAATTAAAATTCTTATTTAAAATAGTTTTATGAAATTTGTATACAAAATTAATTTTATTTAAAATGAAGAAAGAATATGATTATAAGTGTGAATTAGCAATGACTTCTTCAACATATAAGAAATAATCGTAATTTGGAAAAACAAATATGTATTGGTTTACACATATATTTTGAGGTGTGTACTCAATATATGTATAGAACATATGTCTATGTTAATTTGTTTGAGTACTACCTAAATTATATAATCAATATATAAAAAATGGTACAAATATAAATGACAACAAACAATAAAATATATAAATATTTAACGTGTACTAATACTAAAATTTGTATAAATTTTAAGTCATAAATCAGTATGGTTTCATCTCTTAAATGGATGTACTTTTTAAGGTTGATTAAGTGTGAATTTAATGTTCATTCAAAAGACTATGTGGAACAATAGGAACAAAATTGTTAAAAAATGATTCCAATGTTTTTATGTGCCATTACTTACTTTGTCTTTCTCTAAAAATATGTTCTCTTTATATATGTAAAGCATATGGGCTGAAGAATCAATAATGTTGTCATTGTCTTGTTATGGTAAAGTTATAAATAATATGATTTATTGTTTGATGTTATTATTCTAATCCACTCCTATATTAAAAATGAGTGAAGTGTTTAACTATTAAAGTTTACACTACAATATAAGCATTATATTATTATCATAACAATTAAATTTTAATAAATAGTCTTGAATTGTTAGCATAAAATTAAAACTATAACACAACATTAACCCATTTAAATATATTTCAATAAATATAGTAACATTTTGTCAAACTTTTAAAATTCAAAACTGTAAATCTAATTAAGCATGTAGTTAACTTTACCCTATCAATACTATGTCAAATATTAGTGTGCAAAATCTTGTTACTATGTGTAACATTTATAAAAAAAAGATGGATGAGGAATATTGAAATAGTTACAAGAAAAATAGTAAGAACCTTAATGAGTAATGTCACAAGAAGGTAAATATAATAAAATAAAAAGAAGACTGATAATATTTATTTCTAAAACAATGTATCTATAGTATAATAGGATTGTATGTGTTTAACATTTCATCACTTATGAATATGTATAATTTATTGCATCCTTTAAAAAAAAGATTGTTAGATTTTTAACATTAAGCTAGCATTATATTAGGATCTTTAACTGAGAGAATAACAAGCACAACAATCAAACACAAGAGACAATGAACACAGTGTTTTTCCTCAGGGAAACCATAAATGGAGAAAACTCCGCAACTTCCTCAGAGATAGAATTGACACCAAAAGTAAAACCCCAAAATAGTAAGATGATCTCCCGATAGTAGTAACCTCTTTCTTCCTTGCCCCAGTGTCTTCTTCTTCCTCAGCTATGCGCTACAACTGAGTGTGAGTGAGTGTGTAATAAATAGAGAGGATATCTCTCTATTTATACTAATTCCTAACTTGACTAAACCCAACCAGGGCTGAATTCACTAGGTGAGTCTTATAACCCTAGTGCCCTAGAACTACGAGGACTTTAACCCTTAACCAATAGGAGGGTTACCCACAATGACTTGACATGACTTTTTTACATTATAGAACCTCCCGATAGGAACATATGGGCATGACATGACTCAAGTACATTACAAATACATACCGAAATAAACATCGGGTTACAATACATAAGAAATACAAGTGAATACATTTCGAAGTTACAATTACATCAACACTCCCTCTTAACTAGGAAGGTATTCTCTTGACACAATTTATCAACAAAAGTCTTCTTCTCTGTATCACCTAGATCATCATCAAGTTCTTGTCATATTCATCTTCAAGTCATCTTTATCTTCAAGTCATCTTCATCTTTGGATTTGGATCATCATCACTAGATATGGATCATCACTCGATCTGGATCATCATTGGATCTGGATCATCACTCGATCTATATCATCACTAGACATCATCACTGGATCTGGATCATCACTTGATCTCGATCATCACTGCTGGATCATCACGGGTGCTATCTCATGATTCTTCTCGTCAAAGGAGGTTCTACAGAGCCAACCCTTTTTAATGCTGGTTGTAGGCCTAACCTCCATGTAGGTCTTCTTCAGTGCTTATATCTGACACCAAGTAAGAATGGCATGTCCATCACTTACAACTGACCATGAGAGGAACACATCCAACACCATGTCAGAAAGGCACGCCCAACAATCCCATTCACCAGCATGATAGGACACAACTATTATCATCTGTGAAAAGGCTTAGAAATTACAACCACCAGCATGATAGGCCACACCTACTATCATCTGTGGAAAGGCATAGCACTCACATCCACCAGCATGATAGGACACGCCTACTATCATCTGTGGAAAGGCTCGGCACTTACAATCACCAGCATGGTAGGAAACACCTACTACCATCTATGAAAAGGCGCAGCACTTACATCTGACCATGGAAGGAACTTAATCTTCCAATCATGTCAGAAGGGCACTTAGTCCTAGGCCGAGGGTTCCTGGTAACTGACCAGGTGCTTCCATTCTCCCAGAAAATGGAAACATCCCTTATATCTGATCAGTGGGAACACATCCCTCAATCACATCAGAATGTCCATGCACTCATGTCTGATCATGTGAGAACACATCACACAGTCATATCAGAATGGCCCTCATTACCAAACTAAGTTTTCCTGGTACCTCACCAGGCAGCTCCATTCCAAGAATGGTAATAGCCCTTATATCTGATCAAGTGGGAACACATCTCTCAATCACATCAAAATGGCCATGCGCTCACATCTGATCATGTAAGACTACATGTTGCAATCGTATCAGAAATTCCCTAAGTCCTAGACCGAGTATTCCTGGTACCTCACCAATCAACTCCATTGCAAGAATGGAAATATCCCTTATATATGATCATGTAGGAACCAATCCTACAGTCATATCAGAATGGCTTAGCACTCATATCTGACATGGAAGGAACCAATCCTCTCACCATGACAGAATGGCTCAGCCCTTACATCTGACCATGGAAGGAGCCAATCCTCTCACCATGTCAGAATGGCTCACAGACTCATCACTTCCCCTTGGAGGGAACCTTGATCTGGAGAACACCTTCTTCCTGAAGTACTCAAACTTCACTCTAGAAAATGGCTTCCTCAACACATCATCTATATGTTCATCCATCGCAACATATAGGAGCTTCACTGCTCCCCTCTGCACCATATCCCTGATATAGTGATACTTTATCTTGATATGCTTTGACTTGTCAGGGAACACCGGGTTCTATGACAAATTCACACAAATCTGGCTACTGCAATATATACAAGTAGCATCCAACTAGAGATCAAATAAATCAGAGAGTAGCTTCCTTAGCCATACTTCCTCACAACTAGCTGAACAATATATGACATACTCTGCTTCAGCTGTACTCAGTTCCACACCGGATTGCTTCCTGATAAACCAAGAGATCACACCTGATCCCGTACTGAAGCAACACCCTGAAGTGCTCATTCTATCAATGGCACTTCCTTCCCAATGTGAATCAACATAACCCTCTAGGTTAATATTCTGACTCGCCTTATACTTGATCCCATAATCAATTGTACCACTCAGGTACCTCAAAATATGATTTGTAGCAATCAAGTGAACATGTCTTGGATCTGTCAGAAACTGGCTCAAGGTGTTCACAGTAAAGCAAATATCTGGTCTCATGTTCATCAGGTACATCAAGGACTCAATCATCTGACTATACATTGTAGCATCAACCGCCTCTGTTGAAGCATCACTCAATAGCTTCAGGTTTGATGCCATAGGTGTGGCCATAGCCTTGTAGTCCATCATCCCAAACCTCTTCAGGATCTCTACTGTATATTTCCCTTATCCCAGGGAAATTTCATCTGCATTCTACCACACCTCCATGCCTAGAAAATAATGCATCATACCCAAGTCCTTCATTTCAAACTCGGCAGCAAGCTTTCTCTTCGTATCAACAATCAACCCATCCATACCTGTTACAAACAAATCATCTACATATAGTAGGATTATCATTGGGTTGCCATCCTCAACCTTGTAGTAAAGGATGGAATCCACTTTACTCTTGGTAAATCCCAAACTGGAAAGAAAGTTGTCAATTCCGTTGTACCATGTCCTGGGTGCCTATTTCAAACTGTACAGGGCTTTCTTCAATATACACACATGAGACTCCCTGTCATGTGTCTCAAAACCAAGTGGTTATTCCACATACACTTCCTCTTCTACTACACCATTCAAGAAGGCAGTCTTGACATCCATTTGGTGTATTTTCCATTTCATCACTACAGCCAAAGCAAGTATTGATCTAATGGAAGTGTATTTGGCTACATGTGCAAAAGTTTTTTCATATTCTATTCCTTCTTTATGGGAGAAACCACGAGCAACAAATATTGCTTTATATTTTTCAATGCTACCATCTACAGCATGCTTGATCTTGTATATCCATTTGGAAGTTACAATAGACTGCCCTTCTGGTCTTGGAACAACATCCCAAACAGCATTCTTCATGATCGATTGATATTCTTCGAGCATAGCATCCTTCCATTCTTTTTGTTCTGCCTCTTCTTCATAATTGGAAGGTTCTTTATCGATGAAATCACATAATAGAGCTACATATCTGGAGCAGGATATGGTCCTCTTTATTTCTCTGTGAATCTCTTCTGGAGCCCCATATCTTTCCACACCTTAGATAGCTTCTCGTACCCAAGCAGGTTTCCTCTTGTGAGGATTCTTCTCCTGAGGTGGATCTATAGGTTCTTGTGGTTCTTCAAATTCTTGATCTTCTTCTTGATTTTCTTCATTCATGGTTCTATCATGAATCTTAGGTGCTTCTGCTTCTTCAGGAACTTCAGCAGGTTTCTTTCTGGATTTGTTGTAAGCTGTGTCTTCATCAAATGTTACATCCCTATTGATGTTGATCTTCTTGAATCCTAGGAAGTATATTTTGTAAGCCTTAGAGCTTTCAGAGTATCCCAAAAATATACCCTTCTTTCCTGAATGATATAATATTGTCCTCTTCTGTTTCAGAATATGTATGTACACTAGACAGATGAATATTTTGAGATGGCTAACTTCTGGTTTCTTGCCAACAAAGACTTCTTCAGGTGTCTTGTTCTCGAGTACTCTGTGTGGAGTATAGTTCTGTACATACACCAATGTTCTTGCAGCTTCTACCCATAGATGCATGGGAAGATATTGATCATGAAGCATAGCTCTTGCAGCTTCCATGATAGTTATGTTCTTCCTTTCTGCAAACCCATTCTATTGTGAATTATATGGGGTGGACAACTCCCTCTTAATCCCTGAGTTTTTGCATAACTCTTTGAATTCATTTGATGTGAATTCTCTGCCATTATCTAATCGAAATGTCTTGATATTCTTTTCTGTGTGATTCTTGATCAAGGATTTGAATTCCGTGAACTTGCTGAATACTTCATCTTTGTTCTTCATGAAGTAAATCCATGTCTTCCTAGAAAAGTCATCAATGAAAGAAACATAGTATACATACCCGCTTAGTTATTTTAATGACATTGGTTAGCATACATCGGAGTGGATGATTTCCAAGATTCCTTTAGCTTTTCTCTCGCTACTTGGAAATGTCTTCTTTGTGTTCTTTCCTTTCACACATCCTTTGCAGACCCCATCATGTTTTGCTTGTATTTCTAGAAGACCTTCAACAACTTTGCTTGCAAGTGGTAGTGCTTTGTAATGCACATGTGAAAGACTTCTATGCCAAAGTTCATTTGGCTCTACTGTGTCATGGACCAAGGCTTGTTCTGTATGGACCTTCAATTTGTACAAACCTCCTTCTTGTTCCCCAATCACTACTTCATCATCAATAGTCTTTCCCTTTGGCCACATGATGACTTGGCCATCTATAAATGCAGCCCTCATTCCTTTTGCATCTAATGCAGATATGGAGAGAAGGTTCTTCTTTAGTCCTGGTACAAACAATACTTCCATCATTGTCATAGACTTTCTAGAGTCTAGCTTACATGAGGATTCCCCACTACCTTTTATTGGATATTGATAGTCATCTCTGAGCTTCACCTTGTGAGGTGATTCATGTTCTGATAGTTTCACTAAGGATTCCTTGAATCCTATCATATTTTTGGAAGCCCCACTATCTATAAGCCAATCATTGCTTCAATGAGTAATGTTTCCCATAAGAGCAGAGATCAAAACATATTCTTCATCACTTGAAGAATCTTCACTTTCATATCTGGTTCTCTTTGTAGAAGGTTCATCATCCTCTACAGCATGAGCATGATGTATTCTCTTGTTTCCCTTCTTCTTGTGAGAGACATTTTTGTTTCTAGCACATTCTCTAGCATAGTGTCCTTTCTCGACAAATATTTTCTAGTGTTATCTTTGTGAGAGTGCTTACCTCTAGGATGATGATAACTTCTTCTAGTTTTCTTGTAGTGTACCATGAGAGCTTGATCTTCACTTCCCATCTTTTCTTCTCGAGCTGCTATTCAAGCTTCCTCTTGAGAGCACTCTTCCCATAGTCTGTTGAACTTGACTAACTTCTTTCTGGCACATATTCCTTGAATAAAGGAGTCCCATGATCTAGGGAGACCATTCAAGGTGATCATTACAATATCTGCATTTTCCACTTCTTCATCTACTACTTCCAGTTGTTCCTTGATCTGAGAAACTCTAGTGAAGTAAGATTGGATGGTCTCTGCATTCTGAATCTTCACATTCTTCAGTTGGTTTCTCAGATTCATCTTCCGGTTTATGTTCTTCCCTTCAAAAAATTTGGTCAGGGCATCAAACATAGCTTTAGGTGTCTTTAGGGAGGACACCTGTGGTATGAGGTGATCCTTGATTGAATCAGCAATGATCCTCTTTGCCATAACCAACTTCTTCTTATGCAAGGCCTTTGCCTCATCTCCCTCTAGAACTGGAACCTCCTCACTGATATAGGAGTCCAACTCATTTTCTTCCAGGACGAGGGAGATCCTATACTTCTAGGCTCAGAATTTATCAGCTCCCTCAAGATTTTCATCAAGCTTGGTATGATGAGACATCTTAACTAAGAACCTCAAATGGAAATACAAAATATTTAGATCTTACCAGGTCAAGATGTCGGATCTGGATTTGGAGCTGAAATTCTGCAGTACTGGTTCAAGAGTAGATTGGGGTTTTGCTTTTTGAGAGTTATGTTCATCCAAATGCTTCGATTTTGAGGAGGAGATCAATCCAGGCCTGGGCTCACTGAAAAACTCCACTTCTGTGGAAAGAACTAATTTTTGGCAGTAGTGTCGGGTCTGTTAGGAACCCATGTCAATCCCTCTCTTTACTATGTTAGTATATTGTTGTTGGACGCATATGCTTTGTAAGTCGTCCCATAGTAATTATTGATCCATAGTTTGTGTTATTGTTGTGAGGCGCATATGCTTTGTAAGACACCTGTAGTATTTGTTGATCCATAGTTTATATTGGCCCATGGTTTTGACCCATAGTATTCGGGCCCATAGTTTATATTGGCCCATGGTTTTGACCCATAGTATTGGCGCCTATTTTTGGTATATAAGTGTGTGTTGAGGCCAAGGAAGGCATCGTGAAGTTATTTTGTATTGAGCTTGCTCAAAGGAGGTTGTCCCCTCGAAGTGGCTTGCGATTAATATAAAAGTGATTATGAGTTCTACTGCTATATCGTGTGTTTTGATTACTTGTTTGCTGCAGGTTCCTCTCATCTGGTATCAGAGCACTTTCCTTGGCACACGTGGGAATTTTATTTTTTTTGGGCGGTGACTTTCAGATCAATTTCTGAAACTTTTTGCACAAAATCAGAGGAAATAGATTGCATATCTGAATTCCTCTTTCAAAAATACGCAGTTTCAAAAAAAAATCATCTCATTTGGAGTTCTAAAAGTGGAGATATCGCGGATTTAAAACCCGCAATTTTTCAGAATTTCGGTGACAACCGCGGAAAATATTCTAACCAAGTGCCCAAATTTCTAGTCTGATTTCAAGGGTAGAAGCAGAGTGGTTGTTCTAGTTCCAGAAACATGCTATAATAGCGATTCTGAGCAATATAGATCCAGTTTTTTAACATTAGGTGGAATTTCTGCCTATAATTTTTTTTTTCTATTGCAGGTTTGGATCTGGGAATAATCCCTCTCCGCTTAACTGTGGGAAGTAATTGGGAATAAGCCCTAAAAATCATTGCGAGGAGTACCACAGGAACCCCGAAGTAGCTGGCCCATTGAGAGGACCTGCCAGCGAAAAGGGCAACGACCCCTACCTGATTGACTAGTTCCCACCTATGAGGTAAACCAAGAGCTGTCCTTTGTGGCCAAGCGGTTATCAGTTTAACCTGAGCCGTAGAGTGAGGGGTATTGCCCCAATACGCAAGCCGTCAGATAGCATTGATGGCCGATTGAATCCCTTGAACCGATAGGAAGCCGCACATACTTGGGGTCCATATCTATTTTCAGTTGCACAATTGCAGATTTCCTCTGTCCAGAACTGTTGCCGGTCAGTTCCGCGCCATTGTAGATCCACCTGTTGCTGATCACTTCCGCGCCATTGCAGATCCCTTCTTGAAAAATCTCCTGCTTATGGTTGTCACCCGCACAGGAGCAAAAATCATGGAGGAAGCACTTGCAGCCATCCAAGCCAAACTCCAGGAACTGGATGAAAACTTTCTCGGTCTCCATCTTGAGCATTCAGCTATGAACACCAGACGACAGTCCAATTCTTCATCAACCAATGGGTTCTCTTCTTCCAGCAATTTTCGCGGTCCGAAGCTAGATTTTTTGCGCTTCAATGGTACTGATCTGACTGGATGGATCTATCGTGCAGAACAGTATTTCAGCCTTCATAATACTTTTGATGTCCACCAAGTTCCACTTGCCTCCTTTCATTTGGAACAGGAAGCTCTTCAATGGTATCGTTGGTACATCAAGGCTCATGAAGAGCCAAAATGGCCTACTTTTTGCCAGCTCCTTTTGCACCGATTTGGTCCGAGTGCTTTTGATGACTTCACAGGAGCTCTCACTAAACTTCGCCAAATTAGCACTATGAAAGAGTATCAAACTGAATTTGAGAAACTAGCTAATCACACTGAAGGATTACCTGATGACTTCTACCAGAGTTGTTTTATCAGTGGTCTAAAGGATGCAATTCGCTCTGAGGTCAAAATGTTCAGTCCCAACATAATGATGGAAGCCCTGGGGTTGGCTAAGTTGGCAGAAGACAAGATGGCAGCCCAACAGTGCTCCAAATCCTCTTTTGTTCCCTTCCGCAATATGGGTTCTCAACGACCTCCCATTCCGCCAGCTCCTCGCTCACCTCCAATCAAGCATTTGTCTAAAACAAAGATGCAGGCATGTAGAGAAAAAGGGCTTTGTTATAATTGTGATGAGAAATTCAGTCAGGGACATCGATGTGTTCAACAAAAGATCTATCTCTTGGATGTGGATTCTCCACCTACCTCTGAACTTGGTGAAGAAGTTGCTGATGTAATGGATGCTCCGGTTGACACTCAGGAGCCACCTACTGACCCTCCATCTCAGGACGACCAGCCCGAGATATCCATCCATGCTTTAGCTGGAGTCACTGCCCCCCAAACAATGCGGGTATGCGGTTACTTCAAGAAGCTTCCTCTTACAATACTCATTGATTCTGGCAGCACTCATAATTTCATTGACCCTCGGATCGCCAAACAAGCTGATTGTTTTATCCATCCTTGCTCCAACTTTAAAGTCATGGTTGCCAATGGGGGCACCTTACCTTGCAAAGGGAAGTGTCGTAAAGTGTGTATCTCTATGGGAGATTATAACCTCCGCTCTGACATGTTTTCCTTGACCTTAGGCGGATGTGATGTGGTTTTGGGCACTCAATGGCTACGCACACTTGGTCCCATATTATGGGATTTTGCTGAACTTTGGATGCAGTTCTCCCCCGATGGACACAAACACACATTGAAGGGATTACAACCAGGGTCTCTTAGCATCATCAGTTCACATCGCCTGGAAAAACTCCTTAAGAAGAGTTCCCATGGTGTCATTGCTCAGCTCCATTCCCTTCAAATGCAACCTTCAGCGGCCCCCACTACTCCTTTGGATCTCCAACAAATTCTGGATCGCTATACAAGTGTTTTTGCTGAACCAGTGGGAATTCCACCTTCATGACCAGAGGACCATCGTATTCAGCTCCTCCCTGGTAGTATTCCTCCCAACATCAGGCCCTATTTGCAAAAATTCATTCTGGTATTTTTTGATGATATCCTCATCTACAGTAAAACATGGGCTGAACATCTCCAACATTTGGCTCTTGTAATGCAACTTTTCTCTGATCATCATCTCCATGCCAAAAAGTCTAAATGTGTTTTTGGCCAAAAGAAAGTTGAGTATCTTGGGCACATTATCTCAGCACAAGGGGTTCGTGTGGATATACTCTAGACCCTTCATGGTTTTTTGGGGTTGACTGGCTACTACCGCAAGTTTGTCAAGGATTATGGGAATCTTGCAGCTCCATTAACTGTGCTATTGAAAAATGATGCTTTTACATGGACACATGTTCTTGAGCGTGCATTTGACAAGCTGAAACAAGCTATGTGTACTACACCCGTTCTAGCTATGCCCGCTTTTTCCAAGCCCTTCACTATTGAGAGTGATGCTTGCGGCAATGGACTTGGTGCTGTTCTCCTTCAAGATGAACACCCCATTGCGTTCACCCGCGAATCCCTTTCCGGTAAGAATTTAGCTGCCTCTACATATGAGAAGGAAATGATGGCCATTTTACATGCAGTACAAAAGTGGTGACCCTACCTCTCAAGGACTCATTTCTGCATCCAGACTGATCACCAGAGTCTGAAATATTTACTAGAACAGCGTGTATCCTCCCCAGCACAACAGAAATGGGTTAGCAACCTCATGGGTTATGACTATGAGATCACTTATAAGAAGGGTAAGGACAATCTTGTGATGGCTGCCCTTTCTCGCACATTTGATGACCAAGGTTCTCTTTCCGCTATTTCTATGCCTGTTCCAAATTGGTTGTAATCGGTTCAGCAGGGTTATGTCAAGGACTCTTAATTATCTCACATCATCCAATTCTTGGACAAAAACCCTTCTGCTATTCCACATTACTCTTGCGATGGTGCTTCACTGCGATACAAGGGTCATCTGGTGCTTCCCCAGAACACAACTCTTCAACAAGCTATCTTCTATGAACTCCATGCTTCTCCGTCAGCGGAGCACTCTGGTTTTCTCAAAACATATGAACGGGCACGGTGCAACTTCTTTTGGCAGGGCATGAAAAGGACAATTCAACAGATGGTGGTTGAAGGTGATACCTGCCAGCGCAATAAGGGTGAAACAACACCCCTTCCGGGATTGCTCGAGCCCTTGCCCATACCTCCCCGGATCTGGACAGATATTTCTATGGATTTCATTAACGGGCTCCCTACATCTGGAGGGAAGACTGTGATTTTGGTTGTGGTTCATCGCCTCTCCAAATATTGTCATTTTTGTGCTCTCAGCCATCCCTATATAGCCTCTTCCGTTGCTCAAATTTTCCTGGACTAGATCTTTCGTCTTCATGGAATGCCTTCTTCCATTGTCTCGGATCGTGGTGCGACTTTCACCAATCATTTTTGGACAGAACTCTTTCACCACACTGGCACCAAACTGAAGATGCATTCAGGTTATCACCCCCAAACAGATGGTCAGACTGAAATTATCAATAAATGCTTGGAAACTTATCTTCGTTGCTTCTCCTCTGAGCAACAACATCAGTGGGCAAAGTGGCTCCCTCTCGCTGAATGGTGGTACAATACCTCTTACCGCACTGCCTCTTAAATGACTCCATATGAACAATTTTATGTTCAGGCACCGCCAGTTCTTCTTCCTTACACCCCCAGTAGTTCTCTAGTTCAGGAAGTTGACGCGGTCCTTCGCATTTTGTGCACAAACTTTCACATGGCAGGAAATCGCATGAAGCAACAAGCTGATCAGCACCGTTCTGAGCGCACTTTTGAAGCCGGTGATATGGTTTTTCTTCGTCTCCATCCTTACAAGCAATCCTCACTCAAACTCAAAGGGCGTCATCAGCTCGCTCCAAAGTTCTATGGGCCATATAGGATTCTTTAGAATATTGGGTATGTTGCTTCTAAATTGGAACTTCCGCCTTCTTCCCGCATTCATCCAGTATTTCATGTCTCTTGTCTGAAGCAAGTTCTTGGCACCAACATCAAAGGCCAAACTATTTTACCAGAATTGGATAATGCAGGATCCATCTTTTTGGAGCCGGAGGCTGTCCTCAATAAGCGCACTCGCCAGCTTCGCTCTTGCTCTATCACAGAGGTCTTAATTCAATGGCACAGAATGCAGCCTGAGGATGCTACGTGGGAACCACTCCTCCAGATACAGCGACAATTTCCACATCTAAATATTTGAGGACAAAGCTTTTTCTAAGGGGGAGGGGATGTTAGGAACCCATGTCAATCCCTCTCTTTACTATGTTAGTATATTATTGTTGGACGCATATGCTTTGTAAGTCATCCCATAGTAATTGTTGATCCATAGTTTGTGTTATTGTTGTGAGGTGCATATGCTTTGTAAGCCACCTGTAGTATTTGTTGATCCATAGTTTATATTGGCCCATGGTTTTGACCCATAGTATTGGTGCCCATAGTTTATATTGGCCCATGGTTTTGACCCATAGTATTGGCGCCTATTTTTGGTATATAAGTGTGTGTTGAGGCCAAAGAAGGCACCGTGAAGTTATTTTGTATTGAGCTTGCTCAAAGGAGGTTGCCCCCTCGAAGTGGCTTGCGATTAATATAAAAGTGATTCTAATTTCTGCTGCTATATCGTGTGTTTTGATTACTTGTTTGCTGTAGGTTTCTCTAAGGGTCCAAAACTGAAAAACCTCAGAATTGGATTCTAATTCAACAGAAAGATGCACCCTAAGGAGGAGATTTATTCCAACATTATTTTGCTGAAAATTTGTGGAGAGATATCCACAAAGTAAGAATCCCTAGTTCCCGCAGCTGCACAGTGTCTTCTTCTCAAGTTAGCTCTGATACCATGTTATATTTTTAACAGTAAGCTAGCATTATATTAGGATCTTTAACTAAGAGAATAACAATCACAGAAATCAAACACAAGAGACAATGAACACATTTTTTTTCCTCAGGGAAACCATAAATGGAGAAAACCCCGCAACTTCCTCAGAAATAGTATCAACACCAAAGTAAAACCCCAAAATAGTAAGATGATCTCCTGACAGCAATAACCTATTTCTTCCTTGCCCCAATGTCTTCTTCTTCCTCAGCTATGCGCTACAACTGAGTGTGAGTGACTGTGTAATAAATAGAGAGGCTAGCTCTCTATTTATACTAATTCGTGACTTGACTAAACCCAACCAGGGCCAACTTCACTAGGTGAGTCTAATAACCCTAGTGCCCTAGAACTGCGAGGACTTTAACCCTTAACCAATAGGAGGGTTACCCACAATGACTTGACATGACTTGTTTACATTATAGAACCTCTTGATCGGAACATCGGGGCATGACATGACTCCAGTACATTACAAATACATCTCGGAATAAACATCGGGTTACAATACATAAGAAATACAAGTGAATACATTCCGAAGTTACAATTACATCAACAAAGACAGATTAATTTGGTATAGTTTACACAATGCCACATAAAATGTTAGATAACATATAACACACAAACTGTGGATGAGATAAGTGTTATTAAGCATTTTTTTACTTCAAATTTTCCACATATACCTCTGCATAAACATTGGATTTCAAATTAATACAACTTATGTGTTGTAGGAACATTTGATTTGAAAATAACGTAATGTTATATAATATATAATAAATGCATTCAATATACAATCTACTTCCATTACACAATCAAAAAACCATCAATCATAGTTTTATATCCAATACATAAAATTAATGTGTGAACACCCAAGATTGGATCCAACCACAAATATATGATAGTTAACTTTTTATATCCAACGTCATAAAATGAAGAAGAAACAAAATTTGTCAATTATAGATGCTCATAATAAAATGCCACAACCATAGCATAAATATTAAAATAAAACATGTGCATATCCCTAATCATTGCAATCAACCAGATTATCTTCCTCATTTGGAATGATAACATTGTTTTTCTCAAAAAGATGTTTAGATTTTATATCATGTCTTAGTATGAACGACAAATCCTTGTATAACAAATTCATGTAAAAGAACGCTTGGTTGCAATGTTTTGGGTAAACATAAGGCTCCTTCTTTTTATCCCACATATTTTTAGAGTTCATACATATTATCCCACTATCACAATCTTCCTTTACATTATTCTGGTTAAAATTATACCACAACTTGCACCTAAAAATAACACATTTAAAATATGAGAAGTCCACTTGCATGATCTCTTGTATTTTTATGACGTAGCCTAGCTTCCCCTCTATTATATTATGATCATGGTGGCTAGCATGACTAGGTTGGTTAAACTCAACCTCCATTCCATATTCAAATGTGGCACACCGATCATAGGTATCCTCAAAGTGAAAATGATGTCCATATTCCCACATATATGGGAACAAATGCACCTAAAAAATGTGAAGAATGTACATTGTCATATATTTAGTAATCTAAACATTAATAAAAACATAATACATGTTATAATTCAAGCGTGCATTATAAAATGAACAATGTACATGGAGATATTATTTCAGATTTGTTGCACCTAATATCTATGTTTAGTGCATACACTTTAGGACATGGGTAATGATAGGACGTGCCATATGTATCTATGATCTAGTCAGCCAACCAACTATTGCGACAAATAATTTGCATATTTTATTTTAAATGATTATGATAAGGGATTATTCTACCATTCAATCATCTAAATTATTACATGTCCTTGTCCCATTTCCTCCTCTTTTGTTCCTACAATGAGACACATGGTTGCATTTCCTTCGCATTATAAAGAGAATATTTATTGATGGTAACTATTTTTGAATTCGCTAATGTATTCATGAAATGAAAATAATTAGTATGAGAACAAATAATTATGATCAATTTCATGGTAAATAACTAATCAAAACAAAATTGACAAAATATAAGTGGCATACTCTTTATCAGGTGCCTTTATTTGTTCATTTGGAGTAGCTCCCTTTCCATTTTTTCCTCATCTTGTTTGTCATTGTTATAGCTGATTTTACCACACATGGTGAATCACATTTTTATGGCCTTTCCTGTCCTTCTACAGACTCCTTAGACCCCATGGACCATTTTTGTTCCTTTGATGTTTCCAAGATCATCCCTAAAAACATGTAAAAATTGCCATACGCGACTTTTAAACCCTTTCTTGCATATATACGTGGGTTTGACCCCTAAAACCGTGTACATATGGATGTGTGCAAAAGGCCAAATTCTTTTGGAGTTTTCCTTGATGTGGATCTGACTCACTTGTCTCCTGGCCTTCCCTATGCCTTGAGATCACTCAGATTCGACCTTTCATTACCCCATTGAAGAGCTATATAAGAAACCCTTTGGATACATTGAAGGCATGAGGAATTGAGAGCAAGAGAACTATAGTCCATTGTTGCTGGAACTTGTGCTTGAGTCTGCATCCCTTTGTCCCTTGGAGCACTTTTGTGTTCATCCCAAGCTTTCCCTTTGCTTGTGATCTTGCTATCGAGAGATGGAGGATTGAAGTGGTGGAGGCCCAAGTGGGGGACTCAGTTTCTCCGGTTCGCAAACGTGCCAACAGAGGTTGTATTCATTGTAATATTTAATTTTATATTAATAGAAATATCTTTTCCTATACAATATTGTGTATTTGAATGAATACTTGATCCATGGATGATTTCAAATGCTTATATGTTATTGATTATATATGCTAGAGTACATCTAACACGATTATATATAGCATGCTTGTCTTGTTTATTGAATGCTGAGGAAGCAATTTATCAATTCAAGCTGGAGTTGAAAAGCTCAATGGGGATCTACATCAACCGTCAAGAATAAGGTACGAATTGAGATCCTTTAGTGTTATATATTTGGTTTCTCTTGCATATAGGAAAGGATTGATTTCTGGAGTCAAGCTGTTTGATGTGGTACCCCAAGCCATAGGAATTTCTCTCCATAACAGAATTGGCAACTCTGCTGGGGACGTTCCTTGTTTTTATTTGGGGTTTGGGGGCACAATGTGATTGATATTATTTACTTGCTCTTTGTTTCTCCTTGTTTATGTGTTGCATTTTATAGTATGTTCATCCATTGACACTCCCCTTTATTGGTTTGACCCTTGGCCTACTTTTTACCACTGTCCTCTCTGTATACGCAGGTTTTTGGTCAACAGTCATGTACATACATGGATTTTTGGCGAAAATTCACGTATACATGCAGGTTTTTGGCCAAAATCCGTGTATACATGCAGCTTTTTGGCCAAAATCCGTGTATACATGCAGATTTTTGGCAAAAAATTTGCGTATATATGCAGATGTTCTTTAAACAGTCATGTACATCCTCCCTTTTGGTGATTTTGATGTTGTGGGAATTTGTTGGGTGGGTTGTGAGTGTGGTTGGTTCTTCCTTGGGTCTGATGTTGTTTGTTGGATGATTCTTTTGTGACCAGAGACTGCTTTTTCATTGATTTTTCTTTGAAAGTAGTTTTAGTCATTTATCCTTTTTGTTTAGCCATTAGTGCATTACTCTTTTTTGTCTTGGTGTCTTGCTGGGCTTGTGTTTTATACTTCCTACAAAGACTAAGAGTTTTAGATGACTTTGATTGCATTTTTCATTCTTTTATATTGAAAAATACAAGGTAGTTTCATTTTTGACATATGGATTTGAGGAGGTACTTTCATTGGATTGCTTGGATGAGAGTTCTATTTAGGTTTTCATATAGGAATGATTGCACTTACATTTGAAGGAAATTTTTTGCACCTCATGTAGTGGCATACCTTATTTTTCATTTGATAACGATTGCACTTAGCATTGTTTGTTATGGTGTGCATATTTACTTCACTGCTGAGTCATGAATTCATTAGTTGCACAATCATTTCTTGTTGAGTAATTAAAGACAAATAAAATCAACGCTTAATTAAAATGGATTACACTATTTTCTTTGATAGGGTGCAAAAACAAGATTAGGTTTTAGGGTCTTGGAATAGTTCATTGTGAGTAAATTCTCCAAGACCACTAAACAAAACATGTATGTGTCTGTCTAGGTGAGAAAGTGAAATTCCTTGATATAATTAGTGTTTCTATGGATCCTCCTCTTACAAGGGAGTTAAGCACGAGGCAGTGTGAGCTGTTATGATTGGGATGACCCCTGGTTGTAACTGAGGAGCACCGGAGATATTTCCAAGATTGTATTCATATTTGGGGGCTCTTTCGAGATTTTTGGGCTTTGCTACCCTACACATACAGTCAATCCCGCCTACGACTGTCTACCTGAGCATTGATTATATTGAGGTGACCTTAGTTTCCTTACCTAGGTTATCAAGGGGGTACTTCGCAGAGGTTATTCTGTAGGTGTCCTCGCCAGGTAGAGATTGGACAGCACAGTCGCTTTATGCGTTGAAGCTGAGGGCCACTATAATTGGTTACGTACCTTCGCTTTTAGTGTATGGGAGTTTCAAGCCTCTCCTAGGTGAGACATACCTATTGCATTCAGGAGCTCACATATCCTCCCCTTGGTTTGCTTGTATTTTGGCTGTAGATTTTCTTAGGAGTGTGCTCTTTTTGTGCTAGTTGGCCCTTGGGATCATGGTTACTTGAGTATATTTATGCTCTCTTCAGTTCAAGTCCTTTTATATTCGGCATGCCTGGTATTCTATCACCGGTCGTTGGTCCTAGTACGGACCCTACTGTCAGACTTTGGGGCATCAACTTGTTACTGTTCTCATAGATTTGTAAATGGTCATATTCCATCCTTTACTCCATTTGTGGAGGATTTTTATTTCTTTCGCTCGGTCTCTACACCAGTGGTCACCCTCATGGGGGTCATAGTGGATGCATGAACGTTGGGTCTACACCTTACTTTCTTTTTTATGTCCCATCATTCACTGCATTGTTTCCTTTGGGTGTAGTTGTCATGATCATTCCTCCCTATATCCTATAGTTTGGATTCTTTATTGACTATTTTGGGTTGTTTTGGATTAACATGGTTGTCATGTAGGGTCCAGTTTTTGTACACTCTCTTCGAGGTTTCGACCCGTTCGTTCCTATCACAGGTATTATGTCTGAACTTGCATATAGGTTAGTATATCACATGCACTTGCATTTATGCATAGCCTTATGACCATTCCATCTTAACCTTAGGTACGAACCCATTCCATGGTATCACGGAACCTTCATGTTGTTGTTGGAAGTGGTACTATGTGAATGATAGATCTTTCCTATACAAAGGTGTCCTAGTTAGCTCCCTTTTGCATTTGGTACCCATGCTGTGAGTCCTCTCTTAGGTCCAGGAGTCCCTTTTAGTCTCGTCATGTCCTTGAGCAAGAGCTTCATACTCCTCTTGAACTTTATGCTGGTCATTTCCCTGGGACTCCCTTATGTCAAGTTGTAGTTGCATTATCATGAGCTTTTCCTGCCTCGTTGAGCCTTATGCTGGCTTCCCTGACTTTGAGTATCAGCCATATAGCCCGAGCTTGTCTCATGTCTAGCCACGTAAATCCATTTTGTATATACTTTGCAGCTTGATTCCCTATTTTTATCGAGAGGGGACTTTCCCCTGAGTGTCGCTATCCTACACATATGTCCTTGCATTGAGCATAGGTATGTTCCACTACTTGGAACTAGTTTGTTGGCACATTTAACACTTGTGTCCTTTTAGTCTATAACTTTAAAGCAATTTTATTATTTTTCCAGCTTTTCAAATATTTGAAAAAGTCCAAAAAAAATGAAAAAACCAAAAATCCGAATAAGAAAAGATGTTATCTTTGGAAGCAGTCGAGTCGTATCACCTTCGAACAGAGCACTGTATATCACATCCATTGGTTGGTTTAATAGTTTCACTGTAGGAGCTGTACTCATTTATCTGAGTTTATCTCCACCAACTGCTTAAGCTTCCAGTCCCTATGGAGCCTCTATCGATGCCTCCTGTGTCGCAGAGATGTCCCAATTTTGCATATAGAGTCTATGCTGCCTACATTCAGTCACCATTTGCTTTTATGCTATTGTTTGAAGGAAGTTGAAACCTGAGTCATTCATTCCTCATTTATTTCGACTTTGTATGTCAGCCATTCCTGCTACAGTTACTGGTTCATGCACCTTATGATCGAGTCCTTCCACATTATACATCTTTGCTGAGTACCTCATGTTGGATGATGAGGGATTCCTTAATGCCCTCCTTCTAGCGGATTTCATCCCAACAACTTTAGATCATTTATTCTGGGATAGGAATCTAGAGTCATTTTTTAGTGCCTTGAGACTTGCAGTCATCAGTGGCAGGTTCTCTTGCCATCGACAGTTTTTTGGGAATACATCGATGTCCCCTGATCGATGGATTCTCTCAAGTGTTCGACCTCAACACATTTATTCACACTTTTTAGTTTTCACTCTAGTGCCTTGATTCCCATTTTCATTATCGGTGGGTGATCTTGTGGTTTTTAACAGTATACATCAATGACCGGTAATTAGATGATGGACTACTATGTTTGACCTTGACACCTCTATTCACATAGTAGGACATGTACTCGTAGTGATTTGTGTAGAAGACCTTCCATACTGGTGGCATCTCTTATATGCTACCTCCTTGATCGTGCCAAGTGTTCATGAGATTTCAGCTCTTGTGACTTGATTCCAGTATATGTCAGAAATTTCCAGCCATTATAGAGATCATGATCCTTTTTATATCTTCATCATGGAGATTCTGAGATTCATTATATTGTACATGGAAATGACCACATATGTCATAGTGTATCATGCCTATTCATGGCCATTGTACTCTTATGTATCTGGGATTGCTATATGTATTTACAGTTATGTGCAGAGTTGTATCATTGTATAGTGCTGATTGGATGGCTGGTTCGTCCACTTGGTTCTTCATCACTTCACTTTTGGGATGGAATTATAATGTATTTCAGACATCGTATGACCCCTCTGACCTCACACATTAGGGGGCCATCTGTTATAGCTGATTTTACCACACATGGTGAATCACATTTTTATGGCCTTCCATGTCCCTCTGCAAACTCCTTAGACCCCATGGACCATTTTTTTTCCTTTGATGTTTCCAAGATCATCCCTAAAAACATGCAAAAATTTCCATACGCGACTTTTAAACCCTTTCTAGAGTATATACGTGGGTTTGACCCCTAAAACCGTGTACATCGGGATGTGTGCAAAAGGCCAAATTATTTTGGAGTTTTCCTTGATGTGGATCCGACTCACTTGTCTCCTAGGCTTCCCTATGCCTTGATATCGCTCAGATTCAACCTTTCATTACCCCGTTGAAGAGATATATAAGGAACCCTTTGGATACATTAAAGGCATGAGGAATTGAGAGAAAGAGAACTATAGTCCATTGTTGCCGAAACTTGTGCTTGAGTCTGCATCCTTTTGTGCCTTGGATCACTTTTGTGTTCTTCCCAAGATTTCCCCTTTCTTGTGAGCTTGCCATCGAGAGATGGAGGATTGAAGTGGTGGAGGCCCAAGTGGGGGACTTAGTTTCTCTGGTTCGCAAACGTGCCGGCAGAGGTTGTATTCATTGTAATCTCTGATTTTATATTAATAGAAATATCTTTTCCTGTCCAATAATGTGTATTTGAATGAATATTTGATCCATGGATGATTTCAAATGCTTATATGTTATTGATTATATATGCTAGATTAGATCTAACACGATTATATATAGCATGCTTGTCTTGTTTATTGAATGTTGAGGAAGCAATTTATCAATTCAAGCTGGAGTTGGAAAGCTCAATGGGGATCTACATCAACCATCCAAAATAAGGTACGAATCGAGATCCGTTAGTGTTATATATTTGGTTTCTCTTGCATATAGGAAAGGATTGATTTCTAGAGTTAAGCTGTCTGTTGTGGTACCCCAAGCCATAGGAATTTCTCTCCATAAAATTCATTCTAAACCACTCCACTTGGTGTGATCTTGATTTGCTTGATGTATTCACCAGTGTTTTAGAATGATTCATATGCTATGTACCCCTCTTCCATACCTCTTACATTTTTTGTTTTATTTAACAAACCCCTTCAACTTTTCTATGTACCTATCTAAGAATAACATCCAATGACATGATACTAAATAGCAATTTCAAACCTATCAGGTAGGTGAATTAGAATATGGACCTATAATTCCATGAAACTTGTGAGTAGTTCCTTCTCAAACATGCAAACAAACTCGGTAATCTCTTGATGCCAAAGTGAAATTATAGCCATGTGAATCTCCTTTGATGTAATCCAACATACAAATGCCAAAAAAATAGATGTCTCATCATAGATATTTGGGGAATTTATGGTTCACATAACCACACACAAGAAAAGGATAATGACACTACAAAACAAATTGGAAAAAAGATATATAATGAAATGTTATTTTGCTACTCAATTATCATGACACTTCTGAAATTTTTGCTTTGATGGTGTAATGTTTATTCTCATATTGTGATGGAATTTGTTTGTTGAAGAGTGTTGTGAATGTAGCTTATAACTTTCACTCGGTATAAATATTCAAGATCATGATTTGGTCAATAAGGTCCCAGAGATAAATGAGGATCGGAGTGTTGGTGGTCCCTCATATTAATATTGATTCAAATTTTCATGGTGATGAAAAATTTCATTTTTGTTTCCCAATAATATTCCTAGAGTATGTTGAATTTCTATGTACTATGATAGTTAGAGTCAGGTACCAAACAACCACCAAAAGAGGGCTCATTATGTGATGATTTATTCATATTTATCTCCTATTTAATATTTTTTGTATATGCTTTTCTATTACTATATATGGTTTTATACTTTATGAAAAATGTACCAAAAATTCACAATATTTTATAACTTAGTAAAAGATTCTCTGACTTTACAAGGTTTATTAATTTAGTGAAATATTCGCCAAGATTTTGAAAGTTTTTATAATTTAGTGAAATGTTTGCCAAAATTGTACAATTCAATGAGAGATTCGCCATACATACATACATACATACATATATATATACATATTATAACACTGACAAAATATCCTTCATATCTTCCTATATATCATGGGATTCATCCATTTATTATACATAGAAATTTAGGGGGAGGGGGGGTCTTAAAACTTTCCTTGTCGAGCAAACCTTGGAAATTTCATCCCTTATGAATTCAGTTCCCTTCATCCCTTTTAATACCCCATTATTCACCCCTATCCTGCACAGGTGTAGCGCATTGGCGATTCAGTTGTTATGAAGTCACATTTTGTAAATTGGAGGTCACGAGATCAAATCCCCCCCGAGTTTACCTATGTCCCATGTCTTGCAGTGGGTTTGGGGAACCTAGGGGTATAGTGGTAGCGGGAATGGATCCCTGAACCCCGTGTCACACAAGTACCATCTCAGCTCCAATTGTCGATTCCCCTAGTTACAAAAAAAATAATAATAAAAAATAAATAAAATAAAATACCCCATTCTTTACCCCAAGATGTAAATATGATAATTATGCAAAGGCTAGAACCTTAATATGAATGGTTTAGGGTGACTAAATATATTATAAATTTGTACATGTTTTTTAATATAAAAATCCCTAACATTGGTAAGTAGATAAGGACAAAGAAGACTTGGGGGCCTATTATTCCACAAGTGGGGGAAGTTAGAGGGGATAAGGGATGATGATCCTAGATAATGTCCCTAGGTTTTATTAACCATGTTTACTCAAAGTTCCTTAACCTTGTGTGAGTATCACCTTAAATAATTATGGGATTAGTTATCCTAAGTGAGATTAAAAATGCGAAAGTCCACTTGTGTGGAATCCACTTGTCAAACTATAGTCATCCATATATCGTTTTACACAATCATTAAGTGATAATTCATTCATCCATCCCAACATTAAGGAAGGATAAAATACATACTATGGTATCCTTGGTTGGTTATGCTAAAGAAATACTTATGTTTTCACAATATATCACTTGAGCCACCCCAATAAACAAAAACCTAGCTACCATTATAAACAAGTGCCTAGAGATTTATGAACATGGCCTACACTGTAACATCCCTAGAGAATTCTCATGGATGCTTCTTAGTCATCATGTACCACCATAAGGGGAAAGGGACAACCTGAGGGACTTCAATGCAAATAAGGTGGTTCATCCCTAGCATTGTGTAGGATGATGGGGAATGAGTGAGAGGTTTGGGTCATCTATGGATATGGTTACATGTACCACTTCAATATAGTATAGGCAACCTTGGGTGATGAGTGCTCTAAGAGGAGTGTGGTTGTGCAATGATAAGGAAGACATGGTAATACACCCCTTGTGGACTAATATCCCCAACTTAGGGGTGGAATCTGTCAAAAAAAGAGATAACGAAGTTCCTACATGATCCTTCACTTGCATCTAGTTGGAGAACATTTATAAGATAAGTGTTGATTGTGTATAATTTCGATGGCTTATATTTTTTATATGAGTTTGTTAAAATTACTATTAATGAAAATGATTATCTGTATGGATTTACTATGCATGGTATGAATGAATTCACGAAATTAATATTTGCATAATTAAATTGAAATTATAGTTTAATAATTTCTATAATATATATACATTCGTTGTTAAAATTTGTATTATAGCATGTTATCGGAAATAAAACTTGAAATTGGTATCAAGAGCATAATTTTAGTCATGGATTTGAGTACCTTGTGGTCTCCATAGTGTAACAAGGCTATTGGGTATGTGATACCCAAATACTTATTGCAATTTGAATTCTTATTACATTATTATGAGTCCAAAAATTCTATGAAGAAAGATAAGATGAAGTGAAGAAGTCATATTATAAGCTACAATATATGCTTCTACTATATATGCAAGGATTTTGAATAAACACTTGCATGAAGGGTGGCATAAATAATAGTTTTTCGAGTGGAATATTTTCTTCTGCTACCTATGTAAGGACTATGAAGAAATATCCGCATGAAAGGAAACATAAATACTAGTTTTTTGAGTGGAGAATGTTAGAGCATATTTACCCTCTCCATGGCATAAATATCTCACCTAGGAACTTAGATCTTGGTCTCATGATTCCACTAGTCCAAATTCCAAACAATTTGACAATATTAGCCACCACACAACTTTCTCCCTAGCTTCAAGGGAGTAATCCATTATTTATAGAAATTCGAGGTGATCCTCAAGTCTATTTTTTGCATATGATGGTGCATTCCTTAAATTAAGGTTTCATTTACCTCATTTTATGGTCTTACACTACAAGTTAGAGTTATGGATTGAATCTAGGGAGTTTACTCCACTCTTTAGGGACTCCAAACTCCTCTATTTTTTCTATTCTAAGATAGTAGCACTCTCCATGAGTCCCTTTAGAAAGATTACTCACATGCATGAGTTGATCATCTAGTTGTCCCTTACTTTTAGGTGTTTAAGTCCACTTAGGTTTTTTATGAGGTTGTTAACTCACCTCTGAGAGATTACATTACTACCATAGGGAATTTGATCTCTATTTAATCCTAACTAGGTTGTGAAGCACTCCAAATTTAATTGCCTCTCTTACTAGTTCGATTTCATTCATTATTGTACAGTTAATGGAATACAATGGAATAATGTGTTGATGAGATATATTTTTCATATCTTCTTTGTTTTGATTATGACTGTTATGAATTTGTGACTTAATTTATTATTTGTAAACTATATTACTACTTTATTTAGAATCTAGATATCACACTCCAAAATCTTATAGAGAAGGAACATTCATAATGTGTAAATAAAATCAATAAATTAGTTCATGGAGGGCCGCAATTAGAATATTATTTGATGCATAACATCTGGATACTTTTATCTTGAGACCAACTTAGTGCATTGAAATGTCGAGAATTTTAAATTTTTGATAATTTAATTTCATCCTCTTCTTATAATGAAAAATAGCTTATGTCCTTAGCCTTCATTGGCATTATTAACCCAAGGTCCCTTAACCATGATTATAAGGGCATTTTAATTAATTAAGGGTAAATTATAGTAATTGATTATTAAGAGGGGAAAGTGGCCTCTTCTAGGGAATCCATGTGTCAAGAAAAAACCATACAAATATAAATGTATAAACTAATTTCATTTATTCATTCCAACATCTAGAGATGAAGAGCATTGATGTTATTGTAGTTTTGGTTGGTAAACCAAAGGAAGATCAATTTTTCACAATATAATGATGGATTCCACCTTGATAAATGAAGGCCTAGATACCCTAATAAATTGGTGCCATGATTAAGGAAACCTAGCCTACAGCATGACATTTTTAGAGCCTTGTCACGGAGACTTCTTAGTTGATTTATACTAGAGCACCAAAAGGGGAAGGGGAAAACTTAAGGGATCGTAGTGAAAATAAAGGGGTACGTTCCATGGTGTCGTGTAGGATGATAAGAAATGAGTGAAAGGTTGGATTCATATATCAATGGGTTTGTTGGGACCTATGGTCCACTATACCCTCACCTTGTCAACTAAACAATTTCTCTGAATTTTTTAAACCATTTTTTATGGACCATTGTAATTAACTTGGTATTGTTGTTGTTGGGTTGGGATTCTACCCAAACCTATTTATAGATATCCTTCTTGGTTGGTCTGTGATCACATCAAAAATTATTGTGGATCATTGATCATGTGATCAAGTGCCACCCGGTGTCTATAGACACTACCATTTTTTTTTAATCTCTCTTTCTCCTTCTGTTGTTTATTGCCTACTCTAGAATGGTATCATATCTTGATGGTGTTCATGATCTAGTTTTGTAGAATGAGAAAAGATCCATTGTTGTCTTGATGAGCATTGTTTTTTTGGTGTGATATGGTTACTCTACGAGTGTATCTTATACCCTAGTTTGATTCCACTATCTGGGCTCGTTGAAATTCCTATGGTGTAGTGAGTGTGGAGGAAATTATTGATTTCTGAGATCTGGCTGTAGACTTGTTTGGTAATGGGTCCAAACTTCGAACGATGTATTAAAATGATTGAATAGAGATCATGGTCAATATAGTTAGTATTCTTACCAATGACAAGGTGATGGAAAGTGACATGATCTCAATTGAATTTGAATTGTGAGGAATACTAACTAATAGAGATAGATCGCTAGTGGATTCTGACTAGCCTGCATCGACTAGTTGATGCAGGTTTATACCTCTATTTAAATTGAATTGGCAGTGGAAATTATAGTATTTTAATGTGTCCCACACAATGACTTTTCACCAAGATGTAAATATCAAATTGTGGCTTAAACGAAACAATAGTTTTAATCGATCAATTGTCTTGCATTAAGATTTGATTTGTATGGGATGAAATATAACAAGAGATTGGAAAGAGTTTCAATTGGTTGTCTAGCATAAATTGATTGCATAGTTCACTTTCACATATTGACTAACAGTCAAGCATAGTTGACCTATAGCTTCATTGACCATTAATTTTTTTAAGAGAAATACTTGCGATGGAATGACTTAAACATTGTTTTCAAGAATTACCTTCCAACCTGTGCATTGATGTGTAATCAACTCATGACTGATGAGTAATGAAATCTTTTCAAATACATGCACCAAATTTTTTTTGAAATTTGTTTATCTTTCTAATTGGATTCCTTATGATTACCCATCATTAACCCTTGGTTTGATAGGGAATTATTGAATGCACCTTCAAATTTTGAAACTGTAGATGATTTCTAGTTGACCACCTCACTGGTGTGGACAACTTATGAAGATGGGTATTTTATTTGTATTGTTAATTTTGGTGTATAGCTATAGACACTTTCTTTTCTTATCTTTGAGAACAAGGCTAGAGGAAGTCTTGTCAACCCCTTGAAGTGATCAATTGACATATACTCGACTTAGTAGAGGTCAACTAGTACACATTGCGATAGTCATGCCTCAACTGAGAACTAAACACTATGAGAATCGGTGTCCTCTATGAATATGAACCCCTGGTACTTCAAAAATTGTAAAATATTTGTGAGAAAAAGGCCATCGCCTTAGAAGAATCTCATAATCAACTTTGTGCAAAAGTAGATGTGAGAAATTTGAACTAGAAAGTGAGTGATTCAAACCATGAGAGAATCTAGGAGTGTTAGCGAGGTTCAAAAATCAAATTTGGGTGTAAGATTTAGCAAAAAACATCAAATTACAGATAAATTACACAAAATGATAGCTGGAGACAAGATAATTTCCAACTATCTAACCATGAAATTGTTATTAACAGGTTTATAAATACATCATAAGAGTTTTGAATGGTTTTGGAAGCCAATTGTGAACAAATAAGCCAAAATTGCCAAAAATGGCATCAAACCCTCCTAGGTGGGCCAATATCGTCCCAAATCTCTCCAAATGGCAACAAATTTATTAAGTGGCATGTATTATGTGTTTTGGGTCAATGATTACACCTTGTACAGCATGGTTTTGGAAAACAAGGTGGTTTAGAGTCTCAATGCAACATTAATTGGACCAAATCAAGCCAAATTTGGGCAAAATCCCACTCTAGTGCTCCAAGTCAGCTTGCATGTCCACATTCAATGAATGGGAGCGCACCAGAAATGATGGATGTGTATATTTGTGTGGTTTACTAATCTGGATTACCCATTTGGGTCATGGAGCCTCAATTTTACATGGCATATGTCCACCTAAGCACCCCTAGTCCACCTCATAGTGTATTAAAGCTTAAAAAGCAATAAAATTGATTAATTAGTGTAACTAAGGTACTAATGATGGATTACTGTTCTAAAACCCTCCCTTAATCCAACAAATAAGTATGCACAAAAAATTATCGAGGCCTTTCCAACAATGGCTCAAGTCACCTCAAATACATAATTGAGAAATTACAATTTTTATTTTTCCATGTGAACCGAGGAAAGAAGGAAAACCTCACGGGACAAAAACTTCCCTCAAGAATGGACATGGGGATGGACCTGCAATAAATAACATAAAATTTCCATCCCTCACTCACTCCAATCAAATATCTCAGGTAAGTGAAGGTCTTCTCCGTGAAATCCTTGGTAAAAATGTCAGCAGTTTGCTCGGTGGATGGGAAATACTGCAGTGAGATCACCCTGTCATGCACTAAGCCCCAAATGTAATGCATGTGTATCTTTATGTGATTTTTCCTATGATATGTACTGGATCAGTATATATATTTATGGCACTCTAATTATCCACCCAAATGTTGGTTGAAAATCAATTGTGACATGAAACTCCCGGAGAATTCCCTGCAACCAAACACACTATGTTGCAGCATTGATTGATGCCCTATATTCGGCCTCTGCTGATGAAAGTGAGATGGTATTTTGTTTCTTAATTGAATATAAAATGGGACATTCAGCAAACATGAATACAAAACCTCATATTTACTTCCTGTCAGTTGGATCACCGACCCAATCTGAATCAGAAAATCTAGCTAGTTGAAGTGAGGAACTAGCTGTGTAGTGCACCTTGAATTTATTAGTTCCCTGGAAATACTAAAGAATTATTTTTGCAGCCCTCCAATGGAGCTCATGTGGCTGGTGCATATTTCTTGCTACAACATTCACAACATAATACAAATCAGGTCTTGTATGAGTGAGGTAGAGCAAGCTTCCCACTAGTTTCCTGTAGAGTGTAATATCCACCATTGGGGAATCGCCAAGTTCATCCATTTTAATACTAGAAAGAAAGGGAGGCTTGCATTCCTTACACTCAGCCATATTAAATTTTTTTATCAGGTCTGAAGAATACTTTGGCTGACTCAGCATGATTCCCTTTCCATTTTACTCAAATTCGAAGCCCAAAAATTGCCTTAGCAATCCTAGGTCTGTCATGGAAAATTCACTGTGCAAAGAGCTCTTAATTTGGCCAGTTAAATTGGTGCATCTACATGCAATAATAAGATAATAAACATAAAGAAAAATTACCTTAAAATTGATATCATGTTTCACAAAATACACATTAGGGTCTGATTTGCATCTTGTGAAGTCAATTGAAAGCAAGAAAGCATCCATTTTTGCATACCAAGCCCTGCGGGCTTGCCTGAGTCCATACAGTGATTTTTTCAGCCTACATACCAATGAAGGATCCTATTGGAAACCTTCAGGCTGATGCATATATATCTCCTCCTATATCTCACCATGCAAGAATGCACTCTTTACATCCATGTGGTGAACTTCCCAACACTTACTAGCTGCCAGGGCAAGAACTAGTCTAATTGAGTCCATCTTTGCAACTGGTGCAAACGTCTCTATGTAATCCACTCCATAGACTTGAGAATAGAACTTAGCCACTAATATATACTTATTTTTTATATCAGAACCATCAGCATCAATTTTTGTCTAGAAAACCCATTTGCATTGAACAACTTTCCTCTTGAGAGGAAGGGGAACCAATTACCATGTATTGTTCTCTTGGAGGGACTGAAGCTCATCTTTCATTGCTGATTTCCATATTGGGTCTGTACAAGATTTATGATATGTCTAAGGATAAGAAATAATCAGGATATAACATTTCTCAGCAATATAACTACACTTGCAAAATAAGCCTTACTAGTTTGTGATCTAGTTTTCCTAAGCTCTTGGGGATTGCCTACCAATTCCCCAGCTACTTGCACAATTTTTTCAGCAAATTTGGGCCTAGATGGTGAGTCATATACAGAAATATCATATTCAGAAACATTTATATCAGAATTATCATAGAAACAGAGCATATATCATCACTTACATATTTGAATGGTTGAGGAGAGGAGCAATCCCCCGGTGCAAGTTCGAAATCAAGAATTGGCTCTTCTTCGAATTTGACACTTCTTTCAACAAAATTTTTGCAAGTGGATGTGTCAAATAGCTTGTAAAATTTGGTTTCATCACAATATAAATCCATGAGACACTCCTTTATTTGTGGTTGCAAGGATTTCCTCTTCTCTGAAGGAATTCTTTTCCATGCTTTTGTCCCAAATATCCTGAAATTTGAGACATTTGGTTTTTCACCAAACCATGGCTCGTAAGGTGTCATTCCTTTCACTTATTTGTGGAAGGATCTGTTTTTAATGTGAGCATAAAAACTAATGGATTCATCCCATATCTTTGGATTAAGTTCCCTCACTTCAATCATGCAAATTGCCATCTCTTTGAGAGATCTATTTTTCCTCTCTGCCACACCATTTTGTTGTGGTGTGTAGGGAGTTGAGTGTTGCATTTGGATGCCACACTCCTCACAAATTTGTTGTATATTATTTTTCACATATTCCTTTCCATTATCAGTCCTAAGGAATTTGATATTCTTACCACTCTGATTCTCTACAAGTTTTTTCCAAACCTTGAGTTGCTCAAACACCTCAGATTTCAATTTCAGAAAATACACCCAGCAAAATCGAGAGTAATCATCAATGAATGTAAGAACATACCTAGATACGCCATATGAGGGAGTGGGTAGTGGACTAATCAAGTCATAATTCACTAACCCAAGTGGTTTTTTCTCTCTCCTTGCCTTCCCCTTCTCATAGCTCTGCTCAAGATGCTTCCCAATCACACATGCAATATATGGTCCAGTAGATGGCTGAATTTGTGGAAGACCTTCCACCATTTATTCTCTGTGCAATGTTTGGAGATATATGTAATTCATGTGGCCAAACCTCTCATGCCATAGTTTGGAAACCTCATTGGCATGTGAGTGAAGTTCTTGATCACTGGAAGTAGGGAGGAAATTAGAGAATTTGTACATTCTCTCATGCTGATCAGCATACCCAACTACAATAACTTGGTTTGTTGAGATTTCAGAAATCTCTACCATGTCAGGAGTGAATATCAGTCGATTTGGCTGTTCTATATGGGTCATCTGGTAGACTAACAGTAATTTTGCTGCAAGGTCTGGTACATACAGTACATCACTGAAAAACCCATGTTCTAAATCAATTCTCCTAATCCCTCTGGTATGGAGTTCAGAATCATCTCCCATTTGAACTGTTGGCCAGCATTCAAACTCATGGAGGAGAAAAATTCTCTCCTAGATACCATATGCCTAGAAGCACCTAAATCAATGATAAAGGATGAAGAGTTAGAAGTACCTACAACCAAATCATGGCATTTCTCCTTTCCTTCACTTGAACTGGAGTTTCCATCCTTCTCTTGTGTTGTCACAGACTGGAATGTTGTTTTTCTCCAGCAGTTGCGCCATGGTGTCTATGGTTTTTTTCATGCATGAGCTCTCTAGATTCCATCCTTTGTGGAAGTAAGTGCATTTGGCCTTCTCTTTTCCCTTCTTCTCCTTTTCTCTGGGTAGATTCGAAGTTCCCTCACTGGATTTGGGTTTCTCTTATTTCTTCTTGTCTGACAACTTCAAATTCTTGGAATTGTGCTTGCCCTTTGCTAAATTCGAAACCCCCACTGCTAGTGCTTTATATTTGGTCTTAATGGAACCAATTTGGATCAATTTGTCCTACTCTTGAGTGAGTGACTCCATGAAGTTTTCCAAGCGTGGAATTTTCCAGTTTCGAAGGGTGAGTTTTCTTGAGTGAAATGTGCTCACAAATACTGAGAACTCTAGCCCCAACTTCGAAAGTATAGACAAGATATGATCTTCCTTATTCTCAATACCAAATAGTTTTAACTACAATACAAGTTATTTGAACTTGGTGAAGAAGTATTGGAATGTATCATTGCGTGTTGGGATCAATCTTATCAGCTCATTCTCAAGCTGGTGACCATGTGGCTCAACAATTTTTCCAAATAGAGACTCGAGCTTCTCCCAAACCTCCTTTGGTGACATCAAACTGTCAAGGTGGAACAACAACTCTCTTTAGATGCTCAGACACAAAAATCCATATGCTTCATCCAATTTGTTGAAATACTTGGCTTTCTCTATAGCAGAATTTGGTTCCACTTCAGTGCCCATGGTAACTCTAAAAAGCCCCTTGGCTCTCAATTGAATCACCATATTTGCCTTCCATTCAAAGAAATTGAAATTTGTTAGAAATATGTGGGTAGCCTCCATTACTTCCTGTGCTAATGGTGGTGAAATTGCTAACTGTTTAACACACAGTAATTCAATTTTATCTAGAATTTACTAACAAAGCAACTCAAATCCACTAAGAATTTGGTCCGCAACTTGAAAATCTCCAGCCAGATCTGATACCATGTGAGAAACTCAACCCGACAAGTGATTAATTTGAACCATAGGAGAATTTAGGAGCATTAGTGAGGTTCAAAAATCAAATTTGGGTGCAATATTCAGCAAAAACCATCAAATTACAAATAAATTACACACAATGATAGCTAGAAACAAGATAATTTTGGATTGTCTAACCATGAATTTTTTATTAACACATTTATAAATACATCATAAGAGTTTCGAATGGATTTGGAATCCAATTGTGAGAAAATAAGCCAAAATTGCCAAAATGGCATCAAACCCCCTTAGGTGGGCCAATCTCGTCCCAAATATCTCCAAATGGCCAAGAATTGCTGAAGTGGCATGGTTGATTTGTTTTGGTTCAATTATTACACATTGGAGAGTGTGGTTGTGGAAAACTAGGTGGTTTAGAGTCTCAATGCAACATTAATTGCACCAAATCAAGCCAAATTTGGGGAAAATCCCACTCTAGCGCTCCAAGTCAACTTGCCTATCCACATTCAATGAATGGGAGTGCACCAGCAATGATGGATGTGCATATGTGTCTGGTTTACTAAGATGTAGTACCCATGTGGCTCATGAAGCATCAATTTGACATGGCAGATGTCCACCTAAGCACCCCTAGTCCACCTCATAGTGTATTAAAGCTTAAAAAGCAATAAAACTGACTAATTATTGTAACTAAGGTACTAATGATGGATTATTGTTCTAACAGTAGAGAAATTTCAGAATGTCGTTGCATAGTTGTAGATTGAGAATAAATGATTCAAGAATGAATTGGAGACAACCCATACCTTACTAGAAGATTAGGATGCGCTCTTTCAAACTAGCCTTTTGCAACAGTTTGATTAGAAATATCAACATATTTCTATATTAGAAAGAACCATGGAAATAATTTTCCATAACTTGGAAGACTAATTTGAATATAAGTTTGATTTGGTCAATGACCTAACAGAAGAGTTGAAATCCCTGTCTTTTGACGATATTGATGGCTTGAAGACGAAAATTGATTAAAATGGAAGCAACGTCTAGGTGATGAATGAGGTTGCTCACTTTCCCTCTTCTATTGATGTGCTTTGTGAAGAAGTTTCCTCTCTTCAAGAAGACAATAATCATTTTTTTAAAGAATATCAGACCTTGAAAAAATTTATGATACTCTGTTGTTGTAGCTAACTGAGAAGGATAAGGATATCAAGGTATTGCACGATTACAAGCATAGTATTGAACAAGAAGTTTGTAGACTATAGATTGTTGAGAACAAAGTTGTTAAGAATTGAACTGTTGAATAGAATATTGTCATTGTTGAGAAGACAAGATAACCCATTACATGTTCCACCTTTGATGCTCTTTATTGTATCCTAGTTGTTTTTGAATTAACTAACAATAAGAAATATGTTGATAATGTTGTTGTTTCATCACATGATGTGTTGGCTACTAATGATGTTATTTCTCCTAGCTTTCAAAAACATACTACATTGGTTCTCGACTACTCGAAAAAAACGGATATACTAAAGGAGTACTTGACAAGAACAGACAAGATATTGTTCATATTACCCTTAAATTGAAACCACCAAGAGAAGGTATTGGCTATGATGGTGCTACACCTAGTTTTACTAACACTAAGAAAGTGTTGTTTGTTCCTTGAGGTGTCCAGACTGATTCACTAGAACTGATTGTGGAAAGTGTTGAGAATATTGATGAGATGGGTGTCACAGGATCTTAACATTCTTCCCATTGACCTATTTTCATATCCTTATTTGGAAACAAAACCCAAGATATCGACCCAAAAGAGGAGGACCCCGTCAGCAACACCTATGACACAGATGTAGTCTCACCCGAGATATATTAATGGGAACTACCAAAACCAATTTTCTATAGTTATGTGGGGATATATATTCATGGACAACTTATTATATTGATTTGGGGAGTATACTTCTTATTCCTTGTCTATTCATTCAAGATAACAGACTATATACCTGTTGGGTAAAGTATCGTCTTGATTAATTCACCTAATATTTAATTATCGACTAGGGTTGGTAGGCTTAGAGTTGACACAAAATATATGTGAAGGTAGAGGGGTTCCTATGGTATCATGGTAATACTTTAACAAACAAAAGATCGAAATATCTTTCAAAATGAAAAATTGATTCAAAATCCTAAGAATCCAACTATCAGGATAATTGAACTGAGTGCTAGACCAGAGTGGTATCAAGTTATACTACTTTACTCTATAAACATAAATATATAGACAGTGTTATGACAATGAACTATTCTATATAAGAAGATCTATTTTACTGCTAAACAACTTCAGAGACTGACTGTACAAGGAAGGATTTACAACAACTAGATATGCTTTCTAAAAACTATACATGCGAATAACATATGTTCTTAATGATTTAAACTAAACTATCTAGTTCAATTCTCCTTGGTTATTTTGAGGATACGGGTTCACTGTGAGTATAACAGGAGTAGGAGAAGTGTCAAAGTGACTTTCAAATGAGGTGAAGAAACTAAAGGAATCAAATATAATTTAATCTATACAACTATATGCAAACTAAGAAACGTCCAATTGCAAGTGATGATAAACATGATGATTAAAAACAAATAAATCCTACTTGAAAAAGATAGAACAATACTACAAGAAGATAGACATAATTTATAAACAAATAGAAAACTTATAAATATAATTTAAATTCTATCCTATATATTTCTTCAATAACTACATGATTGGAAGCAACAAGCCTTACTACTATGAAAAATTTACAAGGTACTAATCTATTAATGCATCTAACCCTAAACCTCACATGAAAAGGGATACATAAAATAAAACCAAAAATATAATTACAAGGCAATACAATAGACCAAAACACATGACATAATTCTGAAACATAAGATGAAAATAAAGAAGAAATAAGAATAAGACTTAACAAGTATTCTAAACAGTCTCATCTAAGGCTTTTAAGAAGAAACACAACAATTGTCTATATACTACTATCAAAACAAAATAAAAAAACTAAAGAGACAAGTTCAAAAAAGTTTGAAAACGATCAGGGCTGAATGGAAGACTAGATAACAGGCTGGAACACAGGTCTAGATGATAGGAAGAATAGGTTGTCTAAATGACAGACTGTCTAACGAAAATACTAAAACTTGAAGAAAACAATTAATCTAAATGATTTTTGAGGACAGTTGAACCATGCATATGATAACAAAGTGTAAAGGGCAGAAATTAGACCTATGTAACAATTAAATTCAATCTATGAAATAACTCAAATTCAATTAATAATTCAAAACAAACTGTAATATAACTTAATTGAATTCATAACAAAATGGAAAGGGACATAATTGAATCGACTGTAATTGACTCAAAGAAATCTATTCTATCAACATAAACCAAGCAATAGATTGAAAAGACTTAAAAAGAGAATTGAAAACTAATTTATGTGCATCCAGTTTCTTAACTCATAAGGGAAATTACATAAACAACATAATATCAAAGTCTAAGCTACAGGAAATCAATGACATAAACAATTTCAATAACTAATTTGCAGAAACGAATTGCAAATAAAACTATGCTAATTGCAAAAGAGAGGGAGAATGAAAATACACATAAATAGAAAGCTATGGTTGATGAAGGTCCCTCCCAACAATCAGAGTGATAACTGGGTCACGCTACTTAAGACAAGATCATGCACAGCATAGTAGAACGTCCATTAAAGTAAAAATTGTTACATATTTTCTGGGACTGACTGATTACATGTATCAACTAAAAAACTATTTGTCTAACTCCCTTCTCACACAGCAACGTTTGTATATATAGTGTTTTACAATGGGGTGAGCAAGTCGCCCCTTTCAGTGGTCAGCTGCTCTTAAGATAAATCAATGATTATGACAAGTAACTAAACAAATTCCAACACATAACGTCTTCCTCTGTCTTCACAAATATGGTTCTTCTATTGCACGTGATGTGGCATACAAGCTCTATTTCAGCATGGCTGATGTCAAGGTGTCATGCAGAGGAATCATACGAGCAATCTCCCAGAAGGGGGTTTGTACTATCACTCTGGCGCGTGGACAACAAGTAGTTTACAGGTTGTTTCAATCTTTTAACACTCAGGAATCTATTCATAGCAGCGCACGGTTGGCTCGGTGGTTCGAACAGTGAGCTGGACAAAGAGCTGGATATGCTGTATGCATATGTAGGATGGATGCATTACCTACTCGTTGGTTTCCTAAAGACGATGATTCTGCAATTACGATTTCATATGTTAGCATATCATCGAATTTAACCAATAAAATGGTGAAACAATAGAAATAAAACATAACTTGCATAAATCCAAAATATGATCATACCTGGCGTTGAACAGTGAACTCCTTGATAGAAAAAATGTCAAAAGGTGACAAAACATATGTCAAATATGTAAATTATTAGCCGAAAAATGATGACAAAGTAAGGGTCAGCATTCCCCCAAACCGAAGGAATGTCAAGTCCCACTGGTCAAAATGAAAGATAGCATTAGGAAGAAGGCAGAGTTGCATCAGCAGCTGCCTTCGACTTTGATGAAGCAGGTGACTTGAACTTCATTTTCTTCGCCTATGCCTTCAAAAGAGTACACCTCTCTTGTTGATTCCTCTATGAAAAACTAACAGTCTTGTGTAGTTCCTCAATATTTTTAACCTGTAACTGCAACTCTGTGTTCTCCACTCAAAGATATACAATCCTTGACATATCCTTTATTTCTCTTTGTCGATTGAGCCAACTCTTGAGTTAACTTTTCTATTGTTGGTTGATGTGGCGTAGATGGCTCTGCGAACTATTTGGAGTCTCATGGGGGAATCGCCTCCCTTGATGGTGGATCCATATTTATAGTAGGAATGTGTTCTTCAAGACTAATATCGTGGGCAGATGAAGGAACGTTCTTTTGATCAACATCCTTTAGTAATTTAGCTGAAAGATTGGCTAATGTTAACAGGGGTGAATTTGGGTCGGTTTTCTCTAATTTGGCCACATCATCTGAATAACTGGTTTGTATATCATACTGAAATGTGGTTTGGACACTAGGCTGGAGCATGCACTGAAAATTTTTCTTCTTTTTTTTCCTAGTGCGAGGTCGCGATATGGGTACGAATTCAATGGACACAGGGCTAGCAGGGGTATTTTGTGCAGATGGGATAGCTTCTGAGGTGTCTTCGTCAAGATGGACGATGTTGGGGTTCTCCTCTTCTACATGTGGGGTTTGACTAGCCCCACGATGAAGATGTTGAGGTCATTTGCAGATGTTAAGATGGGGGTTAAGCACCTTGAATACAAAAGTTTCCCAGGGTTGATCTTTCTCCTTGAGTTGGTCCAGGATTAAAAGTTTGATCAAGATATGGTGGTATAAGCTACTTTTGGAGTGAAGGGTATTTTTTCGAACCAGGTTCGACATCTTTTCTAAACTTTGAAGGAAAAAGAAAGGGAAAATGAGACATCTATGATGGATTAAATGAGCTAATAAATGGATATGATAGGACTTAAAGACACTAAACTTACCTTCATAGGTAATCAAGTGGATGATGACCGTCAGTGGATTGATATATTCAGACTTTATCCAACTCTAATGAAAACCTTTTATGCCTATCACATGCTGAAATTCAAGTTTGAGGGCAAAGTTATGCGATGCTCGTGGAACAAACCAGTGCTTGTGCCAACTCTTACCTTCTCGGGTAAGATTAGTTGCGTGTGCAATTGATTTCTTTGTGAATTGGAAGGAAAGATGTCCTACCCTAGCCATTCTCCCATCGAACCCCATCACCAAAAGCAATGATATTTCCTCATCATATCCTTGCAGTAGATGCAGAAACGAGTTCGAACTGGCACGGAAAATATTTCCCAGCATTCTCTGAACTCTGTCATTTGGAATAAATCTTGGTAGCTTTCCGGCTCAAATCGATTTTGCATGGTTTAAGTAGAGGAAGGATATAGGGTTTGCAGGGAGTATGAGAGAAAGGTGGCTATAACGCTCTATAGTGGTAACGATCAGTGAAAACGATGGAATGGAAAGGGATTCACATAGTTTTGATTTAAAACATGCCTCATTCAACCTATCAAATGATCACACAATCAGCTCTGCATGTTTAGCTGATCATGGCATTATGGAAATCTTTGAAACGTGTGCCGTTGAAGTCATGTAATTCAATGAGTTTATAAAGGTTTTAGTTAGTTCAACCATGTCCAAAGTGAAATTTGGACAAGTTGAACATTTAACTTAGTATGGATGCATATCCACATTCATGAAAATATCCTTGATTTAACAAGACGGTCAACTTATCTGATAGCTTATGCGTGCGAACATAAAAGAGGATAAGGGTGATGGTAGAGTCATGATGACTAGAAAGTACCCTAAGGTCGTATCATATCCATATGAAGGTAAAATTAAATCATATTAGATCTAACCCGTACTATCATGAATTGATATTATCCATAATATCCCTGTGGATGTGACTCTACTGATATGACTCAGCTTTTTTCCCAAACAAAATTAAGCTAACACTTAACCATAGACACGAAAATATCATACTTTTTATTCAGATCATCATTTGGATTTGTATTCATACCGACATTCGACCCTTCATATGATCCTTCATACATATTTATGTAAAAATGAGCTTTGCTAGATTAGACTGATGCTAATCATGGATTTTCCTAGGCTTCCAGTCCACAAAGAGGTCATATGAAATAATTATCTTGATCTTTTAATAGCGCTCTCCTTTATTCATCCAAGATTTTAAGGCTAGTTTCACTAATTGCATTATCCTGTAAACACTTTGTCATTTGGCAATGAGTCTTTTAGAAGTAACTTAGACAAAATAAAGACAAACAATCTAATCCTCCCCCAAAACAAATATATGGCATGTCCCCAGGACATACAAGAAAACTAAGTAATTTCAAAATAAATTAATAAAAGTTCAATTATGTTGTTGTAATTTTGCAAGAAAAAGAAAGAGTAACTAATAAATGGAAATGATTTAGATATATACATTTATCCATAAAGAACAGTGCTCAAATATGTAGATATGTAAATTTATCATTTATCATGTGATGAGAATATAAATGAAAATGCCATAGGGAAAAATAGTCATCCCTTCCTCATTGTAAAGGTATCTTGTCATCTCAAAGATTTTTGAGCTCATCTTCGACTTTGTGGTAGTTTACAGCTATGGGTCGCATTTCTAGGATAATCATATCCTAGATATTGATTGAATTTAGATTGTCAGATCCAAGGCCAACTTACGGTTATTCTTTAATGACATCATAAACAATAGGCCTAAACATATATTTATATGTATTCTGATTTATATCATTTTTCTTTCGAACCATGTTCCTAGTGGTGCATTAACCATATCTTGTTTACCCGATATTTCCTTGCTGCCAGCAGGCCTGTTCAGTACCTTGATGGGTTTATCTGGGTACCATGCAAGCATATCCTTGCTGTCAGCGAGCCTATTTAGTACCTCGATGGGTTTACTTGCATTTATTGAATTTCCTTATTTTTTAAGTTGTGACTTAGCATCGACCCGCTACCAGCAAGCCTGTTCACTACTTCGACGGGTTTTACTTGTATAAAGATTTTGAATATATGGAAGTCATTTGGTACTAGAGCATGCTAAGCCCTGCTAAACACATGATTCATATTTATAAAAAAAATCATAAAATGGCCTTAACTATAGATCATGCCAAAAGAGAATAACTTAAAGATGTTCCTTGGCCTCTCAGTCTATCTTCTTTATAAAGGATAATGTTCCCCACAACCAGAAATTCCACTTACTCTGGAGTGTCCTAAAAAATATTTAAGATTCAAGTTTTGATAACAAGTGTAGATGAGCTAGTAGTCCATAGGTTTTAAAATTCTGAAGAACATGATGATTAAAGTAAGTCTTTCGAGAAACTGTTCAAATAATCGAAAATGTAAATGTCTAAATCAAAACACCATATATAAAGCATAAAAAAATCATAAAATAAGTGGTTTGGAAATTATATACAAACTTTCTAAAACTTCAAAGTTAAGATATATTTTGAGTGTTTTTTAGAGCACTTTATTTTTCAAATAATATCTCATGAGTTGCTCAAAGAAATAGAAAGATCCATTTGTAACTAAACTTGGAAACCATTTGTTAGATGATTTATTTTATTCTTGAAAACATAGAAAAAGATTCCCCTTCAAAGAAATGATTAGAAATTACTCTTATTTATTCACAGAAATATACACATATTTACATATATACAAGTGATGATAACCCACAATATTTTCAAGGATCAGGAGGAGGAAGAGTTTTTGGAGAGGGGAATTCAACGATTACCTCTATTTTGGTAGGATCCATCTTGATCCCTTGGAGAAAAACATGATGCCCCATACAAATGTGACATGTAGAGGTTTTGTTTAATGGACATTTCTATTGGGGATGTTTAGTTTCACATTTTGGATATAAGTTGCTCTTCGCTGCTTGTTCTTCTTCTTGTTTCTTCATGTAATTTTGGTTTCTAAAGTGAGTATACCTAGAAGGTTTCTTTCGAGGTGAGAATGGGGCATCCCAATGTTCTTTTCCAGGATAAATCTTCCTCTGATCACCCATTCTCTTATTAGGTATGATAGGAATAGTAGATGCTACTATGGATGTTTCAATTTGTCAGATTACTATGTTTATTGAGTTGCCAAAGAGAGCTTTCACCTAGGTAAGATTGACAAAATTAGTGAAGTTCAGCTCCTCTACTAATAAAAGTTGTATCATCTAGTTTTGTGACTTAGTGGAAGGTTTAAGGGTTTCCAATGGTTAATCCCTTTGAACTTTACTAGGAATGAGGCCCTCAAGACCTCCTACCAAGATCTCTTCTCTTTCTATGGCTTCCCCTATAATATCTCCTAAAAGAGTCTCTTTATGTTTCTATCAGAACTACTTCCTATAGGTGTTTTTTCGATTCCTTTCCAATTAGTTAATGGCTGGGTATTTATGCCCCCTATAAAAATTTAATAAGAATTTTAACAAAATTTTACTATCTTAACAAATCTACCCTGTGAATCTCTAGGTTTGTTCATAAAAACTATGCTACTACTACTACTGGATTTGGGGGTGCATGTTATAATAGATGCACAAGTTCTTACCTCTCATCTTACCACTCCCCCGCCACCAGCCTATATCTATTCTACCTTATAGAACAACTCCCCGACAACGACACCAAAATGTTGGGTAAAATATCATCTTGATTAATTCACCTAATATTTAATTATCGACCGGGGTATGTAGGCTTAGAGTTGACACAAAATATATGCAAAGGTAGAGGGGTTCCTAAGGTATCGTGGTAATACTTTAACAAACAAAAGATCGAAACATATTTCAAAATGAAAAACCTAAGTCAAACTCCTAAGAATCCAACTATCAGGATAATTGAACAGAGTACTAGACCAGAGTGGTATCAAGTTATACTACTCTACTCTATAAACATAAAGATATAAGCAATGTTATGACAATTAACTATTCTATATAAGAAGATCTATTTTACTCCTAAACAACTTTAGAGACTGACTATACAAGGAAGGATTTACAACAACTAGATATTTTCTAAAAACTATACATAATACTGACAGATGTACATAATGATTTAAACTAAACTATCTAGTTCCATTCTCCTTGGTTATTTTGAGGATAAGGATTCACTGTGACTGGAACAGGAGTAGGAGAAGTGTCAAAGTGACTTTCAAATGAGGTGAATCAAATCTAATTTAATCTCTACAAAGATATGCAAACTAAGAAATGTCCAATTGCAAGCGATAGTAAACATGATGATTAAAAACAAATAACTCCTACTTGCAAAAGATAGAAAAATACTACAAGAAGAAAGACATAATTTTTAAACAAATAGAAAACTTATAAAGATTATTTAAATTCTGTCCTATAGATTTTTTCAATAACTACATGATTGGAAAGAACAAGGCTTAATACTTGTTGGAGGACCTAGTCGGTGAGCCGACTAGTCGAACAACTGACTGATTAGGAGATCAGGTCGGTTGCATAAGGTCATGTCGGTTGACTGAACCGACATGTAGTTATATGTAACCATTTGTAAATAATATATATTAGGCTATTGAGCTAGATGAGAACTTGGTTGCATTCTGTATATGTATGGGCCCTCATGATATAATATAATCTGTTATTTTGTATCCATGTTCTTGTCTCTTGTGTTTGTTATGTCTGTATGATTCAATGTGTATTATTGGTAACCCTCTGTGATCTGTGAGATTACAACAATGGTTCCGTTGCCAGTGGTAGATATCTAAGATGACTATAATCAGATGATATCATAACAAGAGATTAAGAACTGGTGGGAGCCTAAGATAGAAAATTATTTGCAGAATTACGCGAGGAGCAATAGATTAACCACTGCTCAGGCGATGGAGAAATTATTCACTGAAACTCATGAGAAGTTTGTAGAATCGGTACCCCAGCTTTTGAAAAAACTTCTAGATGAAAAATTTGAAAGCAATGAAGGACCAAGAGCTTCTAGAGAAACTGATTCGAGGGGGATGAACAAACCTATTGGAGTGGTTTGAAAAAATCACAGATGAATTCTGTGAGGAGCAAGACATAAAAGAAATAACTTTAGTAGAAACCATTCAGAAAAAATTCTATACAAACCTTACCGAGCAGTTCCTATGCTACCTATCGACCCTACTGTTCAAATTGCTCATAGAAAAAGGAGTGGGTCATATTGTAGAACCTTGTTCGTCACTGCACGAACTACCACCAAATTCTAAATGGGCGGAGAAATAGAAAAAGTGGGAAAAATTCATTGTCGAAAGGGAGTGGGAATATTTCCTAAGCAAGTAAACAGAACTATCTGAGCTTTCTAAAGCATCAGGTAGGCTATGGGGGGGTAGCTTGTCATATGTCTGAGTAAAGTGAAGAGGATTCTAGTCGACTAAAAGGAGATAACATCACCAGTAATGAAAAGTCAACCTAAAAGGGAAATCGAACGAACAGTGACACACAAAGGTATGACATATTTACAGAAAAGAGAGAGAGAGAGAAGAGGCTGAAAAGAAGGGAAGAAAGAAGAAAAATGGATATAGCACTGCAAAGAGGAATGAATACTAGGGTGATAGACCAGGAAATAAATCTATGAGAGTTGGGCCATGACCGACAGGAAGAAGGCGTGGATGAAGAAGCATCACCCATGGAAGAAGACTTGTGGATAGAGCAACGTGAAGCTCTTCAAATATCATTTCCCTAGGAGATAAGACCTATGTCTCCAATGAATACAAGTACCAAGATATAAGCCATTGTCAAAGAAGACCTAAGACTAAGAGCTGGTGAGTTTGGTATATGGAGCAGACTAGATGATGAGGTAAATGATGATAATCATCTAGTGATCCATTGACGAGAGGAAGGAAACTGGGTCACACTTCAGGCGCACCCTTCCAACTGAAGTATCAACTTACTTTACCAGACACATGAAGGAGCACCCCCCCTTCCAAACACAGCTTTTGAAAATACAGAACAGTCAGACCTATAGACAAATCAGTGTAGTTGGACATGGATAGGATAAGTCGACCCGGAACGACTGCTTGTCGGAGAAGAAATGACAAAAAAAATGACCGACAGAAATAAAAGTTCCATCGACAACAACTATGCACAACGATACAAGCAAAACATCCTACTACCTCCACCACCACCACCTCTTGGGGGATATAGCGACAGTGATTGCGACATGGGTCACGGATCAGCGCATATCCCTATGTGGGTCAACATGGGAAGCAAATCAAGTTACAGCTGAAGATCGACAAATGGCACAATTCGTCGGTGCTTTGAGGAAAAGAGCACTAACATGGTACATGACCTATATTGAGAGAAATTCTCAAGCATCTAAAGCAGAAATTAAAGTGCAATTATTGTCTTTCTTTAAAATTCCAGACACAAAACATTTGGTAGCCAAAAAGTTGAAAACAACATCTCAAAAACTAGCAGAGTCTATCCAAGAATATGACAAACAATGGAAAGACCTCCTCACCCAACTGGATTATGTAATTGATGAACAACTATTAATTCAGTGGTTCCTTGCAAGTCTATCATAAAAAATTTTGTGACACATAAGCTTGGAGACGTTTAAAACATATGAATATGCACTTACCAAAGCTTTGCAAATGGATATGGATGAAGATTTCCCAGCATATCCCATAGAAACTAGACTGGAAGAATAGCTATAAATCATGTAGAAATCATTGAAATAGCTGAACCTTAATAATCAGGATGACTGGTGCACAAAATGCTCAATGGCCAGACACGCTAAAGATAACTGTCAACAAGACGTTCGATTTGTTCAGAAAAAGTGCTTCTGCGACATCTACCAAGAACATGGAGAACACACAATGAAAGATTCCCCGTATAACATGAAAAATGGCAAATAATCTTGGCGTGCAATCTGTGAAGTAAAAATTCATGCAACGGCTGACTGCCTCTTAAACTTAAAGAACCGAAAAAACTTGTTGATGTATTTGTAACTTCAAAATGTATTCACTTGTATATCTTACGTATTGTACCCCGATGTTTATTTCGGGAAGTATCTATAATGTAATTGAGTCATGTCATGCCCCGATGTTCCAATCGAGAGATTCAATAATGTATAAAGTCATGCAAATTCATTGAGGTTAACCCTCCATTGTAAGTCGGGGCAATAGTCCCTAGAGTTGTGTCAAGGTTAACCCTCCTTGTTGATCGAAGGGTAAAGTCTCCACAGTTGTGGGGCACTAGGGTTATTAGACTCTCCTAGAGATGTTGGCTCTAGTAATTAATTGTAAAGTGGGGCTAACATGTTAAAGTGGACATTAAGTGAACAAAATAATATAAATAGAGAGTGAGCCTCTCTATTTATCACACACACACTCACTCATTGAGGCGCATGAGTGAAAGAGAAGTAGCTCTCTCAAGTGAGAGAGAGAGAGAGAGAGAAGTTGTGGAGATCATATTTATGTTTTCAAGTTTTACTTTTGCTATTGGTGCTCCTTGTATATCTGAGGAAGTTGCAGGGTTTTCTCCTTTATGGTTTCCCAGAGGAAAATTATTTGTGTCTCTTATCTCTTGTGTTTATTGTTGTGCTTGTTATTCTCTTAGTTAAAGATCCTAAGATAATGCTAGCTTGAATGATAAAAATCTAACATGGTATCAAAGCTAACCTAAGAAGAAGACATTATGCAGCTATAGAATCTAGGGCTTCTTACTTTTTGGGTCTCTCCCCACAATCCATCAGCAAAAGTATGCTAGGATGACTCTCCATTGAAGGGCGAATCTTCCTGTCGAAGCGGAATTCGATTCCAGACATTTTCAGTTTTTGGTGCAAGAAATTAGGGCTTCTTACATAAGAGGAATTTTTTAGTGATCCCGGCACAGTATTTCTCTCGTCATCAAAATCAAAGTTTAGATACCTGGGTCAATATTTTTGGTTGGGTGAAACTCCAAGAAATTCAAACCCTAGTTTGACCCCAAGCTGGAAAAACCCTAAAATACTAAAACTGATACGTTTGGGTACATTCACTATATCTCAGGATTGGAGAAGGATAAGTAGCTGAAAATTTGACAGGACAAATATAATACCCTTATTTACATTTTATCCAAAATTCAGACTCAAATTCGCTATATTCCTAGAGATATGATCCCTCCAAATCAGGCTTCCAGCATCTTCCAGGATTCATCCCTGAAGAGGACACCTGGGGAGAATTGCTATATATCAGGATAAAAGGGTCCCAATGAAATTTATGAAGATGTTACAGAAAGGGAACGGAAATTAATTTTGGTGGTCTAAGTTTCAAAACCAATAGATGAAACAATGACATGTGGAAGTCTGTACAAATTCGCTATGCTGAACAGTCTTGAAACAGGTCACCTTGAGAAAACGCTCATACGTCCCAGTTGGTGAAACCAATTCTGATGAAACCTATGGTGTTGGAATAGGAACAAGCGATGATACCTCAGTGAAAAGTTTCAAAAACAGAGGAGTAGTAATTTCAGAGATACCATAGAAACAATATCAGGAATTTCTGCAGAAGAAATTGGTAAACTAGGGCTTCCTGTTTCGAAAGCTTCCCTCCACTGTTTTCAGAAAAGGAGTACATTGGATAGCTCACCTTGAAGAGATCTATATTTATATACAATAAAAACTGAAAGATTCCAATTTTTTAAAATTAGGGTTTCTCTGACAAACCCTAGATCATCCAGCTCCGAAACCAGGACGAACACCTCGAATCGGTAAGATCTAATCTTTTGCTATTTTCATTTGAGGTTCTCATTTCAAAGTGATCTATCACATCATCTTGATGACAATATTGTTGAATTTGACAACTTCCAAAATTGGAATTATATGATCTCTCTGAAGAAATGAATTGGACACCTACATAAGTAGAGAGGTTCCAGTTCCAGAGGGAGATGAGGATAAAAGCATTACACAAGAAGAACTTGGTCAAGGCCAAGAAGATAATTGTTGATTCAGTCACATATCAAATTGTACCACAAGTTTCTTCCCTAAAGACACCGAAAGAGGTTTTTGATTCCTTGACCTAGCTATTTGAAGGGAGGAACATAAATTGGAATATGACCTTAAGAAACGAGTTGAAGAATGTGAAGATCTAGAATGCAGAGAGCATACAATCATACTTTACAAGGGTGTCTCAAATCAAAGAACAACTTGTAGCAGTAGAAGAAGAAGTGGAGAATGTCAAAGTGTTGATAGCCACCTTTAATGGCCTCCCAGGATCATGGGATTCATTCATGTGAGGAATGTGTGCCAGAAGGAAGTGACTACCTTCAACAGACTCTGAGAAGAAGAATAACCTCGACTCATAATAAGAGAAGAGAAGATGGGAGCAACTGAATTTCAAGCTCTCACCATCGAAAGAAGATCCCTCAAGCGATGAAGAATACGAAGGACTCAAATCTTGAAGAAACTCTTATCCATCTTATCATTTGGATCAGACAAGATGATACTATGAATGAAGAAGATGATGAAGCTAAAGGCTCAAGAAGGAGTCTACCCACGAAAAAAATAAAGATAAGTATTCAATTGTCATTTCATGATATTGTTTTGATTATGCATTTGTTTATATTCAATTGATGTATTATGCATGATAGAATGTTTGAATTAATGACAATATACTACTAATATGCATGTAATGAGTAATTATCTCATGGTGCTATACAACTCTCCATTGCTACTTATCTAGAATGAAACATATTTGCTGACATATTGGATTAGTGAACAATCTCAATGTTTTCCTGGTAGAGATGGAAGCAATCTAGAAATTTTCTATGAGATATGGATGGATGTTGTATTTTCTAAAGTAGTTGCATGATCATATATTTATGCATAATAATTTTTCTTTATGAACATACCTTATGAAATGTTTCTAAACATACAACTAATGCATTTGACTTCTAGGAAATATCGCATAAAATCGCCTACAAGAAAAGAAGGATGAGATTTGTTCTGAAGAACAAGTGATGATAGTTCAAGATGAAGAATAATATGATGAATGCAGTGACATCATTGATGCAGAAACTTCCAGCTATGAAGAAGTAACCAAGAAGAAAGAGAAGACCAATTCAAGAAGAATGATGTCTAGGATGCAGTATCGATACATGAAGAAAAGTTCGTAGTTCCATCATGCAGTAGATGGAAACATCATGGGATACAAGGCAAGATTCGTAGCACGAGGCATAGACTACGAAGAGACATTTGCAGCCATTAGAAATACACATGACAGGAAGAATCATGTGTGCAAATGAAAGAAGGCCTTGTATGAGCTCAGAAGACACCCATGGGATAACACATACATGAGGAGCTTGATGAAGATCTAAACCTTTGCTACAAGCTTGATAGAGGATGACAAGCTCACAGATGGGTGCAAGAAGAAGTTTTGAAAAAGTTCAAGATAGAGGATCTTGGTATCCAATGATCCTATATGGATACATAGAATGTTAGTAGTAGAGGACGCTACTTGTCATTCTGGTACAAAATGTTTCAATTCATAGAGTACAAAATACAGAGGGAGAATGATGCTGCGCTTCAGAGGGTGTTACTCAAGAAGATCCTAAGGTTTGACATGGTACAATAGGATGGATAGATTATTGATGAATCTAGGCTTTACTGAGAGTAAAGAGGATTCCAAACTTTACTTCAAGGTTGAAGGTAAAATACCAATGATGCTCCTGTTATATGTTGATGACTTGTTCCTGATAGAAAAGAGGAACTCATTAAATTTGCAAGAAGAATACTTGTTGTCGAGTTCGAGATAAAGCACTTGGGGATGATGCACTATGTTCTAGGCATGGAGGTGTGGACAAGGGAAGTATGCAGTAGAGATCTTGAAGAGGTTCAGGATGATGGACTACAAGGCCATGAACACATCTATGGCATCAAACCTAGAGCTATTGAGTGTTGCTTCATCAGATTCGGTTGATGCCACGATGTATTGTCAAATGATTTACCTGATAAATATGAGACCAGATATTTGATTTGCTACGAACACATTGAGACATGTTCACCTAATGGTTGAAAAGCATGCAGTGAGGTACCTAAAGGGTACAGTTGAGTATGGGATCAAGTGTGATCTCTTGGTTTGGCAAGATGGAGTCCTACATGGAACTGAGTATAACTGAGGAAAAAGATGTTGCCACTTGCTATTTGGGAGATAGTATGTTTATTTTAAAAACTACTATTTAATTTGGTTGATATGACTTGCATTTTTGTATGATGCAGAGAGGAGCAGTGATCCAGATAGAGATCTCTTGAAAGAGGGATTTCTAGCAAAGCTGATGAGATAGGTTATCTAACCATAAATGTAACGTCCCCGACCCTCCTACTGGAAAAGAGGACGCTACTATACGTCAAATAATTCGAGCGTCTAGCCCCATGAACATGAACATGCATACATATAGTGCGAAAGCATGATACTTTAAATCATAAAACATATTACGAAGCATAATCATTCATTATACACAACGGAAGTAAAACATACCAATCAACACTTCATGCATATACAGATCAGCATTTAACATGTATAGCAGCATTCATCAAAGGTAAATATGGTTACAAACACAAGTTAGGAAAGAATACTTATCTTATAAAGAGCTTGTTCCGCAACCAACTATGTCACTGCAACGTTCCACCCAACCATAGGCTTGAGTGCTCCTTAATATCTCAGCAACGCTGCCAACCCTGAGCCGGGAATGATTCCCCAAGGAATAAGTAACTAATAGGCTTACATGTATCCAAGGATAACAACACCACTAGGGTACACAGTTCATCCAAGCCAACACAGTTGGGTTTATCAGGCGAACAACAGATCATCCAAGCCAACAAAGTTGGGTTTATCAGGCCATCCAGGAGTTGGGAAAATATAATACTAAGCTGGTGAGCTCATTGGAGAGCTATAGACACCGACACCGGAACTAGCCTAGATTCTAGAACAACCAACACAAGGAAATCAGCCCTTTCTCTGCAACGCAGTCCCTTAGACCTTGATCTCCCTTCCAGGTCTATTTAGGGGTTGTGGAGAAGAAATCCAACTCATTAGCTCTATCTGTGTGGTTCTCAATCCACCAAGTTTATCAAGCACCTCAGGCCCTCATTCACCACTCCAATGAATGCAGTCCGAGGACAAAACCACTGCATGCAAGCAGTCAAACAGATATTCAAGATTTTACAAGGGAGAAACATAGTCGAACAGAACGCAGGTACTCATAGAAATCCTCAACCAATACCACCATAAAAAGGGAAAATACAACCAAGCAAATCGTGGGAAAACAATAGCCCAATACAACTATGAACCCATAGTACACAAATCCCATTGCAATCGCTGGGAAATCTCACACAGACTGGGAATGGAAAATACCATACTTCCAATCTCTACGTGGGAGACAAAACGAAACACCCAAAACTATGGACACAATTATAGCCACAATTTCAACGATGGAAATAACAGGACAATACACTGTCTGATAAACATGGAAAAATACACAAAACTCTACGTGAATGCGAGTAAAGAATCAATACGTAGCCATCAAATCTGTGAGGCAGAAAGGGAACCGAACCCCCTGCAATGGAATGTGGAACCTTTTATCTTAGCTCGCCTGAGAGGAGATGAACATACTTGCAATATGGTGAGTGGAAAGACCAATAGATGCATCGTGGGGAGAGTTTGAGCAGGCGTAGGTGTGGTGGTGGTTTTCCTACCATCCAATCACCACTCCAACTAACAATGGAATAATTAAGGGTGGTGGTAACACATGGATTTCCCCCATGACTCAATGCCCAACATTCCCCTTTCCTTATCCTTCAGAATCATTCCCCTTCTCATTTTAGTTGCCGTGAACATAGCTGGTTGGGTTATTTAATTAAAAAGTGTGTTTACATGATGCCACAATTAAATATATGTCATATGTCCCGATATCCATCAGTGACCATTCCCAAAATAGAAACACAACATAACCAAATCGATGTTGGGGCCTTGGCCTTTAGCTCTGTACCAAGATTATTTACAATATATGTATCATGTATTTTTAATGTAAGTGGGGTTAAAACCGGGGTATTACACTCCCCTCCCCCTTCAATAGTACTGTCCTCAGTGCTTTACAAAATTGAACAAAATGCTACACTGGTACCGCCTCAGTGTTCCGTAGAATTGAACAAAAATGGATGTGCCAATTGCATGGCATCCTTCAGCTCCCACGTAGCTTCTTCAGGTCTGTAATGCTCCCATTGCACCTTTACCTACCCTATCGCTCGGTTCCGGAGCATTGTGACCTTCCTATTGAACTTCCAGTCGAGGATGTGCATTGGCTCAATTTGGAACTCTCCCTCGAGTTCCACCTGAATCACATCCCAATTTATCACATGGTTAGGATCATGTACATATTTCTTAAGAAAAGAAACATGAAAAACATTATGAGCTCTAGTACTAGCATGCAATGCAAGTCTATATGCAATAGGCCCTATTCTTTCAAGCACTTCAAATGGCCCACAATATCTAGGTGACAGCTTGGCACAACTTCCAAGCTTCAAGGAACTTTTATTTTCCTTCACTCTGAGGTAAACATGATCCCCAACACTAAACTCTCTGTTCATCCTATGCTTATCTGCATAGATTTTCTGTCTATCCTGTGCTAGTTTCAAATTCTGCCTGATCTTTACAACCTCTTGCTCCATTTCCTTGAGCAATTCTGGTCCAAGCACAACTCTGTTCACCGGTTTTCCCAAGTCACTGGTGTCCTGCACCTTTTTCCATACAAAGTTTCATACAGACTCATCCCCAAGGATTCCTGCTGTCCATTGTTGTAAGCAAACTCTACCAAGTGTAAGTAATCTTCTCACTTGGTTGGTTTGTCCATCACATATATGTGAAGCATATCTTCAAGCACCTTATTAACTCTTTCCATCTGCCCATATGTTTGAGGATGGTATGCAGTGCTGAAGTTTAACTTTGTACGCAAATATGCAAACAACCCCTTCAAACAAATACTTTAGGCCACAATGATCTTTCCAAATTTCAAATCTTCTACCCATCAAGTAATGTCTCCACATCTTGAGAGCATGTACTATGGCTGCAAGCTCTAGATCATGAGTGGCATAGTTCTTCTTATGCTCCTTCAACTTTCTTGACTCATAACATATCACGTGGTTGTTCTACATAAGGACTCCTCCAAGCCCTTGTCCACATGCATCGGTACATACCAAAAAATATTTCTCTGGGTCTGCAACCTTCAATACTGGTGCACTGGTGAGAAGATTATTCAACTGTTGGAAGCTTTTTTTCACATTTCAAATTCCATTCAAACTTCATCCCCTTCTTTTGCAAAGAAGTGATGGCATGTGCAACCTTGGAAAATCCTTCGATGAATCTCCTGTAGTATCCTGCAAGTCCCATAAAATATCTTACATCCATCACATTTCTTGGAGTAGGCCAATTCATAATGGATTCAATCTTTTCAGGGTCTACTGACATACCCTCTTTTTAGATAATGTGACCCAAATACTGAATTATATCCTTGTAGAAGTCACACTTACTCAACTTTGCATACAACTGATGTTCCCTCATCACTTGCAATGTCAATCTCAAATGCTCTTCATGCTCTTCCTCATACTTAGAATAAACAAGAATTTCATCAAGGAAAACAAGAACAAATTGTCCAAATACTTACCGAAGACATTGTTCATAAGGCACATAAATGTGGCTGGTGCATTTGTGAGACCAAATGGTACAACTATGAACTCATAATGTCCATACCTTGTCCTGAAGGTTGTCTTATGAATGTCTTCATCCTTGATTCTCACCTGATGGTAACCAGACCTCAAGTCAATTGTTGGTCTCACTCTCTGGGGAAGACCTGGGTTTACTTGTTATGTACCAACAAAACCCCTAGCTCACTGGCCCTTTCGGCGACAGACTACAGAGCAGCCTGAAGTCTCACCTAAAGTGATCTCAGATGGGGTGGCTAAAGACTCAAGTGTCCTCAACCGGGTTCCGTAGCATCCTATCGGTTTGCGGCTCTTCTTATCCCACGAGATATCTCTCTCTGCGATGAGGACCTTTCTTACTCGCTGGCCCTGGGAGGGAGCGGTCTCTTATCGCATCGCTGAATCTAGAGAAATGCACAAAATATCTCCTCGACTAACCTCTTATACTGCGATGTTCTCACACTGTGATTCCTCCGACAGTGCGATATATCCTTTCTATACTGCGATATCCCTTATGGTAAGACTTCAATATGGCTCTCACGGTCCAAAGGCTCCTCTTTTATTATACTAGTTAAGCTAAACATCCTCACTTAGACTCCTATAGTCTAATATGCTTAACATCAACTATACTGAACTCACAGAAATCATATACCGGAGTCACTTAACGCAGTAGCTATCAACTAACATGAACTAAGCACTGATAACCTCATATACAGGCTACTTGATACATTCAACTTGCGGTTAACCTTCTATGCGCTATAACTGAAGCATAACCTACATACATTCATCACTGATAAGCAACATTCATGTAATAGGTAATATATAACACATAAGTAAAGCACTGTAGAAATTCTGACCAGCAATAGATTAATTTCACTCACAACAAATTACAATTGACCATGCAAAATTGTCAACAATGGAGACTGAAAATGGAGCTGTAACACAAAATTATATTAACTCAGTGTACAATAGACAACCCTGTAATAAAATAGTTTTCTAAATATATAGAATACATCAATAGGTCGAATGCATAAGGAGGCATCCAAAACTAGCATAAAGCAGGCTTACCCAAAATAGGCAAATCCCGCATAGGTGTAAAAAGCTGATCCCAAATCTGTCATGAGGCTCACGAATTGGCAAGGGCACATGGGAAAGATAATGAGTGGTGGAATGGCAGCTCATACATGCTTTTGCATGGAGGAAAGAGTGGAGCATGAAAGGGCAATAAAACAAGTTCACCTCACCTAGTCTTGCTTTCCTATGTGCCTTAAAACACTGAAAAAGCAGTCAATAAAGCAGAAAAAGTAGAAGGGCACCTAGGAGGCCAGGAATAAAGAAGATTTGATTCCTAAGGCTTTCCCAAGTGCTACATGAGTCAAATATGGAAATTTTGACCTCTATGGATAGGCAATTAGCAACTTGCACATGGTGGGACTCATGGACTAGGCAAATAAGACAAAAATAAATGAATTAATGTCTAAGTGGGTAATACTATGGGTTTGATTATTCTAACACCCCCCCTTAAGCCTGACTTTATGAGTAATAAATCAAAATATAGGGCCTAGCAACAAGGCTTAGTCACTCTTTTGCATACTGCAAGTCCATATGAACCAAGGAAAGAGGCAAAACCAACTTGGGAAAATCCTCCCTTAAACATGGACTGTAAAACAAAATTGTAGAATCTTGTCTCCTCTCATGCTTTGACAGCATGATCAGCAATCCCCATCAGTGATTTGAGATTGCTGAAGGTCTTCTCACAAAATTCTTTGGTGAAGATATCAGCTACTTGTTCTGAAGATGAACAGAAGAGTAGGTGAATGGTGCCATCATGCACAAGCTCTCTGATGTAGTGCATGTGAATCTCAATGTGTCTGGTTCTCTACTTCTAAACTGGATCTTTGCAAATTCGAATGGTACTCTGGTTATCACAGTAGATGGTATTTGAGTACTCAGGTTCGAAACCACACTCTCCAAGTAAACCCTGCAACCATAAACACTGATTTGTTGCATTGACAACTCCTCTGTACTCAGCTTCTGTAGATGAGAGTGCAATGGCACTCTGTTTCTTGCTTGACCAGCTGATTGGCCCTTCTGCAAGCATGAACACATAACCTAATGTGGACTTCCTGTCTGTGCTATGACCTGCCCAATCACTGTCAGTAAAACCAATTAACTCAAGGTCAGAATTGGCTTTATAGAAAATCCCATGTGTCCTTGTTCCCTAAACAAAGCTAAGGATCCTCTTGGATTCTTTCCAATGGATCTCATGGGGATGATCCATGAATCTATAAGCAACACTATCTACATAACAAATATCAGGTCAAGTATGTGTCAAATACAATAAACATCCAATCTACTGTCTATACAAAGTGTTGTTTACCATCGGTGGAGAATCATCTTCCTCCAGCTTCACTCCTGAAAGGAAAGGAGTTTTGCTTGCTTTGCAATCTTGCATTCTGAATTTGATCAGAAAATCCAAGGCATATTTGGACTGGTGCACCTTGATTCCAGCTTTGGTTTGAGCAATCTCAAGCCCCAGAAATTGACTTAAGAGCCCCAAATCTGTCATGGAGAAGGCTTGGTTCATAGCTCCTTTTAGGGAAGCAATCTCAGCTTGTGAGCTTCTTGTAATGAGAAGGTCATCAACATATAACACAATGATCATTAATGAACCATTAATTACCTTCATATATACATTCTAATCTGATTTGCACCGAACAAAATTCAGAGATAGCAAGAAGCTATCTATCTTGGCATACCAAGCCCTGGGGGCTTGCTTTAGCCCATACAACGAATTTCTCAACCTGCACACAAGAGAATGGTCAGTAGCAAAACCTTGGGGATGCTGCATATATATCTCCTCAGTGAGATCACCATTCAAAAAGGCACATTTAACATCCATGTGATGTACCTCTCATTGCCTTGATGCTGCAATGGCTAGAGCTAGCCTGATTGAATCCATCTTTGCCACTGGGGAAAAAGTCTCATTGTAATCGATGCCATGAACTTGTGAGTATAATTTAGCTACCAATATATCCTTGTACTTCAGTGGTGAACCATCAGCAGCAAATTTGGTCTTATAGACCCACTTACACTATACTAGTTTTCTCCCTGGAGGAAGATCCACTAGCTCCCATGTGTTGCTTTTCTGTAGCGAGTTGAAATCCTCATTCATGGAAGCTTGCCATTTTGGATCTCCTACTGCTTATTCATATGTTTGAGGATCAGACTCCACCATCAAATAGCATTTTTCAGCAAACTCAGGATCCTTCATGCACAGACCACTCTCAAATTGAGATCTAGTCCTCCTTGGGTCATTGGGATCCCCAGCTAACTGTCTTGCTGCATGTAGTGTCTTGGCTGCCCATTTAGGCCTTGTGGGGCTTTTAGGGTCTGCAATAAACTCATCTCCATCATACAAATAAGAATCAGCATGTTCAACAAACTCTTTACTTACTTCTTGAGGTTCAGGTGGTGAAGAGGCTTCACCAATTTCCACATCTGCAAGGGGTTCTTCT